>JACATO010000583.1:0-503324 GCA_018389105.1 Nautilus pompilius | reverse complement strand
GAAAGGGTATAAAAATCAAAAATAAAAAAAACTTTAAAACTGAAAAAGTTAATATAAAAAATAATATGACACTTTAAACTGACCTTTCATAACTGTTTTTTTTAGACCAAAAAAACAGTTATTTCTTTTCATCTCGTGGTTGCTGTTTAGCGTCTCTTTATTCACAATAACTACCTAAACACAACGCTCGGCGTGGTCGTCTTCCGTCTCGGATCTACTCTGATATCTCTTAAGATTCGTTAAGTCACATTGAATCAACAACATTTGCTATACCCTGTTAATGTCATGCCGAGACTTCACACTGTTATTTGATATACTGGATCTGTTGTTGTTGTTGTTGTTGTTCGATTGAACACCGATGTTGATTTAGATGGAGTTTCTACTTACATTTGGATAAAAAAAATAATTTTAAAGAATATCCGAAGTAGATTTGGTCCAGTTAATACATTTTACTCAAAAGAAAATAAGTTAGTACACAATCATAGTTAAACTGACGGTTTTAGTTGCACTAAATTCATTATCAATTAGAAATTTTCAAATTATTTTTATAATATATTCCAATTTCATTTCATTGTTGTGCATTTCAGTTTGAGTTATTTTATATTAGAAATTTAGTTACAATATATTGAACTTTCAGTTACTGTTGCTGTACATTTCAGTTTCAGTTATAATATATTCCGATTTCACAGTATCTGCTGTATATTCCAGCTTCGGTTAGAGAATACATTCTATTTTTAGTTTCTGTACGTTCCAATTTAAGTAGCTACACATTTCAGTTTTAGTTATAACATGTTCTAATTTATTCATGTTTGTAATAAAAAATAATATAACAACTCAGTTCCCTATCGGGCAGTAGTGGATGCTTCGTGGACGAGGTGTCTAGTAAAAACGTACTAGAAATTGTCTGAATACGACATTATTGAAATTAAAAAAGTTTGTTTAATTCACCATTATTTTTTCTTTCCACGATCTAGACCGAAAAAAAAAATATCCCACTCCAAAATTGTCTATCATTTAATCTTCTTCTCGTCTGTTCAGTTAAAATCCTATTTTAAAAGACACAAATGAACCCACCCACCCTTTTTTTTTTCAGTAATAAACTCTTCGCATATTATTGATTTTTAGATACTGTGCCAAAAATCGTCGACGCGTTCTGAACATATTTCGTTGCCCTTCAGAGAGAGAGAGAGAGAGAGAGAGAGAGGAGAGAGAGAGAGAGAGAGAGAGAGAGAGAGAGAGAGATGACGTCAGTACAGAGAGAGTATGACGTCAGTAGAGGGAGAGAGAGAGATGACGTCAGTACAGAGAGAGAGAGATGACGTCAGTACAGAGAGAGATATGACGTCAGTAGAGGGAGAGAGAGAGGAGAGATGACGTCAGTACAGAGAGAGCGAGGAGAAGAGAGAGATGGGGAGAGAGCGAGTGAGAGAGAGAGATGGGGAGAGAGAGATGGAGAGGAGAGAGAGAGAGAGATGGAGAGAGAGGAAGCTGAGATCATTTGTTTCTTACAGCATAAAAAGCGACAGAATTTCAGTTGCACACCGCGCTCTATGTTCGTAGTATTCTCCAAAAATAATGTATTTGTACACACACACACACACACACAACACACAGAAAAGGGTCTTAATGCTTTGATTGTATCGATCGATCGGGGGATTTCTTTTCTTTCTTTCTTATTCATGGGCGAAGGAAAAGCCACCCCGATCCAAGGAGGTTTCCTATTGTCGGCCTCTCCGGTTCGATCCTGTTGACTTTAGAACGCTCGAGAAAATTAACCGAATACAATCTCTCAAAGACACCTCTTCATATGGCCGATTTCTTTTTTTGGACAACTTAATTGAATTGCGGATTCGTACGAGATGCGACAGGAAATTCGGCCCCCTTGTTTGTCGTCAATGGAAACAAACTTTCGTTCTTGTCGCTGGTGGAGACTGTTGCGCGAAAGATGACAGTATTTGTTCCGAATTTCCACGAAATCCCGGAGAAACCGGCCCGTTCGGTCTAAGTTCCCGAAGAATCGATAGCCCAGCTCGGCTCGAATACTGGCTGTTACTGACGGCTACTGCTGGGCCGCATCAGGCGAGAAAACTGAACGAGATGATGTGTAACACACCGTCGTGTGACTTATCGACAGCGAGTCGCTGCTAGGTAGTGTGCCACACCAAAATCAGGGGCAGTGCCCGGTGTGTGTGTGTGTGTGCAGTTTCTAGAATGTTCGGTCGGGTGAGGAAATGCACCGGTGGGGCCATAACTGTGACTGTATCGATGATGTAATTAACAGAGAACGACGGAGAGTGGCGAAAGTCATAAAAATGAACCTCTGGAAGTTCTTTGCTGTTATACACCCAGCTATATTCACTTCTAAACTGATTTATGCGTGACATAACAGATACTTTATTATTTTATATTCTATTAAGATATACAGTATTAATATAACTGTGGAAACACACGGAATGGGCACAGATGGCGAGTAACTGCAGCTGGGAGACGCCTAGAAAAAATGCACAATGTATTATTACATAAAATATACAAAATGAGTACTTTGTACACTGAATTAGTCTTTGGTAGGTGAGTCCTTTGCTTTATATGCAGCATGACACCTTTTTTTAATGCTTCCATAAAGATTTTCAGTGTATGAATGTGGAACGTTATCCAAATATCCTCTATCACTTTCCCCAATCTATCCAAGGTGTTTTGTTTCTGTTTGACTTTCTCAGTAGCCACATAATCCCCATATAGCCTCATTGGTATTCATATGAAAACTTTATGCAGGACAAGGCATCTTTGTGAGTGTTCCATCATTCTCTTTGCCTTCCAGATACTTTTCCACCTCACTGGCTGTATGCCTGGGGTCATTGCTATGTTGGAAGATACATTACCGCTTAATGAGATGTCTTCCTGATGGAATGGCATGATGGATGAGAACCTGCTTTTACCTGTCGGCAGTCAGTACACCTTTGATTTTAAGCACTCTTGGCTAATATGCAGCCAGTCTTCAGTAGTCAGGAATTTGATTTTTATACGCCATGTAATATTTTTGTCCCAGAAGCCATAGTATCCACCACACCACATTGATATCACAGCCTACACTTTTATAGTTCTTTTGCAGATTTGTCGGTTTCTGGTTTCTTTCCTGACAACCAATCACAGTGCACTATATCATCACATGACTCTACTATGCAGAATTTCGTTTTTACACATGAAATGCTTTCTGTCAAATGTTATTTCCATTTTATGCTCAGGTTTTTCTCTGTTTCCATGATTATTTCTAACACTGTATATCTTAAAAAGGTACAAAAAATATTCAATCGCATAAGATTATGAGATATCAACAGAAAAGCTATATTATTTCCCCTGAACGTCTTTCAGTTTTATCCAACTTTACTTGAAGCCATGCTATTTCTGAATTATTCCCGTCAGTAAATATCACGTGAAAGTCGCGTAATGAAGGACTTTATTCATCTTTGACAACTCAGTAAATGCGATATTCTTCTCAGTTTTCTCATTCACCCCTCTGTAAAACGTGCGATTTTAATTCACTCTCAAAATACATCTCATGGCGACACCAGAAGAAGGCCAAGAGAAATATTGTTTGAATCGGTTCACCCACACGTGTCTTGTTGTCGGGTGTCAGGGCACTTTATGATGTTGTCTCCACTCTTGCTGTTTTCCACTGCTGTACCGTAAAGACCACCATCGCCCCAGCCGTACACTCACCGATGTTCTTCTTTTCTTAATTCAAGACGTGGACAATGGTACTGAAAGTAATGAACTCCGATTAAGTACAACGAGTCCACTACTGTTTGGTAGTATTCACAACTAACTATAATTACTTGAAAATTCACAAGTGCCATTATGCTTAGTGTGAATAAAATTGCAGGTTCGCCTGAAAAGTGATTTTCCTGTAATTAATTTGGGCTCACTACTTTAAATTCAGCTCTTTCGGATTGTATACAATACACGAAGTTCTTGATTTTTTTTTTATTTTAAAAAAGGCCATTTCTTTTTTCTTCAGACTCGACGCTTGAGCTAAAACTTACAACGAAATGACAAAGCAGATTAATTTGGTCGACAGGCTCGCGAACTCGCCTCAGCATCATGTAGAAGAGGGCATCATCAGGTTGTTGAAGTCCTAAATACAAAAACTGCCCAATTAAACTTTTTCACATGAATACGGATCTTTAAAAAAAAATTAAATAAATATAAAGAAATCGAATTAGGAGAAAAACACATCATTAGGCAAGAGAGAAAAAAGCGAGAGAAGCCGAGTAGAGGTTATATTAAGAAATAATAATTGAAGAAAACGCATTGTGTTGGTTTTGTCTGCTTGAATTACAGTAAAACATCGTTCCAGAGCGATCTTCTAAACACGGTTGTATTCTTTGTGAGAGGTAAAATTTAAGATCCGGCCGGGAATGGGAAATGAAAATCGAACGTTCATAAATAAAAGAAGGAAAAGATTATACAAATAAAGAAAACAATAGCTGATTAATAATTTTTTCCTTCTATGAATATTAATCGGACACTCTTTTTCACGTCTTTTTATTGTAAAATAATATTTTTATAATTAAGCAGGATTTTAAAAGATTCTAAAGGTGAGGATGTGTACCCAGAAAAATACATTTTAGAAAGTGAGTTGGTCTTATTTTAAAGGTAATCGATTCAGACTAAAAAAAAGAAATTAAAGAATAATAATTAATTATTCATCTAGTTTAAAATGCTTCTTAAATCAGTCGTGTTATTAAAATCACGTTAGTTTCTGTTGTGTACTTCCAACCTTTTTTAGCAGCCACAAGCCACGAAATAATAAAAAAATAAAGATAGGTCATTAAAATCGTATCGATGCAGCATCATAAATTATATATATTAAACGATATCTGTAATGGCAGCATAAAATGTAAACCAGAAATAGGAAGAAAATATTCATAAAACTTAAAACGTGAATAACAAAGACCACTTTATGACAGGTAAATCTTATACTATCATATCATTTAATGTTGATCATTGGTTGTTTACAGGTGAGATTAAAGAATTTTAGAAAAATACTGTTATCTAGAGCAAGATAATAAAATCAGGGGTCTTTAATTCTTAAATATTAATCAAATGTTGCATAGCTGTGTATCTGTGTACGTGGAGTTGTTAATCCACAACTATTGTTTATCTGATTGTAATCAATTGTTAGAAGAATGGCTGCCAAATATTTGTGTGTAGCCTTTAAATAAGATGCTATCCACTCGGGTTCGTGGCATGTCTAATTCTCGAATGCATAGAAGAGTTATGATATTCATAATAAAAATGCAGTGCTACAAATATAAACAAATAGAAGTACAAGTCTTCTTATAATAATAATAAAAATGGAATGTACTTTCTCAAGCTTTTATCATCACCAACTGTTCTTATAAAATTATCGGCGTTTTGACGAACTTTAACCAGAGTTGGTGATAAAAGCTTGAGAAAGTACACTAAGTCAGATACCTAGTTACGCCTCCAACATTCCGTCAATATCTTTTAAATGTACAAAATTAAATACAATGATTTTATAAAATAATTCTTCTTATGTTAGTAAGGCCGCTGTGTAGTTCACCGTGGACTTACTGGGGAAATGACCTGAACTGTGAAATGAGACAATACGAAATCTATCAGGAGAACACGTGATTTTCGTCATGACCCCGTACATCATGAGGACAGGTGAGAGTGACTCCGTTAGATGTGGTCACGGGTCAACAGGGTCAGGCTGTGAGAGCTGGATTAGATCAGGAGAGATTTAGTTATTGTTATTTCTAGGGTGAGACAAAAAGATTTTGGCATGGCTGTAGATATAAATGAAGATCAGTTGTAGTTGTTTTTCATCCTGTATCTAATTGGATATGGTCCCATTCATCTTGGTTTCTTGGTAGATACGTCTTCCAAAAAACTGCTTTATGATAATGCATTCCATGCATTATTAGCAAATTTGTTTTTTATGTTTAATCTTTTGATTGCATTCATCTTCCTATGGTCTTTATTGGATTTGTAACGTTCATTTTACTGTTCAGAATAAATCTTATCCTTCGATATCTTTTTCTTTTTTTTCCCATTGTTGTGTTTCACTTAATCCAAGATACTTACTTGCATGATGCTTCCTGTTCCAGTTCCATAATCTTCGTGCTTACATCCAGATCGATGTTTGAAGTCCTAACTAGTTTACGTTTTTTGAAAGTAATTTTTGCATATTTGTCTATCCTAAACTGCATTTAGATGTCTAGAATTGTTCACTGTTTGAAGTTGGGCTTCTAGCTGTAGATTATCTTTGGCCTTAATATTATTGTTATTATTAAAGTAAATAAGCTAATAAACTAATAAACCATTTATTTATTTGTGTTATTCTTTTTAAATAAAAATACACCTCTTAAATACCTTAGAAATCACTATATTTGTTTTGTTTATATTTTTAACTTATAGGAAAAACAGTTCAGCAAAGAAAATCTACTGAGGGTCATCACCGCACTCATCCATGTCATTCGGACAGACTGATCAGCTTACTGGTCGGGTCTAGGAAGCAGATGCTAGATCACCTTGGGTTTTCAGATGCAGCTACCGACCCTCCACATGCCGATCTCTAAAAGTTGGGGGAAAGTCTCCTGGCGTGGCTTGTGGAAAATGTTCGTCCCTTTCCCCTCCTCTTTGTTACTTTATTTTGCAGGGAGACGAATAGCAAGCTGATGGAGAGTTTTGTTTCCGCAGTTGGAAGTTTTATTTTCAGCAGAGTTTTAATAAAAACAAAAAAAATATACTTTTAAATTAATCTTGGGCCATAGCTATTTATTTCTATTGCTTCACCTAATAAAATCTGTTTACATCGGCACGCATTTCTATTATCAGATTCTTTAGTTTGGCAGTATTTAGAAATATCGAAAATAAAAGATATTGGTTTCGTACAAAAATTTCCATTTAGCTTTCGTTCGTTTCAAAAACTGAAAAATTCTTTAAAAAAGAAAATACTCACTGAATTAAGATAATCACGAAGAAAGAAATCGGTCCCTAAAATCAGCCACTGGCTCTTTTCGAACTGTACTTCGTTTTACTATAAAATGTGGACTATGATCTATAAATACAAATAAATTTGTGAAGTGAAAAGTTTATAAAACATGAAGAATTATGAAACTCCTAACAATCGGAAGCCATGTCTGTGCTGAGCTAGCGATATACCGTTTTGTGCAGCTTTATATATTGATCTGGGGGAATTGTTATTCTGTGTTGACGGTCACGTTGTTTGGTTTACTGATGAGGGCTGTCAGAGAGCACCCTCTGAAACTGGTGGTGATTCTAAAATTAGTGAAATAAACTAGTAGAAAAATCAATAGAGAATATTGCCCCCCAAGTTTACGACTGAACTGCTTCGAAGAATGGCCCAGACATAGTGGCGACCCCTAATGACGTGTTGGTGCGTGCGGGCAACAACGTCTTATTCCAGCCCTTTCACATCAATCAAAGACGGGCGTACATGTCTGAGATTTTAAAATATTACTCTGACTGATCGCATAACTTCTCTAGGAAAATGGAAATAAAATCGGAACAGTGAAAGTAACACGGTACACATACACCACAAATTTTGTTGGAGGGATGGGACCGTTTCCTCTGCTCTGCTCTATAATAACCGACAGGCTCCGTACGGCGCTTTGCGTTGCAGCAAATAGCTACAAAATGACTTTCTAATATCCTAAGTAACATCGAGGACGAGCATTGCTGCACAATTGTGTAATTAAATTTCGCGGAGGGTTTCGGATGTTCACGTCGGTGATAGATAATCCTGGAGCCGTTGTCACCAGTCACCGAAAGCTCTGGAATTTTCTACTACAAGCGCTAACGCCCGAAACCGCAGACTTTACCAACCAACCAGAAGCATTTTAAAAGAGATAGGTATGTTTTATATTGGCGAAATATAATTGTGTATTCATCGTGAAATATCCCATGTGTCACACATGATCATTTAACTAGCTTATGAGGGCGTATAGCATTATGTACATTAGCACGACAGGTAAAATCTATTACAGTAAATTTATATTGGAACTTTCATCACGAAAAACATTTTAAATCGAAATAGCCTTTTAATTTCATTGATGACTCCATATCAATGAACACTAGAATATATATAAACATGAACAAATTATTAACCTGGTACTTTGTAAATCAGCTATATCTACAAATTAAAACAATTACATTAATTAGTCATTTTATATTTTAGTATATACACATATAAATGATGGTTGGGTATCCATCCGATATAATTACTGTGCATGCAGATATCTTCTTTCACTTCTAGGATTTGTGGAATTTTAAATGGCTAATCAATTCAATGTTGGATCTGCAGATTTTGATATAATAGAGGGGGGGAAAGAACCATATTTTCTATTCCGTCCTTATGCTGGGTTCGCTGTAGTTCTACAACCATGGCGGTCAAAAGTTTCTGTCCCCTTATAATTGTTCAATTTTTCATGATAGAGTCGAATTAACCCCTCCCCCTAATTTACATAATGACGTCACGTTAACGTGCTGACGTGACGGCGGCCGCTGTGTGGTTTACCGTGGACTTAATGGGAAAATGACCTGAACTGTGAAATGTGACGATAGGAAATCTATCAGGAGAACACGTGACGTCCGACATGACCCCGTACATCATGAGGACAGGTGGGAGTGACTCTGTTAGATGTGGTCACGGGTCAACAGGGTCAGGCTGAGAGAGCTGGATTACATGAGGATAGATTCTGTTATTATTTCTAGGGTGATTCAAGACTTTTGGCTGCCATGTCTGTATGTCTGTAGTGTGATTGGTTTGAGCTAAAGTCATTCGATCTGCACAGATACTTTAAGCTCTGTCTGCTGTGATGATTTCCCAGATATCAGTGGAAATTTTGCATTTAATCAGTTTTCTTTAGTGTTTTTCTATTTCTTTTTCTTCGACCCTCTCCCTAAATCGTTTGCCTTTTTACAGTTGAGAATAAAATTGTTGTTTTGACGTCCTTGTCTGTGGCACACAAACAAGGAGTCCACTCTACCATGTTTGTGACTTAATCGAGAGCCTCCATACCAGATACGATTAAATATTAAATACCGTGGTGTTTAGAATTTTGTCTTCCATCTGGTACACACCACACACACACACACACAATGCCCTGCCCTGGGGGACAGTGTGCAGTATCATTATTAAGCCAAAAGACTAAAAGCAGGCAGATTCCATAATACTTCTCCGTTTACCAGAGATGGTGTTGTAAGCCATTTAGTGTTGCCAGAATCAATGATAAATTGTCAGTGATCTCGTCATTTTTCGTATATCTGCGACTAATATGATCGCAAGATCCCCAAGGCGAACGCCATCGTTGTAGAGAAGCGCCTGGAAGGCCCTCAAAAGTGACACTATGACAAGAGCGGGCCGTTACTCACCACGTCTGCACTCGCCGAAACTATTATTTTGCTGACATCGCTTCAGCAGCTAAAATGAATCAAAGAACGGTTCAGCAGCATCTCCATCGACTTGGATACAAAGGGTGCGTAACACATTAAAACCTCTTCGCTCCAGTAGGAATAAAATGCTTCGAAAAGTCTGATCACAGAATATGTGCGGCAAGACTCTCGAGTATTAGCGGTGTGTTGTTTTCATCGATGCTCCCGAGTTCCAGTAGTTCACGTCTGGAGCTTGCAACTGAATTTAGAGTAGATGTAATAAAGATCTTCACGATTATGTTTGGTAGCGATATTATCAGGGTTGCAATCTATCATAGTGGAAAAATAGAATTGGCGTTTGTCGAAGGAAGTCTCAGTTTAGCTGGATACTTTTACGTTGTACCTACAAGGCTGAATGAGATTCGATGCCCATAGTTAGACGGATGAAGCTACATAGCACATCCATCATATGTCCATTGCCTCAAGAAAGAACCAAAGCGTTCAACTTCTTTCCTTTATACCCTAAAGTCCTGATATAAATCCGATCGAACAGCTGTATAGTCAGCTGGGAGCTGTCATACAAATATGGGGAAACCTAAAACTTACCTCCGATTTTTAAGAAAAATTATCTTGTTGATTCAATACCAAAGAGCGGAGATGCTTTTCGTGTTGCAGGTGGTCCGACCAAGTATTAACATGAAGAATTTCACTCTATTTCTTGTCCTTATTTTCTGTTTCTTTAAACCAAAACGTTTTAATATCAACAGATGACTATATTATTAAGGCAGCCCGCCGTATAACTTCCATAACAGCCATTACCTAAAATCTGACTTTATCCTCAAATAAGCAAACTTATCTGAACAAAATTAAGTTCTGTATTGATTGGTATGAAGTCACGGGTTTTTGACAGACATGGTAAGTCGTATTTCCCTGTCTTTTAATTGATTTATTGAACCTAGATCAATTCCATAAGATTAATGATGCCATTAAAAAAAATCTATAGTGCGTTTTAACTATTTATCATCTAGAAATTCGAAACCTGGAAGAAATATCATGGAAATTAATAATCACTTTTTTCTTTTTTTTTTTTTTTTTATTCTGCTACTTTTATGTTTCCCAAGCCTTTTAAGTTTTCTAAGGATACTGTCAGCTGCTATAGGACGCCAAACCATCCGTAATGTACACTGTTATGTATTTTACCGTCACGCCCCACTGGTTCGGTTTTGATAAACGTGCTTAACAGTTCCAGAAAAGTGAGATTACCAGAGAGGAGTCGCCGAAGCGTGATGCGTCAAGCGACCTAAGAAGGTTGTAAAGAGAGCAGAAGAGCTGACAGACCGGCAGACGGTTGGGAGGATATGGCCTGGAACGATGCACAAACATAATGATCTACTCTACAGCTATAGGGTTGGAGAGGGCGATGGAGTCTTAGATCAGCAGAATATTCTGGTGGCGTTATCTTGCGTAGGCAAGTTCGTAAAGCGCAGAGGGCGAGTGACTGGGAAAGCGACTACACTGAGCCCTGTCGGCAGAAGTGATATATTTGACACACACACACAGTTCTGCCCATCAGCTTCAGTGGGTTGCTCATTTAAGAACCTATAAAGAGGATTGTTTCTTCGACTGGTTATCTTCATCACGTACGAACATAAAGAGGGATTGGACTAGAGATGGTATTTCGCAAAATCTATGATTTCTCTAGTTAATTATTTCCTTAAAATAGATATTAATCTCATCAGTAATTATCGGGGGGGGAGAGGGTTCGACAGATATGTTAATCGTATGAAGCTAAGACTCGCTCAAATAATGCAAGGATTCCGAAATGTTCGTGCTAATTATTCAGCATCGTCTCGCGCAACCGACTAACCATCTCTTGGTCATCTGGAACTCCCGACCGTAACGGAAGGACCCCGGACTCGCGCCCGCAATCTCCCTGTTTTACTATAAACTGAGCGGATCGCTCCTGGGAGGCGGTAGACCTGTTATTGCCTTGACGGCCAGCACCTTTGGTAGCGATGCGCGATGCTGGCAAAATTGGAAAAGGCCCAGTGAAAAACGCTGACAATGATACTAGACGGCCAGTATTTCACTGGGCACCGAGAGAGAGAGAGAGAGAGAGAGAGAGAGAGAGATGGAGAGATGGAGGTGGGGAGAGAGAGATGAGAGAGAGAGAGAGAGAGAAAGATGGAGAGAGAGAGAGAGAGATGGAGAAAGAGAGAGAGGAGAGATGGATGGAGAGAGAGACGGAGAGAGAGAGATGGAGAGAGAGAGAGCTAGAGAGAGAGAGAGAGAGAGAAGGTGAGAGAGAGAGATGGAGAGAGAGAGAGAGAGAGAGAGAGAGAGAGAGGTGGGAGAGAGATGGAGAGAGGACAGAGAGAGAGCGAGAGGTGGGGAGAGAGAGAGAAAACACCGGAATTTCGCAATTCTAATCCGAATTAATTCAATTTATTTTTTTAATTAATTTTTGTCGTATTTTTCTAGATTTTCTGTAGTACCCGCTTCGGTTTAACTTAATATTGGGTCAGCTTACTTAAAAATATTCAATCCAAATCCAGTCAACAAAAATGATCTATGCGAGTGATATACCTGATTAATAATACCTAACTAATAAGATAGAATATCACTAACAGTAGCATAAATAAACATATTTCCCATGACTTCAACTTTTAGGAGGCTGACCACCGTAAGTTCGCTTTTTGTTGTTTTTTCCAAAATTAGGATGGCAAATGCGTGAGAGAGAACTGGGTCACTGTACCCACCATTAATCCATCTTAAGATGAGATGGATAGATGGGTTAAAAACGAAGGCTTATTTAAGCTGGAAAATGTCCTTCTTTCCTTTGTGACTAAATATACCCGACTAAGGAAAAATTGTTAATATTGAAAAGGTATTTACTGTCTTACTGAAAGAAATAATCTGAATCCTTTTTTGCCACCCAGGTCCCCATTCACCAGTTAGAAATCATCTCTGGATGCAACTTCTCTAAAATTTAAAAGATTGCCGACTCCAGTTTGTGCTGTAAAAAAGTCTAGCAGTAAGTAATGGACTATTGGCTTATTTACCTTGTAGAAATGTTTGATTCTGACATATCTTTGACTTGCATTAATTTTTAGAAATGCTCTTTTGTGCTGTCATCTCTGTGGCGGATGGGGAAACTCGTAGCTGATTTTCATCACACCCTAATTCGTCATCAAGAGCGACGCGGACATCAGCCGGCGAGATGATTAACGGCCTTGCAAGGGGCTCTAATTTTGCAGGCAAAAAAAGGGCGTAGCCGGTCGATATATAAATATTATTCAATCTCTCTGCATGGTGTGCAATGTTTAGATTTAGGGGCTACGTCTTCTCCCACTCAGGCGGCGCCGTCTTTAGCGTGAGACTTCTGGTTCCTGCTTCTTGCCATCATTAGTTACACCGACTGCGAGTAGAGAGAAGCTCTGCTGCCGAATAACGGCAGAGCCGAACGCAAACATTACATCTGTCCTCGGGAAGCTAACAGATTGGCCGGACCTTATCGGTTTATTTTTGTGCATAATATTAGATGTTTTAGTTGATTTTCTATTTTTTTTTGAAAATGCATCTAACCCTCCGAGATCCCTTATACCATTAGGCTATCAGCGCCCACCATAACAGCTCGGTCGGCCGCTCAGCCGACTCTAGCTTCTTTGGACTCTATTTTGAGACGCATGCAGTATGTTCTCGTCTTAGTGAACCCGCGATAAAGTGTTTATTTTTACGTCCGGGGCTAGACTCTCTGCTCTACACCGGTGACCAGATTGTACTGCGATACCACAGGGCCAGAGTTGCGCACTTTTTAAATCCGAAATGGAGTGTCGGTGTTTGTTTCAGGATTGTTTTTTTTTTTAAACTGAGAAGAAGAAGAAAGGAAAACAAAAAAATGGTTTTAGCGTTAAATCTTTTATTATTCCAAAACACTAATACGGCGCTGTTTGAAAACAGATGAAAGCGAAGTTCCTTAAGATCTAATTCGATTAAACTATGCAGATTAGTGTTTGTTTTTCCTCCAGAAGGTATGAGATCGGTGTTTCCAGGTGACCGCCTGCAAAGGCTGCGAGATCCATTTCAGCCGAGTAATCAGTTTCGTCGTCGCTGTTTCCGGGTCTGAACTGACGTACACAATGTTCACATTTGCTGGTCGGATTAGCGGCTGAGTAAACCGGAGAAGTGCAACGGCACTTGATACGTAAAGACTTCGCTTTTCTGACTGACAGAAAAGGTGATGATAGTGTACACGAGCTGTTATACCGACATCACGAAGGAAAAAGCGCAAACTTTTATCTCCTCTACTCTTGATATTAAAAGAAAGAAAAATCCCTTTTAAAGTTTACAGTAACTCACAGGACCCGTGTTGTTAAGCAGTCATAGAGCCGGGAAGGGCTGTGGTCGACCATCGATCAGAAAGAACCAGAAATGGTTACATATGAAGTTTTAAAACGAAACTAAATTCAATATACGGCCTATTCCGACGGTTTTATTTATACTCTGAAGTATGTTCCAAAGATTAACACCTTTTTTTGTGGGTTGTTAACAATTATTACTTTTCTACTGTGAAAAATATCGCCATCTTGTCAGCTTAAGATTAATGTATCAGGCGACTAGTGATAAAATTAAACTGCTGATCGATTCTGCGGTTTTTGTCGGGCATTGCGAAATGGCGATAGGATAGGCCGGGATTTATTGACGAAGATAAAATAAATACACAATTCACGAGCCTAGGCAGTCAAACGAGACCGTACCGGTCGTCTAGTGCGGTCGACTAACGTCGAGCGACGCTCCCGCTGTCCAACTTGATGAACGGCTCATTAAATTAATTGACTGCATAATTAATACTAGGAGTGTTAAGGTAATTAAGTAAAATAAACTACTGTTTGAGTAATTAAATTTCCTTGACAGCGTGACAAATAAAAAAACAATCTGCGTTGAATCTCTTCTACCATCAGTTTAAGTTTCTTCCCAAACTTATTCAAATTACTCGTGTTGCCATTATATTATTTGTTTAATATTTTTATTTATATTGGATATCATTAAATTATCAAGAGTTCAATACAAGCAGATCAATTAGTGGTTTAAAACGGTCAAATGTTAGTACAAAAAACCACAAAACTGGAAATATTGCAGCCGGAAGTCGTCGCTTTAATGGGTGGCAATAAAAGGTACTGAAGGTTGTCAGTCTACTGCTGAGCGCTTTACATATTCCGGACAAAATAAAGTTCAGAAGAGTAAAAGGTATTACAATTGCTCACCTAAAAAACGAGATTAAAACTTACTAGAGAGATTTCTGTGTTCCATATGAGTGTCCATCCACGACGACAAAGGTAGAGGAGACGAGTCTCTGACGATGTGCAGTTTTAATGGCATAAATCTGCACGATACCAACGAGCTAGAAGTGAGAGGGGTACGGTATCAGTCTTTCCTTCTGGCTGAGCTCAGCGAGATCTGGTCCCTGACCAGGCTTGCTATCTTGTTCTGGCTGGGAGTTAGAGCTTTTTTGGATCGTTATTGCTAGCAAACCCTGTTAGAACCCTTTATTTTTGGATGTGGAAGGAAACCCACGCGACTGGCTAGCAAAGAACAACAACTATGCTAGGGAAGTGCGCCAAACCGACAGTCTGGTAGGCTACTGCTACCCCACCGGCCATTTATCAATAGGGGTGGAGTTGCCTTTCAGCACATCTTCGATAAGCATCTAGTCTGAGATTGTTGATGCTGGTCAAGACTCTATCTTTGCAAAGTGCCTGCCAGAGACCCTTTTTTGGTATTTATGAAATATTAAACGTGAAAGATAGTAAATGGCGTGCAAAAAACGTCTGGTGGGTAGTGGACTGGAATAAGTTTTTATCCAGATTTCGCAAATTTGCCCTAACCTCTCAAAAAAAAACAACCTTTGACGCTGTTTCATTAACAAATTTTGCTGTATTCAAAATCGTAACAGACGGAGTTCATAAAATTAATTTAAAATATACTGGGCTCTTTTCCTACAGACATGAATGTGTAGATACGATTGCTCAAACTATTTACATCTTAGAGCTATTTCTATACCATACTCCTACGTTTGTGACAGCTAAAAATGTTTTCACTTTCTCATTTTTTAATTCCTCCACCCTCTTAACAGAGCCGTATTTTTTCTACACTCACATTAATTTTCCAGGGTAATGAAGACTCTGCAAAACTATTTACCTTTTGATTGTAAACAACGCTTCCTTGGCTTTGGTTTATTATCTCCATGGAAACGAAGTGTTACCTTTAATGCAGTTGTCTGTGCGTGTACTTTTTGATTTAAGTTTTTTTGTTTTTTTTTTAGAAATTCGCAATAAAGAATTTTAAAAAAAAATTAAGAAAATCGGTGGTGAAATATTTTCATTCATTAAAACACCACCGACAGCACATTCCAGCCATTTTACGTAGCTGTACGCAGTGTATTCTGGGAAATGGCGTTCAGGTCTTTCCAGAAGTAGGCATCTCTTCGGTTTGCAGCTCCCTATCGTTAGAGTTTTCAACGAATAAATCTATCGTTATAGATTCAATTGCACACTTTCCGTTATCAGTAAAGTGACGAGACACTGGAGCATCCTTAAAAGGCAGTTTGTTACGGGTTTACACGGCGCACATAATGCTGCGCTGACAAATTCGGTGAGATGTTGGCATGGCCATGGCCGCCAGCTCTCGCCTCTACCGACCCATTAAACATAAGGGCGATGACTGATGGCACTCGTTAATCCGCGATTAATGTGTTCGCAACACCTGTAAGGTTCCATTCGGAAGTGTGAGGACAATACAAAGTCTGGGGAGATGGAAACTGGTTGAAACTGCCGGAGTAAATTGGACTGGACCTGAGTGAACGAGGCGAGTTATCAGGAAAAATATGGCAGCAGAGCAAAAATGACTGCGTTGCCCTGGAAGTAACGAAACGGAACGAATATCAGACTCGATTCATCAGCATTTTGTAATTTTGCTTCGACTGTAAAATGGATTTTCTTAAAATTTTTAAGAGTTATGTGATTTAAGTAATATGATAAAAGCCCAAAACTTTAGACGAAACCAGTGGTTTTTCAAACCTGATTTCACTTGTAGTTGAATGGCTCTTCGAAGATAAAAAATAACACAGAGATGTAAATTAATTTCGAGAAAATCTATTACGTTTCTTATATATATAAAAATTTTTAAAAAAAACTGGTTCAATAATCAGAAGAGTGAACAAGCCGGTTTTTGTCTTCAATATTCTTTAAGTTTTGCCAAAAATTAGAATTTTTTTTGTAAAATAAGAAACATTGTATCGCTGTCTCAAACTTTCAAAATTAAAGATAGGATATTTTCATGGAATCTCACTGATGCCACAACTACTATATGCGACATAATTCCTTGGTCGTTTAGCACCTATTGAAAAAGGTCTGTCGCCATTTGAGATTACTGACTGGGTGTTAGTGTTATCTTCATCGCTTGAGTCACATTTTATCTTGCGAAACGAAAGTGCTTATCAAGACCTTTCTGGGGATGGCGACAGCGCAACCTTTTCCAGAAATGTCGACAAAGATCACTTTAGGGTGGTGATAAAATTCCAGAAATTTATGTTCAGTACAGACAGAATTTTGCACATCTGTAGGCTGATATTTTACCTAAGAAAACGTTAGCATAACATTAATAATTGTAGAAATCCTCAATGAGAAATTTTCTAAAGAAATACGATTTTGTGGGGATTCTGATGAATAAATACTTTACTTTTTACCCTAATAATTAGTGATCACCACTGTTATAAAAGTTGGCTATTGCTACTGACAAAAATTATTTATAATTTTAAAAAGCTAAGTTAAAAAAATACAGCTCAGTTTGTTGTTGTCTAATCATTGCATATTTCTATGGTTTCAAAGAAGGATAGTGCATCTTTTAATAGAATCCATTCCTGGGCACAAAGATTTAGGAAGACACCTTTTACTCTGAGCCGTTCCGCTGACTCCCTCTTTCTGGGGATGATTGATTAGTTTAGACATATGAAGAGATTTTTACTCCAGCAGTTGTCAGGTTAACTAATCTAAATTACGATAATATTTAAAGAATGGAAAACAACAAAAGCGCCAGTGATTATCGGAAGCCACTTTACTAATGACGTGTTAATGCTAAACTGCTACCCTAAGGAGAATTAAAAAAATGGTCAGAAAGTGTTTTAATTCGCGGGCGAGTTGACAGTCAGTCAATAGTGGGGCTTGCTAAGCCGCCATTATCGAGTCTGATATCGATCGGCATTTATCTAAACTGGAATCTGATAAAATGATGTTACAGCTGCAATGTTTTCTAAAATATTCTTGTTTCCGGCAAGAATTGTCAACAAATTCCCATGAAGTTTCAATCCGTAATAGCTTTTTTTAATGTTTACTAATACTATCCTCACCTTTATTTCCGATTATGAGAGATAGAAAATAAATTTAGAATCTGGAATAAAAGGTTTGTTTCTGTTTTATTTATTCGTTGAGAATTATTTACTTACATAGGATTCCACGTTAATCTTCAAAGAGACTGACAGTAGCCATCTTTTCCCCTAAACCAGCCGATGTACCCTGACCTAAAAAAAGAGAGATGCTTCTAGAAGAAGCACAGGAAGTCATTTTCCAAACAGCCACATTTATATAACATAGCGTTTAAATTCTATGTCACTAATCAATATTGTTTAACCTCGGTAATATTTCTTTAAATGATCTTTCTCGGTCAATAAACAACCAATAATCATCCATCTTTTTATCTTACTCTATGAAATTACTGTATTTTTAGTCGGATATGTATTTTTTACTGTGAAAAAATTTTAATTAATAAAATTCTAAGCGAAATTATTAAGACTGCGCTATATGGAACTTCCCAAGTTAGAGGTTTTGACGAACGTCCAGATCAGTACATAATTTTAAGCTGATAAATTACATAATAAATAAGATTTCAGCTTTAATGAAGAACACGATGAAACCGGTTCTCTGAGCTTCGATGTACAATAATCAGTAATTATAATTCTTGGCAAAGAATACATATAATAACACTATAATCACCACATTTTTCTTTGGTGTTTATGTACTTATAGAAAGGTTATAATAGATGAGAACCGTATACACAGTAACAGGTTATAGATATTTTTAATAAAATGATAGGTGAATTCCTTGTGAGGAAAAAGGTCCACTGATCTGTGTGAATATGCCAATGCTTAAAATTATTTCTCTTTAGATAGTAAAGGGTTAATAAAGGCAAAAACCAGACTTAATAATGTACGCAACTTTTTTATCTAATTAAGCTGATTGCTGCCGAAAAGAGTTTATAAGACTCCAGCAGTAGCAATCTTTACCTCTTCGCATCTTCCAACATGACAATGACATTAAGCATACAGCCAGAGTGGTGAAAATGTATCTGGCACGAAAAGAGAATGGTGGAACACCCACAAAGATGCTTTGGCCTGCATAAAGTCTTCATATGAACACCACCGGGACTATATGGAGTTTATATGGTTGCTGAGAAAGTCAAACGGCAATAAATCACCTTGGATGAATTGTAGAAAGTGCTACAGGATATTTGGAACAACTTTCTGCAGTCATGCACTGATAACCTGTAAGGGAGCATGGAAACAAGGTACCATGCTCTACACAACGTTCATTTGTTTTTTTAAAATATTTCTGTAATAATGTATTGTGTATGTATTATGTGTGTCTCTCAGTTACAATCAGTAATTATTTATGTATATCACGAGGTTCCGTATTCATTTATAATATTGTAGATTTTTGTTTCTATTCGTTTTGGTCCACTTCAATCAGCAGACATCCACAGGATTTACCTTTTCCCTTTTGTTGTATAGTAATGGCAATCTGATCGATGTAGCTATCTTTAGACAAATAATCCACGTAAGACAGCAAGAATTGCCTGCATTAGAACATGCGAATTTGTGTAACCTTCACTTGTTTTTTAGATAATGCTGAACTTTTGCTAAATAAACAAGTATTCTTATAACTAGGCCACCATTTGTTGTTGTTAATACTCTATCTGTTTCCGTGTGATGCTTGTGTCGGAGTGAATTCACAGTTACTCAAGTTTTCGTTCAAGAAGATATAACTCCTTTAATCAGATTGCATCTGACGTTTTACACTTATTTTTTTAACAAAGATCAACTAATCGAAGTAGGATATAGGAGGATCTTTCCTTTAACCCCCTCACCCACCGAGAAAACAACCAGAACAGTTTTCATAAATTACACATAAGTGTCCATTGCTCCAGACGTGCCAGATTTATATCAATTCCAGATAGAAATATCTTTGCGATTACATACTTTTAAAAACAACGCTCAGATTAGATACCAAACAATGCGGACCCCCTCTCCTGTAATTAGAATGATTCTATTCTGTCAGGAAGTGATCCTGTGTTCGGTTCTTTCCGTTATGACTGGGCAATCAGGTTTTTAAGTGGCCCCTTATCTTCTAATGACTGATCGGGTAATTTTTACCCGCCCCAAAATATTTATTCCCAGTAACACATGAAAGGTTCACATAAACAATTAATTGTGTATAAAATTTATGTTCTAACAATAAATGTTAATCTTAGAAAAGAGTAGGAAATAATTATATTAAAAAATTAAGAGGAAGGATAACTGTTAAAACAATAAGCACTTCCGAATCGCAATGTCGTAGTTAGAACCAAAAAACTACAAATTTCACAATTTTGGCCATTCTTATATTAAAAGTACGGACAACTAACAACGGTATGCGCTTCAATACGATGATGTGATGATAAAATAAGAACATTTTCATAGATAAACAAAGAATGGTATTCAGGACACGAAAAGTAACAGTTATTTCTGTAATAGCCTAGTATTTTGCAGGAGCACCGCCTACCCGATGTGGAGCTTGTAGACATTTGGACAACAGTTCTATCAGATTATCAATAGTCAGCTGTACCAAGATTTGCAGGTGTCTCTTTAATTCGCTGTTGTGAGGCTGCTTTTGGTCATTGGTCCTTAGTTGTTACGATTCTTCTACAAGTGATCAAAAGCAGGAAGACATTCCGAGGGATCGATTTGTAACCGGCGAAGTTTAGATATTCATCGGTGTAAATTCAAAATGTTTTAACCCCATAACAAATTCCCAGTTACACCATATTCCGAAATCCACAATACTTGACAGTTTGTTGTTGACAGTAAGTTAGTAAGTTAAAAGCTTCGCCAACCCTGTGTCCAGAGGATGTAAATTAGAACAGTCAGTTGCCTGTCGACTCACCGGTCTTAGATCCAACCCGAGTAAACTGGAAGCATTACTACTGCTACTAGCTTTCGATATCTCGCTTTCCGGGGGAAATGAGTCGGCTTACATCGACGGCGGTGACAGGGCTTAGACACACCAGTCATGAACAAAAAATTTTGTGGGGTGCTCTGGTTTTTGTACCAATAATTTGTACTAATATTTAAAAGAAATAACACTAAAACTTTTTCAATCAGCAGACATCAGCTTTTCTGGCCCATCTTTCACGACAGCAACACCATTTTCTTCCCATTTTTGGGATGTGAAGCATCATTATCTTTTTTCATTCTAAAACCTTTGATGACATCATTTAATTCAAGAACAATTTTTCTAGGTTTCTTCTTCGGCATAAGCCAACAGTGGCAACAGAAAATTTTTATTTGATACCTTTTACTTTTTGAGATTTCATCGCCATCTCCTTTACTATAAATACGATAGTCAAGATTCTTTCTAACTGAAGCCGAAGTCGAAGTTAACAAAATCTATTCTCAGGTAATCTAACAATCCTTGTGAAGACTATTACAGTTGGTCCCCGGTATTCGCGGGGGTTACGTCCCTTGAGCACCCGCGAAGAGTGAAAAACCGCGAATATTGGACGTGGGTCCATAAAAATGCCTATAAACGTCAAAATGTAACGTAAAATATAATAAAAATATAAATAAATATATAATAATAATTTAATAAAAAATACAACACTCAGCGAAACACTCGAGATAGCTACACGCGGTAAACTGGGATGATGCTGGGCTGCATCTGCCTGAGACAATGTCTCGTGGGCAGCAGCCAATCATCAGCGAGGAGAAATGAATAACGCTCTCCGATTGGCTACTTTCAAACCTCCAGCCAATAGCGTTTATTTTATATCGATATTTTGCTGAATTTACGTTAGTATTTATATTACAAAATTAGTAAATTATATCGTTATTAATAATTTAGCGTTAAAAAGCATGAAAAAATATATATTGCCACGAAAAAAGCCATAAAAAATCGCGGAAGATATTTGCGATTCCGCGAATATGCGGGGGTTTCCACGAACAGTCATTAGTTCGGTTCTGAGGGAAATTCCGCGAATAACCGGGGCCGCGATTACGCGGGGGTCGACTGTACATGACAGCGACAGAAAATTTTATAAAGAGGATAAAAGCTTAGAAAATACAACATAGCAAATATCTTATTTAATAACCAATTTGTATACTGGACATTTTGGCCACAAACACCATACAAAAGTATGTTGCATGGACGAAAATTAATCTTTACTTCATTTTAGATGTTTGACAAATAAATTGTTCTTCTCTAATTAAAAATGAAGTTTTGTCAATTTCTACTATTTATCCTCTCCGGGCAGGTGTTTGAAACTTGTGACTTCGATCATGGTTAGTTCAGCTCTAATGATTCATATGCCCACTATTATTACAAAGTATATCACTTCATTTTTATATCGATACTTTGTCATGCATATAATAATATACTGGCTAAAGTTCCTTGTAAAAATAGCAAAATTCGTCACAGTCTCTTCTTTTAGGTGACCATGTCGGTATGATTTTTGGTCATTTTCGAGCCATTTCTACATAAATGCTTACAAGGAAAGAAGATATTATTCGGTGAGAACAAGTAAACTCTCTAAAATGCAATAAAAACGAAAAACTGCCGATTTTTTCCAACTGATTCTTCTGCTCCTATAAATAGATTTTCTATTCTTGATTGCGCATTTTTTAAATTTATATTTTTAAAGAAAAGATGTCCGCCATTTTGAGAAATACTGATATCACGCACAAAGTTGTACTTATATCATCTCGCCTGTTCTGCACTTTTATACTTTATTTATACACCAGCTGGAAAACCCGGCGCTGCACAGGAAAAAATGGCTTTTATAAAAAGGTTTTATATTAATTTGAAAAACAGAAACTTTATTTGTTTGAACACGCAATCACTGACTGAACGCTTAACTGGTGCTAAAGATACGTGTCTTAACTTTGTTCCATGAGAGCCTCTTTATAGATGATGTTTTTAGATTTCGTTGGGGCGAAAAGCAAAGCAGATTTTTGTTTTGGCCAACTCTTGAGCAGGTGATGTCAGAACCTGCCGTTGATGGCTTTCAAACGGCCTTCAAGGCCGACTGTTGGGAAATTGAAATCTGTGGTCACTTCTGAGTAGAATGAGTACCGTGAAGCTATGGTAGCTCTGATCCTTGAAAGGTGGCATTTGTTAGCCTTTGAGACCAGGCTCTGGCACCCTTGGATCCTGCCTTTGATCCTGAGGTACCTCCATTATAATTTGAGGCTGCTGGGTCGCCTGTTCTGCAATCTCTTTGGATTATATTTGTTCCGTCATTTGTTTGCTTTAAGTTGTGTTATAAGTCAGTAATCGACCAAGGGCAGGCCATTCATAATGTCAGAGCAAAAGGTAGGGAGAACGGGGCTAGTTGTCACAGCGTCAGTAATTACTAATTAAAAGTATAGACGAGCTGACGTCGATGATAACTCATCTATTTGTTTCATTAGTAATTACTGGTGCTGTAACAACTAACCTCGGCGGTGTTCCTAAAGTTTTTTTTTAAGATTATCGCTTCATCTCTCTCCCCTGACAGTTTACATTTCCATTTTTTTCTTGACAGACTGCCAGAAAGAAGAAAATAAGTATCTTAAATTGGTACTTACTGTTTGTGGCATTTGACGGCACGTAAAGGCGGTCTTTTGGGTCTTTATGGCAGTCATTGAAGGTAAAGATGAAATTCTGTCCGGTGACAGACATTGCTGAAGCCACATGTCTTCAGAATGAATCGTGTATAAGGTTAAAAAATGACATGCATAAATATTTCAAAACTGTCTTCCATATGTTTATACACTTGACAGCTTGCTCCTATTAATAATAAATAACATGGATCACATCCACTAAGCCTGCTAATCATATATAAAACGAATAAAATGCTCATGTCGTAACGTAAGCACTGATATTGATGAAAGTTGCGAACGGTTTGGAAGGCCGACGACAGACACGAAGCCGAATCTGTACCAGACATTGATGCACAAGAACATTATTAGGCATTATCGAGGGATGGCGGTAGAACAAACTTTTCGCCTGGTGAAGTCTATTCCAACTACGTTTAAAAGCTGTTTTTTAAGAACACGAAGTACAAAGGAACGTTAATCTATCGCTCACGGAGAGCAGAAAAACAAAGCGAATTAAAACACTTAACCAGTTTTTTTTTAAAAAAAAAAACAAAAAAAACGTAACCCTGCGAATTCAAAGTTTTCTGCAGACAAGATCACACTGACGAAGACTTCACGGCGCCAACGTCTACACTGTTAGTACTCCACCAACACTGGCTCAGCTTCAAAGATAATGTTGCATTATTTCTCTTTGCAAACCAACCGTTCTCTCTGCCCTCCCCCGCAAATAAGTCTGGAATTAAATTAAACTTTAGTTTTGAAAAGATGGTCTGAAGTTCGGTATTTCTGTGAATTAACTGCACGCGGGACTGACGAACCGTAACTGAGAGATTAATTAGATGCATCGCATTTCAGAAAATCAGGTTCTTCTTATTTCGAAAAACAACAACAACGCGGACTATTTCTATTTGCAGCATCAGCGGCCAGCCTATTGAATTAGTAGCTAAATTCATTTTTAATCTGCTACTTTCAATCGATTATATTTGCAGTTTGCATCAAAGCTTGCTAAAGTAAACATGACGGCAACGTGTCTTGCATTTGAAACACCGGTGTTCTGCTATGCGATGCATTTACCTCTTCCACACAACTGTCACCTGAGCTTTGTGCGCTCATCTATCATCCATTTTGGTTTTGTTGTTTTTGTTGTTTTCTAGCCGTGTGTCGCTCATGTCTCTAAATGTAAGATATTTTTTTTTTTCCTGTTTGGAAAGTTTCATTTAAAAAAAAAAAGAAAAAGAAAAAAAATTGAGCAAGGAGATTTCCTACCTTTTTCTCTGAAGTTCTCCAATTAATGACTTTAACTTTCAATTGTTGAGAAAAGACTCTAATCATTTGTTTTAACCCTAGCTTATCTCCCTGCAGATCATCAGATAACAGATCCGGCTCACGCGCCCATCCACACGTCGCTACAACTATCAGAAATGAGTTTTCGTTACTTATTAGGACACTGAGCAGTCCTTTCAAGGGATTGCCAAAATCGTTTTTAATATCAATAAATTAAATTAGATATTCTTTTTCTGATGATAAACCAACCCAGCCACGCCGTTCCAGCGAAATCCGTGGCTCCCGAAAACAGCGCCGCCATTTTGTAGAGTTTCTTCTGTACCGGGCTGGCGCGGATGAAGCGGACACTGGAACCACGCCGTTTGCGCGAGATGAAACATAGCAATAAATTATGCATGATATGGCTCAAATTAAAATGTTCTGCCCGGTTTTTCTTGTTGTTGTTTTTTTTAGTGATAATTTGTTTCGGCTGCTCTGTTCAGCACGTTGACATAGAAACCAGGCAGCCAACGGGGCTTCTGGCTGTCAGATCTCACAAAAGTGATTAGTTGGCTTGTAAATCAGCGAAAGTTGGCACGTATGAAAATCCACAATTAAACACGGAGCGAAAATAAGCAGTCTGTAGAAACACATTTCTTATTACTTATTTTGTCTATAATATTTGCTCATGCAATCTAGAGTTGGTCGTAAAATCCCATTAATAAACATGTAAAATTTACCAGGTAAACATTAATAATACTAACCGCTCCACATTCGGCAGTCCGGCGCCATATTTTAATGTGGTCGAAGCAAAACGATTATGGCTGCTTCTCTGATGCTGTTGGTACGACTAGCTACTGGCTGCTATTCTCTCGGTTTTCGTTTACTTATTTACTTATTTATGCAAAAATCTAGCTAAAATAATGTACAAAGAAAGCTATCTAGCGCTTTATGTAATGATCTTAAAAGAAAACATATGTGAGTTAATTGCATAAATTTATAATTAACATGTAAATATAGGAGAAGGCAAATAAAATATATAGTGGCAGCGAAGACTGAGAGACTGAAATAAGAGGTTCGTTTTGTATTTAGATTTAAGGACGCAAGTTACTGATTATGCAATTGAAACTTCATACATATTCACTAATGATTTTTTTTACAAGTGAAGGATACACATGCTGTTTAATATTTATATTTTAAAATTTTTTCTTTGAATGAAATCGACGTCTTTAATTTGTAGCATGAACAAATTGTAATTGTATGGGAAGCTTGACAAAGGTAATAATATTTAAAGATTCTATTGACAAAACATTTTGGGATTAAAAGAAAAAAATTAAAACAAATTCCTTTTTTTAAAATTAATTAATACATTCTCCTTTAAAAATCTGTTAATTAAAAATTAAATAAAAGCTAAAATTTTAAAAAGAACAGCTATATCAGTGAATGAACAAGTGGTGAATATTTCCTTGAGAAAAAAGTTTCTTCGATTTGTTTAATATAAGAAAGCTTTAAAAAATAGTTTTTTTGGAAAAAATCCCTGAATTCAAATTTTAAATGCGAGCAGATCAATAATTGTGGATTTTAATGGTTGTTCCAATCTTTATTTTTATTTTACACTGCTAAACTTTAAGATCCAAACTCAATAATGAAATTATTCTACATTTATCTGAAAAGAAAATGTTCAACATTTGACTACTTACATAAATAATTAAGTAATTAAAATTATTAAAAGTTTAACGTGGTATGATAGCAAATATTATGAATTTTAAAAAGCTGAACAAAATCAAAGAATCTGTTCTAATTTCTTTGCACCATAATATTATTAACAGAAATGAGGATCATAGAAATGACAAGGGCTGTTTTCCTTTTGAAACAAACAAAAATTCTATACTCAAGTGACAACAGACTTCCACTTTCTGTTTACATTCTGGCGAATTCCCACTCGTCGCATCCGAACTAATTCCTAATGTTTTTGTTGTTATAAATCTATCTGTTGTAACGTAATTTCTTAATCTTTCTGTTATGCTTATTTGTTTGGCAAAGCTGAGTACAGAGTCAGAAAGCCCAGTTCTCTGTAGCGTACTGCGCAGCACCAAGAGAGTCTCGAGATGAGTTATTAAGTTTGAATAGGCGAAGTCTATTTGCATTCAAATGAGTGTGGTTTTAATAAACATGGTTATTCTTCAAACCTGCTAGATAATATAACTATTTAAAAAAGGACGGTAAAACCATTATGTTTTTTCCTTGGTTTGCACAATAATTGTCTATTGTGCGATCTAAATATGTAACTTCACACACACACGCCACACTTTCGCATGACACAAAAAAAAAAGGTGAGGGTCGGAGTTCGAATCCTGCTTTGGATCGGCGCACTTCTTTAGCAGGATTTCTTCTCGCTCTTCTTCTGCAGTCGTCCGCGTGAGTTTCCTCACGCATCTAAAAAAAAAAAAAAAACCCACAAGAGTTTGAGTAGAGACTTTCATTAGATCGGCCACAGTCGGGGTACATCGGGCACCTTCGTGTGGCCGTTGTCTCTGGTGTCCCGCTCCTACCCCTGTCCGACCAGTAAATAGTTATCTGTCGCGTATACACTGTAGTCGTTACATTTTTGTGTTAGGGAAGCTTTGAATTCCTGTTAACCGTGTCTAAAACCGGGTTTTGCCTCTTCTTTTTACTATCCATTCCTAATTGCGTTTCAGTTAATTAAAAACAACACAATTCCACTTTTACGTAAGTCATAATGACGTCAGGTTTCCCAGCCACCAGCGCGGCTCTCTCTCTCACCCGCCAGTATTCTGCTTAGACTGGCGAAACATCATTAAATAACTTCCATGGCTGCGCCGTCTGAATAACTCAGCTAAACACGATATACATATTAACTTAGGTGAGTAGGCTTAGCAAAAAGAATATCTCTTGTCTACTTTGTACCCTCATATTTACCCAGGACATCTGCCTTTTATTATTTGTTTGAATTAATAATAGGAAATATGCCTGATATTTACCAGTAAATGCCATGCAAAGATGAACTTTATTCAACTTTACTGCGTCACTAAATATGAAATTGTTTTGGGGTTTTCCCCAGTGATATGATTTTGTAGATCATTTAAGATGTAATGTTTGATCTTCTCCATCCCGAAATCATTGAACGGAAAAGCTGATAAATTAAGGAGAAGTTTTTTTAGAAGAACAAGATAATTTAAAAAAATTATTTTTTATGAGAATAATTGTTACTGGTGACAAATTTGATCTTTTATTGGTTGTCTAAATTAATCGAAAAAAAAAAAAGAGTTTAAAGCCGAAATGATAGAATGTTTAAAGGATTCAGGCCAGAAAACGTTGCTTTTTATAAAAAAAAAAACAACCTGATATTTACACAACTAATTTATTTTAATTTAATTGTTTTTAAAACCTTGGTCTGTAGATTTAGCTCACTTGTACAGACAGCAGCCTAGCCCGTTATCAACCAGGAAATTATTCAAGTAAAGTAAAAGAACAGCAATTTCAAATGCACCACACACATTTCACTGCTATTTATTTAGTAGACTATAAAAACGTACTGTCAGTAAGCCCGGAGGAAAAGAGAGAAAAGAAATAGAGGTATGGATGAGTTCTTATAATTAAGGCTTCTGATAAATACAGATTCAATAATTTTTAATTTGAAGTCAGAACAGGAGATCCAGATAAGAATACATGGATGAATAAAGCTAAATCGGCGTACACTGCAAAAAATAATAATAATTCGTCAACTTACAGCAGATATAGCTTTTGAGAGTGGGAGTAGAAAAAGGGTTAAAATCACACAAATTTCCACTGTCTTTACAGTGAGTGGCTTCTACCGGCTAATTTACTGACTTTTTCTTTTGACGTATTTCCTAAGAAAAGTTTCGCAATATAAATGTGATATTGTTGCTTCAGGGCGTGTAAGGTTATTAGCTGGATTTAAAATAACAACAAAAAAGAGTGCAGTCGTCGAGCACGTTATTAACCCCTATACGAAACAGTGACTATGATAAAAGACTTCTTTGAACAGTTCGATATTTGATCAAGAAATCATACACATTCCAACTGCGCTTTTCTCTTTTTAAAAGGAAAAAGTAAATTATATATTAAAACAAACCGGTAGAATTTACCTGGCTATGGCCAAAATATTAAAGATGTATGTAACTTTTCACCTCATATATTGTAATTTCGAAAGACACGTGAACGACTACGATAAAGAAAAGATAATTTATTATATTTCATTGTAACAAATCAGACCAATCTCCACCTCTCGCTCTCTATTCTCTTTCTCTCTCTCCATCTCTCTCTCTCTCTCTCCTCTTCCTCTCTCTCTCTCTCCTCTCTCCATCGCTCTCTCCATCTCTCCCTCTCCATCTGTCTCTTCATCTCTCTCTGTCTCTCTCCATCTCTCTCTCTCTCTCTCTCTCTCTCTCTCTCTCTCTCTCTCTCTCTCCATCTCTCTCTCTCTTCTCTCTCTCTCTCTCTCTCTCCATCTCTCTCCATCTCTCTCTCTCTCCCTCTCCCTCTCCATCTGTCTCTCCATCTCTCTCTCTCTCTCTCTCTTTACCTGTAAAGAAATCAGTGCAAATAAATGCTCACAATATTTTCTCAAATATTACAAGCTCACCCCCATTTTATGATATATTAATTGATGATGTAAACTTTTCATATAAGAAACGGTACAGCGGAAATACATTAGAACAATTTTTTTTGCTAAAACACGGACAAGACTACTAAAAGAAAATCAACAGCAAGTAATTACTCTGATTGATCTCTACTGGGTGGGCTGTTATTATTTCCAATCACATCTGTATATGCGGTGTTTATAGTTTATAAAATAATGAAAGAACGCGCTATCTAACAATGTTACTAAATAGATGTGATAAAACTCAATCTGTAAACGTACGATGATGTATTCGGAATAAAGTTTTTTTTTTTCTTTCTTTAACTGCTTTATTTGAATGCAGTTTCTGTACACACTTTCAATTCTTAATGATTTTCATTGTGAAATTATATATGCATAATTATTTCAATTTTTTAATTTCATGATTTAACCCGTAAAAATAAAACCAAGTCGCCACATGAACGATATCTCTGAAATTCAGTTTTAAAAGATTCTTTCCAACTATATTTTCGCGGGAGGGAATATTTTTTTAAGAAAATTAATCTAATTTCCTATTTTCCCCTTTTATTGTTTTCTTGTGTCAAAGTTAGGAAACATTCCAGCGCGTACAAACAAACAAAAATAATTCCATACATTAGAAAAATACTTAGTAAAACACTGTTAAGTTCTAGAAGATGCTTTTAAATGTGTCCGCCCATCTGTGGAGGTGGGTTTTGTAGCGATAAATAAAAAACACACACACACACACGCACATATATATACATATATATATATATATATGTGTGTGTGTGTGTGTGTCACGTGTTTCGAGGAATCGCCGGAAGTAAGACGGCGAAGCCGAAAGCCAGAAATAGAATATCCCGTGTTTTGTTAGAAGTACGACAGAAAAAGCGAGGAGAGAGGGGGGGGGTTGGTATTTCAGCAGCCGTAAGGCTGCCAATATCAATCGTTTTTTTGCGAAAATCAATAATATAATGAAAGGGGAATTTCCAAGTAGGCGGGCGGTTAGCGGGAGTTGCGTCCGAAGTGGTTTGGAAGACGGTGGGGAGAGAGATTCATTGGCGCAGGGTCGGCGAGCGAGCGGGTTCCCTGACGAGGAGACCGGCGCGGAGTAGGGAGCGCTCCCTGTCTCTGCCCTCTTGCAGCCGACTTTATGAATGGAACACCGCGCCGACTTGTTACGAGCCCGCGCCGGCCGCAGCCCAGGAGGCGAGTAAGCGGGTGAATGGCTAATTAAACTGAGAGCTAAGCGCTGGTCATTTCTGGATGTTTATTTACTACTCGCCCTGACTGGGGGGATGTTTGTAGTTTGAATCTTAGCGAGTTTGGGGGGAGAAAAAAGAGGGACGGAAGGGAGAGTGGGGTGGGAAAAGATGCCTTCGAAGAAACAATACGATTTGGTTTCGGACGATGGGTACGACAGTCGGATACCTCTGCACAGCGAAGAAGCTTTCCACCACGGGATTAACTTCCAGGCGAAGGTAGGGAGCTTCCTTTGGCGTTTGTTGTTCAGCTGCAGACACCGTGGCTCACTGGTCGTCTTTTGTTCGGCCGGCCCCGTCTCGCGCAGTTTCGGTTTGAATGTTTGGAAACGCGCGGACGCGCCCCACCAGCTAGCTACTCCTCCACCCCCCCACACACCGTTTGTTTTCAGCTGATAAATCGATACGGACCATCGATTCCTGTTGGATTATCGGCACAGCTCTTACGTTTCATTTAGTTAAGCCATTCGTTTTCGGCGTCGGCATGCCTGCACCTTATCTTAGTAGTTAGTAGGTGACAAAACGCTGTGTGGACGAATGACTGATATGGCGGACGACGACGACAGTCGGTCTGCTCTGAGACCTCAGACTGACGGACTGACTGTCTGTCGTACACTTGCTGCATCAGTTTTAAAATGATAAGACCAGAATGGATTTCCAGTGGCAGACCTCTCACTGTATTTACTCTGTAACTGTATTTGTGGCACAACATAAATATTCATTTAGTTAAATCAATCATCAACGATAATAAACAACTGTCCAAAAGTAGGTATTTAACTATCAGTCCACTAGTAATACTACTGCTAGTTATAGACCTGTGTGTGTTAATAAGAGATTTCTGGTATGAGCATTTTCATTTTAACCACTTTTTTCTCTTTTGGTTGTGCGTACAGAAATTATTTCTAATGTATTCTTTAACTTCGTAATTAATTCTGCTAATCATCACCCACAAATAGTGATAAGTAAGAAATACGATTTATGATGTTTCTCAAGCAAATAAAGTTAAAGCGAAAATTAACTAAATAATAAAGGAAAAAAACCGTTTCTCTGTAGTGTTATTCTTGATAATTTACTTTTTAAGTGCTAATTGTTCCTGCTGCTAATCGATATTATTATAATTCTTTATGATAAGTATTGAGACTTATGAATCTGAAGAAACAGTTGGTTCAAAAGTTACTCTAATTTTGACAAAATCCTTGCCCTATCGAATTCTTATATATTTGTTATATATTTTAGTTTTTATATTTATTTTTATTAACAAGTAATAATATTACATAGTTACAGACTTGGTTTATTATTATTTCTTTATATTATTATTATTATTATTATTATTATTATTATTATTATTGTTATTGTTATTGTTATTGTTATTATTATTATTGTTATTCAGATTTAAGTCATTGTTGAAAAAAAGTTCAATAGTAAAATTTAGCTTCTTATTGTATTTTACTTTGATAACATAAAATGTGGAACATTACAAAATGAATCCCTTATGTTGGTTTAGTAATCTAAACCAGAATCGCTTTACTAGTAATTCTTGAAATCTCACTATTTCAAAATACTAAATAAGTTAATAATAGGCTTTCTGTTTCTTGCTGTCAGATAGAAACACAAATAGTAATATTTGTTATAGTTATTTTTAAAGTAAGGTAGTCATAACTGACATAACCATACTTAAATATGACAGAAAATGTTTTACAAAAATAGACAAGTTTTGATTCTGCATTTACCAGAAATATACTCTGGGTGATCATCTGAAACTCATGGACTTGATACCATTATTGCAATGCCATTTCAGCCGGGTTTCATTTGAACGTCCTGCCGTCTTGCAATTTTATTCAAGTTTTCCACTTTTTTTTCTTTTTTGAAATTAAAGATTGGATTTTGATGTTTTCTGTTAATGTTACGAGTAATACTGTTCTATTTAGCAAATGATGTCGTTGATAGTCTATAATATTATAAGGCATCTTCTTTCTCTGATGTGTGTGTGTACCATTTCAGGGGATATTTTACAAATCATTTTGTATATTCAACCTTGTTTGTATTTCCCCAAACAGAATTTTTACAGATAGTTTTTAAAACTATTAAAACATAAATAAATAAACATGCGTAGTTATATTTGATGAAGTAGTATGTAGAAGCTACAGATGTAATTTTGATGTAATATGTAATCTGAAAGTTTAATTTTATTACAACAAAACTAGAAAAAAGTCAGCCAAAGTTTTAATTACACAAATGTGTAATATTTAAAAAATCAACATTGTGTCTTTCACATTATTTTTTTTCTTTGATTAATTTTTCTAGTAACCAATTCTACAGGCTGACTAATTCATAATTTTGATCTCACTTTTTTAAAAATAAAAATTAACTTTTTGATTTTTATAATTTTTTATCCATTTTAATATTCTAAAAAATTATTCTGTACAAGTATGCACATTGAAAAACAGTTGTTAACACTCTTTATATCACCTGGGATGCATTTCCAACCCCCTACCCTTTGAATCTGTATTATTCAGCACAGGCTGAGCCATAGGAGTTATGATACACATGGTACCTACCTCATTAATATAATAACCATTTGTAACGACAAATCCATACATCGCTCCAAACCCATGTATTTTGCATTGTGACTATAGTTGAATAAGTATACAGTCAGTTCAACCAAATACTAACTGGTGCTTTTAGACTGTTGAGATGGTATGAGCAAGGTTAAAAAAACAGCATGGTATATGGAGGGTTGGAATTTTTTATAACATTTATTAGAAGAATCATTCTGCCATGGAATACATGCAAGAAGAAGAATTCTGAGTGAAGTCACTTTTGAATGTTTTTAACTCTTTTAATCCCAATACTTTGGAATAATAATGAAATCAGCTGGATTTCTTCATCTCCAGTACAGTACCAACATTTTAACTCACTCAAGTTAGACTTTCAAGTTACAATGTCCTCTGCATCTGTATCTTTTACGTTTTTTCTCTCTGAAATTTGTGATTATGTTTCATTGGTGGCATTACTTTTTAAACATTATCCCAGTAATTAACTCATTTCAGTTTTAATTGATTTGTGATATAAAGAGCTTTTAATGCTGTTTCAGTTTCCACTTTTGCAACACACATGGACAGATGCCATGAAGTTAGATGAGAAGCTATCTGACACTATTTAATATAATCAGAAAGTGGTTGTATTTGTTCTTCAATACACCACCTTTTTGTGATGCTTGTTTGTATTCTCGCTTACTGGGTCAGATAACACTATCTAAACATTGTGTAGCAAACAGACTTAACACTTTGTTGCAGTTATTATACAATTTATACCCAGTTTTTGATATTGAGCTTTTTGTTGAAAGTAAGTTTAGCAGAAAAATATAAGTAGCAAATCAAAGTATAGTTTTGATAGCTAATTATTCTTGTGATTTAAAAAAAAAACATTTCTTTTTCTTAGTACACAGGATTGTTAGAGGACATGTGGAGTCAAGTCATTCTGAATTTGAGTCAGGATAATCTCTCATCTTATAAAACATATCTAATGCAGCTATTATTTTGTAAACCCTTGTTCCTTAACCGTTAAACATTTCTTGACATCATAGATTTACTTAAAGAGAAATTAAATAAAATACAAATTAAATAAAGAATGAATAATTTTTTGCATGAGTATACTGTATTATAAGTATTCAATTAAAAATGTAAAAAGTATTTAAATTGCAAAAGAATTAAGTAATGAAAAATTCTAAAATTTGCTACATGATGATATTCTATTGATAAAACACAGTTTTGGTGGTATGACTACATCTAACAACCAAGAACAGTGTTATAAGTTGTCAACAACTAAAAAGGCATTTTAATGTGCATAATAGTGGCCATATAAATAAATAAAATATTCATCCATTTTGCAACTGAAAGTTATTTTCTAGAATACTTGTTCCTGAGTGAGTTGTCAAAGATGGTTTGTCTATATACATATATATTTTTTAAAACAGTCTGAATTCTCTTTTAGTAATAGTTGTCTCATTTACATCGTAATCTACATAGATTGACAGATTCACAGATGGATATTATATAGCATGAGGACAATTGTGCTTATACAATTTCTGGTTAGATGATGATGATGATTATTTTATTTATTTATCTGTTTTCAAATCCAGATCTGTGGAAAGTCAGTCAGATACAAATGCTAACAGCCGTGTAAGATAGATTATGCAAATTTTATTTTGTCATCAACGCTAAACAGATACCATGTAGTTTCTGAGGGTAACTTGACTTAAGTGAATTTTTATTTTAAAATCTGATCAACTAGCTAAAAGCAAAAAAAAATTGTGACTTGTGACTGTTAGACAGCTTATTTTCCAGTTTTTAGAACAATTAGAATTACCTCCCTTGCAGAAATAGCTCAACCTTGGAACTGTCAAAAGGAGCATGCTAGTTACAAAATAAAGCAGTTTTTGGTTTCATTTATTTATGTACTTATTAATTGGTGAGGAAGTTGGAACAGTTTGTGCATTAGAAATTTCTGATATTTGAAATATGAAAACTTTAAAATCAACAGTTGTTTTTCATTGTTCTTATATTCAAATTAAATCTGTAGGAACATAGCTTTTTATTGGCTGCTTTCATGGAATATAAGACAGTATTTGCATTGGTTACTATGATAGTGTTAATCTGGAAGGGAGATAATTTCAACTTTTTAATAATTAAAATTAAAAAAAATTTTTTTTTTAAATTTGAATTTTCAGGTTAAAAGTTATTCTAAGTTGATGCTTTCAATAAGTTCCTCCCTTTTAATAGTATGCCTTTAAAAATTGTAGCATTGAATAAAATTTGAAAAGGTTTACTTGAAAAATTTAAGCAAGAAGCAAAAATATTTAATTGAAGTGAAGTATATGTTAGTTGATTAATAAAATATAATGAACTTCAGATTTATGCCAGATGTAATATTTAGCCATTTCCGTTAATCATGGTGGAAAATTTGTGTTGATTTAAGCTTGCAATGAAATCTTAAATTCTATATTTGTTTGTTATTTGAAGCATCACATGCTTAAATTTAAGAGAATAAGAATTTATTAAAATAATTTAAAATTTAATTGAGCCTCATTGTTGATCATTGAAACAATTTAAGGTAATTCTCATTCTATTTTATACTTTTTAAAATAAAAATTATAAAATGCACTATTTAATGCAATTCCAATTTTAAAAAATGAACAGCTGTTCAGCTGTTCTCCACTTATGAAGATTTGTATCCTTTTTTAAAAAAATCTATGATTGTTGCAACATTGAACACATCAGGAATTCAGTTACTAAGGATTTTTGAATAAGGGATACTAAAGCAGTGGCTTATCAGTAGTGTCTGGAATGATTTCATTAGCAAAGATTTCTCCAGTTTTAATTTGAAACCCAAAGATGTGACTCCTATTTTAATTTGAAATCATGACCTGCATAATTCAGTTTACAAAGAAAGACGTGACATTGCCTTTTGGATTGCTCATAAATTATTTGTAAATGAATCTGAACTTTTTTTTGTGTGTGTGTGTGTCTATCTCTGATGCATGAGGCCTCAATGAACAGAATTCATGTGATATGACTGGTTCAATCCATATGAATAAAAAACTTAGCAAGTAGAAGCATTCTCTCTTTGAATTTCTAAATGAAATTAATGCTGATCAGAATTTTAAATTAGAAGGGAAAGAAGAAATTAATCTTTGAGCTTCACAATTACAGACATTTAACAATTTTTTTATGTTTATCAATTCTGTTCAACAAATTCTGTGCTTTATGTTTAATTTAACCATGTTAGAAACCTTAGACATTATGAATTATTTGGAATGAACCATTGCACATTTACTAAATGGAAGGATAGCTATCTTTTCATGAAATTCTCCTGGGCTGGACCAGAGGAAGGTGTGAAAGGTAAAATAGTTAAAAGAAATTAATCCCAATATAATACCCTGCAGAATTAAGTATTCATATTGCTAAAATCAAGTGATTGAAATGTAAAATTATGCACTGTAAATCTTAAACTTATCAATAACATTTACTGTGTGGACCAAAATACTGTGTGCATTGAAAGTCAGAAAGTTAGTATTGATATATGCTTATACAGTATTTTATTGTTTTGATGTTTTCTACTGACGGATGAAAAATGGAAAATTGCAACCAATTAAGTTGATGAATGTAGATACTTTGAAGTTGCCAAGAAAACTAGTGTCTTAATAGCGCTGTTTTGATAAGTTACTGTTACTATTTACAATGTATGGAAACTATTTTGAGCTAAAGTACACATAACTAACTCAGCTGTGCATCAGTTAAGTAAACTACATTTACAAGTTTGAATTTTAGATGCTGAAGAAGAGACTTAATTGAGATTTTCAAAATATATAGGGATTTTCAGCTTGTGGTCAGTGACAAATGTTTTCTACTGTCTACAGATAAAATAATTCTGTGGATTAAGAATTCAACAGTGTTTTCATAATAGAATTGTTAATGAGTTGAAAAAATAACCAGTGAGTGTAGTTAATAGAGATAATATTAATCAATCTAGGGATTGCATTGATGGCCCTTGCATAGAAATGATTATTTCTTTTCATTTGTAGCAGCTCTAAACTAATTGTCTGTAAGCTTTTATTTATAGTAAAGTTTCAAATCCATAATATATCTTTCTCCAATGCTTATGTTTAGCATTTATTTTGCAGTCAAGCTTGATTAAATATGGCTAGAAAAAGTTTTGAATTTTTAATGTTTTTGTATTCATTTAGTATATAAAAAAATCTCTTGTATGGTGGAATATATGTATTTGTGTGCAACCTGACTAATTAGCTGAACTATCATTTTATTCATATACCTGTACTATCTATCTTCCAGCAGTGTTTGTGTATTTTTCCTCCAGTTGGTAATTAGACAGTACTGTAGCAACAGACAATCATCTGGCTGGCAAAGTATGTTTTTTTTTAAAGAGCCTTTTTTATGCATGATAAGACAACTTAGGTTTCTACAGGTGTGAAGGCATGGGATGCTGGAAATTGCATTATTGGCAGGCATTTTGGTGGAAACTATTTAACACATGAGCCCATTTTATTTCTGACTGAAGGTGTACCTGAAATCCCATGTTAATCATATGTAGCCAACAGACAAAGTGAAGGGATATTACCACCAAACATAATATCATGACCCCCCTGGCCTTGAATTCTTTTAGCCAACTGTTCCTCATGTCATCTTAGCTAACATGCATAAAGCCACAGTTGTTTTCTAACACACAAAGCAAGTAATAAGATTAGCAGATATGTAGCAAAGAGATTTTACTTTACTGTCGAATCCTGTTTTTGATGATCCACAGAGAAAGTATTCCTCAGACAGATTTCCTGAGCAATAAATACTTCCCCAGTGATCAAGAAAGCCCAGGTTTACCCTTACTGTCAAGCAGGATTTCCCCAGAAAGTTTAGTATTAATTTTAACTTATCAAATTTATATTTGGTATTGGATTTTAATGTTTATTCCATTATTATGCTGGTTCTCATGACCATTTGGAAAATATCCAAGTAAATTTTAGAAAATATCCTTTGGACTTTATTCAACAATTGCACATTTCATTTACAAAAATGAAATGTTTTTAATATTTAAAAATGTATTAAGAAAGAAAATTTAGGTTGGGACACAGGTGATAATTCTAGTACATGGTCAATTTATTTTAGCCTGTTTTTGGAAACCCCAGGTGGATAGCATCTCCATATGCCATAAATACAGTTGCATGGAGAGCATTTTCCATCCCAACCTCATAGCTTTTGTGCAATAAAGAGGACAGTACTTACCTTGTGGTAGGTTGCTTAGTCATGGAGTCTGTCTGCCACTATCTTGTTTCTAAAAATATATTGAAAATCATAATTAAAATCCAACATTCTTTATTTTTGTCATCTACATGCGCTTGATACATTATTATGAAATAATATTTGGAATTATGCTGGCTTCCTTGATATTACAGAGAAATTTTGCTGAGAGGAAATTCATTGAAATAATTTTTTTGAAAGAAGATTATACAAACTGAGATTATGTCTCTCAACCTCTGGCTGCGTTATTATAAAATCAGTGTACCATTCAATAACAAAGACAATCATCATTCCTTTTATTTTCAAACAATCATCTTTAATGGTATTTTTTGTTTGTTTCTGTTCTGAGAGGGTTTTGGCGATGGGGCGGGGCTAGGGTTGATAAAATAAAATAGGAAATTTGATGAAATTCACAATGGAAATTTTTAGGTTCACAGAAAGATAGTTTCCGTTTTAAATTTCCCAGACACTATTGTTTTTATTGATTTTTTTCCTCACTAAAAGTGTTGTTTACTATATTTGTGAGAGAAAAATAAAAATCCAGTCCAGGCTTCAGGGATTCTGCAGACTGGAAAATACCAATAATCAGGAGATTTCAACATTGCTGGTGTAAAAGCTAACCAGAAAGCTGGCACTTAGTCTAAACAATCATCATCTCATACACCGAGTTACATAGGTGATTGCAACAACTAACTAGAAACCCATCAGTTTGACTCCATTCTCTGCTGGGTGGATTTCTGGCACATTAATCTAAAATTTCACAGAACTGATTGATTATGGAAATCCAGTGGCAGCATCTGATCTGATGCAAGATGCGACAAGTGTCAGCATCTTTTATTCCTTGGCATTACATCTATATTGGTTCGGAAAGGGTCCCTAAACCAGATTTCTAGTTCTGCTAACAAGGTGATAATGCCTCATCTAACCATTTGGGTTCTATAAAAAAAAAAAAAATATCCTGAATTAAGCAAAGCAAGAAATTAACATTTTGTTGGGTTTTTTAAAGATTTAAAACGTTTCCCTTTCTTTGCCCATCCATCCCATACATAAGGCAGTGCTATGTGGGCTTCACCAATGAAAAATATGTAGTTATGTTTATATTAGCATATGGTTATTAAAAGATATATGCATAGCAACACATGTTACAATAAGTTTGTGTTGGAACTTTGACCACAGAACTTTTCATAAAAATATCTATCTTACAGAAGTGTAAAATTATCAAATTATCCAGTGCTCAGAACATCTTTATAACTATCTTTGTCAAGAATAGTATAAATAATTAGAAGGTGCATGGATTTTATATTAGAAAAAAAAACATTTGTTTGTTATAGGTAAAATGGCTCCAGGACAAGAAATTACATCTGCAGATTATTTATTAATCAATTTAATGAAGCTGGTTTGCAAAATTCAAATGATATCTATCACAAAGAGGATGGAATCCTGAAAAAAATGGTGAATTGGCCACCTTAGTCCAGGTATCAACCCTACTGAGTTTTTTTGGGTAAAGAATAGGAGCATAACTAGTGTCTGCAGTTATGGAATGACTCGAATTTTTTTGACTTGTCAATACTTGGAGTCATCAATAGCTCATAAAATATGCAACAAGTTTCATTATAAACTTATAAAATATACATTAAAATGTAGCATAAGATATGTGTTAATTTCAGTAACTGTGCACACTGATAATTGATTATGTACGAAATATGGGGATATTTTGTTAAGTCTATAATTTATGGCTGTGTGTGTGTTTGCATGCGTGCACCTGTATCTGACTACTTTTGTTTGTCTGTCTGCTGCTGTCCATCTGTGTGTGTCAGTCTCTCTCTCTCTATCCCTCACTTCTGTTTAGAATTTTGGCAACATAGCGCTGTTTAATCTCTGCATGACAACAACTTAGGAATTAGAAGATTAAGCTGCTGCTACTGGTTTTCACAGAGCTCTTTAAGTAGATGGAATGAAGCCAACAATTACTATACTCTGAGGTGTGATTAGAAATGTAGGCCATTGATTATCTGTAAGTGGAGTGATTACTACATTGCTGCCACTTATAAAAATCTCTGTATATATAATCTTTATGACAGATCTTCTGCAGTGCTTGGTTTAAGGAAACGTGGACTAAAGGAAAAATTGATCATGAATGCAGCGATTAAACAAATCTATATATAAAGATTACAATCTTAATAATGTGATGACAGTACAGTCAATTTTTCTTTTTTTAAATTGTGTATTATTTTAAAGGTTTATCTCTGGTTACCAAATTTTATAAATACTTAAACTTTTTAACATTAGAAATTTATACCTAGATTTTAAATCATTTCCATTGTGTAGCATATTGTTATCGTTTGGGCATTTTCCCCTGATTAGAGGAGATGCATACAGATACTACAAGTATTCATTGGTTAATTTTTTTTGTTGGTAGAAGAATTCTGTTATATCTGTTATTATAACCAAATAGTGTATTAGGGATATTTAAATGAAGCCCTGCTGAAATAACATTGCTGGTAATGGTGGATGTCATATGATGTCCCTGGTATATTAATCAAGATTTCTTGCTTTTTATACTAAGAAGTATAATTGCTTACGGTCATTTTGTTTTACTTTTCTTACATCCTATGGCTTTATCTATTGTGGCCTGAAAATATCCCATGATTCTTCATGGCACGTATGATGTTGGTCCCTGGTCTTTTGATGGTGATAAGCAGCATGCATAGCTGAGTAAGAAAAGTTTATTGAAAACCGTTTCCCAAGACCTGAACCTAAGAGAGTACTAAAAGCCTTACCATGAAGTACTGAAAAATCATGTATGGCTGGGATCACAAGACTTTCTAGCAAGTGCTTTTTATGGCTAGAATCTTATGGACTTTCTTTCCAGCCCAGAGGATAGGATAACTGAAAAACACGTAGCACACATGGGTTAACACCCCAAGTGGTTACCGTACAATGCACGGAAAACCATCCATATGGAACAGAGAGAGAGAGAGAAATAATGTTGGCTGACCAAGAGAATTACCATGTAGCATAGAAAACCCCTACCTATGGCTAGAAATATACTGACTATGCAGTACTGTATAAAAAAATAACGAGTGGAAGAACCTGGAAACATAGGCCACATTAGCACCATTCTACTGAAACAATTCCATTAGCTTTATTATACAGCTCACAGCTGACATTACCCTTTTGAGAGCCATAAGCCTACAGGGGTAACATTAGCCGTGCACAACTTTCCAAGAAACCTATTTAATATCTTTTTGATTAAATGTGTGAAATCATAAAAAAACAAAAAACAATGGAGTCATTTCATTCAAACAAGTAAAACTATAGCAACAGCAGTTATGGCTGGTATTGTACATACCAAGACACTTCACAGTAAAATAAGAATCAGTATTTGTTCAGATTATTTGAAGGCAGTAAATGCTCAAGACCCAATCATTTACAGTAAACGAGTTAACAGTTGTTTGGTTTAATTTTCATGGATAAATGGATTGGAAAATTGGATGAAAAATTATATGATTACTTTTGAAAGCTCTGCAAATATATATAAAGAGGATTTTTTATTTCCCCTGACACCTGTACAGCATGAGCAAATGGAACATGGATTGATGTGCCGTGGAATGTGATAGTTACGCTTCAGTTTGACATTTTTGGGTGGTTTTCATTCAACAAATAACCTCAATTATTAATAAGATATGGTTTTATAGTTTTTTAAATTAATTTATTTATTGTTAGAAAATAAAACTACTGCAATTATAAAGAAAATTTAGCAATATTTTTTTTTTTTTAAAAAGATGACCTTTAATTTTTTTGTTTCAGCTGTATCGTCTCTGTATCTCTGAAGAGAATAATTCAATGATGTCTCAAAATTTGTTTGTTTTTGAAATATTCAAAAGCAGTATGGCAAAGATGAAATGTTTTTCTATTCAGGCAGCAAAATGTCTTCTGGTTAGTAGAAAGTGTAAAATTCTAGTTCTAGCTTCAATTTAGAATTGATGGTGATTTATCTCAAAGTCAGTATGCATTCAAATAAATACAGGTACTCCCTTTGCTTTGAAACAGGTAAGCGAGTAACAACTATCCACCAGAAATTAACCAACCATATTGCCGTACACAGTAAGAACTGCTAAGCTTTAATTGTGTCTGGTTTTTCTTTACTGGAAATTCATTTGTATCTGCTTTGTGTTTCACCTTCAATGTTTGAACTGATACTTTGTGAAGTAGTCTGCAATAACTGACACACAGATGACTACATAAAATTGTATTCCACAGATGGTGCTTCTGGCATTTCATTTTAGCAGATGTTTTGGGGTGCTTTTGTTTTCTTTGTGTTTTTTTAAAGATACATAGCTGCTGGATATAATGCAGATTACTGATCAAGCAACCAAAGCTTGGTGAATAGGGTGACTAAGTGCAGCATCTGTGGTTTGGTAGAAATATCACTGACGTTGACTGAGATTCCAACCAACCATTATATTTTTGCTTGGTTTGTATGAATTCCCAGCACCCTGTTGTTGTAAATAGCGGGCAGGAGTCTAATGGTTTTAATAATTTTGACCTAATATTTGAACAAAAAATTTTTAAAGAATGTATTGTTTGTTTTTGTTTAAGTTTTTTTTAGATTTAAGGAAGACACTATCTTTTACAAAAGGTTTATTGCAAAAAGATTTATAAATTTAACATTCTAATTTTTAAGCTTTCTTTTATAATTTATTTTTTAAAGGTATTTTACAAAGCTATATTAAAATAAGTTAATATTTTTTGTTGTCTATGTATTTTATTTTTCTTTGGCTAAAATCAAACTAGGTTAGCTGGCCTTAAATATATAGAAAGTTAGGAATATGTTTTGGTACACGGTTAATTCTAGATAGTGATCAAAATGAAAAGGGGGCCTGCATTAAGGAGATGCTATACATAGATGTAACATGGCTTAATTTGCTTGTATTCTTATAAATAATAGAGAAAAAAACATATGGTAGACCTAAGAACCTGGGTGGGTTGAGTGTTAAATTGGTATTTAGTATGCTGTGGCTGCTGATCAAAGAATTTAATGCTTTTAAAATTGTGAAAACAATGGCAAAACTAATATGCAAACTATTATGCAATTGAATTTCTTGAAAAAAATGTTAAGTATGAAATTTTAATTACTTTAGATAATTTTCAAACATCTTGTCATTTTCCAGTTTATTTTTATACAAGAGATGTTCAAACAAAACATGGATGTATACAATTACAGTGATATTTTTTTTTATTTGCAGCAAAATTTCATTTGAATATCCCTGGTATTTCCAGGATTTGTCAACATATTAAGGAAAAAAAAGCAAAACAAAAGAAAAAACATAGTTGACTTTTTTTTTGCAAAATGAAACACTGGCGTAGATATATAATCTAGAATATCAGAGTTTTTCTTTCTTTCTTTTTTCCTTTTGTTGGCAGTTGATGTAATGCTACTGAGGAAGCTAAGCTCGAAAAACAGCTGGTGATGCTGACTGCAGCATCATAGCTATTCAGTCTGCGATTATGAAAATAATCAATGATGAAGTGAAGCATAAATCCTTTTGATAACCTTCCTGAATTGGCCAGCTACAACAAGCAACTGACACTTCTTTCTTTATTGCCAATTTCAAACGACATTACCATTAATAAAAAGGAACCCATTCAAGAGAATGATCAAGGGATAAACTGCCCCCTTTTTTTCCGTCTCTCCCTTTTTAAACATATATTGCTAGACTGTTCAAAAGTTGTTTATTAAAATGAAAAACTAATACAATATTATATTATGTTTTAAAAATTCATGTGACCAGCTTTGATTTTACATGCTGATAACCTGAAGAAGACATCCGTCTAAACACAAAAAAGGGGAACATCAATGAAACTTGCTTTTTGATTAACACCATTATCAACTGCACAATCCAGGGACTTGTTTGGAATGTTGGAGCTGATTTTTGAAACACAAATGCTGAATTAGTTATAATAAAACTTTAAACAACTCAAGTATATAGCTTTAAGAATATTATTCTCCATAAAATAAAAAATAAGATGAAAATTATTTGTTTTACTTGAATAACCATAGAAACGTGCCTACTCTGTTTTATACAAAAGTTTTTGACTTGAAGTTACAAAGTACCAAAGCTGAAACATCAAATTTTTGACTGGAACATACAACAAAGTAATCAGGAATAATACAGTATGATAAAACTCTATTATGAAATTAAAAATACCACCACATTGTTCATTTTGATATATCTACACTGTGGAAGGTTTCATCTGAGTTCATGCAATATTTCCAATGTAATGTTAAAATAAAAATGAATCTGATGAAAATATTGGGAAAAGTTAGCTGAAAAGGTAAAAGAGGGCACGAAGTAGCTTTAAGGACAATACAAAGGGCAGGTCCCTTCTACATGTGCTTCATTAAAGAGATGCAAAAAATGCAATGCAAAGGATTATGGGTACTTAATTACATATTGATTATTTAATATCATTTTTAATTTTCTTTATCAAGATGAGATTTATCCACTTAAAACAAACTAATGCTCTCAAATTTCTTGTATATAAAATATATTAACCCAAAATTAGCATTTGGCTTTATGCTACACTTTTGAGATCTTAGATTGTAGTATTGATCATAGGTTCCCACACACATTTATTTTGTAATTTATGTATTATAATTTTTCAAAATATAATTTTCAGTATTTAGTAGAAGTACCTCTTGCATTTTGTAGAGCTTGTAGACATCTAGATATGGAATCTGTGGTGATCTAATCTAAGTTTTTCTAAACAGTTTGTAGGTATTTCAATTGTTGCTTTGAGATCTGCATTAATTATTTGGCCATTAATTATTAAGATTGTCCTATGTATGTCAACTTATACTATTCTTTCAATTCTGTGTTAGAAATCTTTCAAGCCACACCTCCCTAAATAGACAGATTATTTGATACCGAATACCTGTGGACAGTAAAAAATTTGTGGCAATATGCATGGATCAGCCAATTCATCAGCCCTAGAAAATAGGAAAATATCTCATCTACCACATACTTTCAGCATCACTCATCAAAGGCTGCTGGAGTCAGGAATCCTTCACCAGGGTTGTCTACCTTGTACATGTCAGAGTATACTAGCAACAAAGCACTTTTTACAAAACTATATTTGTTTTCTTTGGCAACCCATTTTATATTGGTATCATTGGTTGAAAAATAAATCATAAATGAAGTCACTTTTTGGGGGGGATGTTCAGATAATATTTACAGCTGGGATCTATGTGCTTATTGTTGAAATTTGAGGGATTCTCTTCCACCTTTGTCAAAATTGTTTTTACTATTTTGTATAATAATAAGTCCCACTTTACCACTGCTTCAAAAATGTTGCTAATTGTATAAAATACTTTAAAATCCTAATATGCAAGTACTGGATGAAATGATTGAAACACTTCTATAACACCCTGCATTAGTTGTTTGATTAATTCTGTAATTGATATCTTGTAGGAGCAAATTGTAACTTATTGCGGGTTATGAAATATGTTGCTCTGTCTATGATGATTCACTTACTACAGAATCCTGAGCAGACTACATGAAAGTGAAAAGGGCATGAACAGATTCCATGAATTTAAGCACAAAACATGTGGAACAATATTTGAATCAATTACATTTAACAACACTATTAGAGTATTTAAAAATTGTTGAAACATGGTACCAGCAAATGGGTTTACACACACAGATTAATTGTAATTATGGAATAGCTTAATCTGTTGGTTTTTTTTTTTAAATCTGTTTTCTGAATGTGTTTCTGTCATTGTGCACTTTAAATATAGTGCTGCTACTATTGTTCATTTTGCTATTTGTTAAAATTTGATTTTTCTTTCAACTTCTCTGAAAAAGATTGAAATTTATTTAAACTTTTGTTAATGATTTCAACTGTTTAATGTATTGAATTATACTGTTTCTATATAATGCATATTTGTTTGCTTTTTTTAAGTTTTTAATTGAACACATTTTAAGATTACTGTTATTTGAGTAATTAAGAAAATTTGTTTATATTTTATTTTCATAAATGGTTTTATATCTTGCAATCTTTCCATTGCTCATCTTAGGATCTCTCATTTTGGATCTTAAACAACTTGAGAATTTAAGTTGTGAATCACATGTATCAGAATGAATTTTTTTTAAATTAAAGTTACTGTCTGTATGGAAAAGTAGCCCATTTGACAAACCATCTTTGATGTAGAGTGCTTTAGGAGACATTTGACTACATGTTTACTGAAAACCTGTGAACAGTTAACCCTGGCAAACCAAAAGGAAGATGATACAGAAAACAACAAGAATACTGGAAATAATAAATGGATTTCTGACAGTAGCAGATTTTTATTTCATAGAAATCTTTTCAAGGTATCAATGGAACATTAATTTTTTAATATATAGAACTATTTATTGTTTCCATATAATGTCTTAAATAGTTTACATTTATAATATTTGAAGGTTCGTATTTTGTTGTTTTTTTCCATTTAAGAATTTAGCAGATCTTCTCAGTAATTAATAGGTTTTTTATATATGTAAAACATTTAAAACAACTTTTATATAGCTGGAAGTAGTAAAAGCATTTTACATCAGCTGCCAATATACAAATTAAATCTTCATGAGCTGTTGAGCCAACCATGATTAGACAAACATATTCCACTATTTTTTAAAACCATGCGCTAATAACCAGAAATTATAGTAGATCTTAATAAATCTTAAATGTAACATTTGGAATTTTATTTTCATCTCAGCTATTTGCTGCATTTTTATTGAATATTAGTAATAGCTAAAATGTTATATTCTCTTCCATATTTCTTGCTTGCTTTAAAATGCATTGTTGTCATGTGTAATTGAGTTGCTGATGTGAAGTCCGAAATAGCTACCAGTGAATTCTGGTCTTGATTATGAGCCTTCAGTGTGACATATTAATTTTACAAAATTTTTTTTCTTTTTTTGATTCCTTAAAGAGGAACTGCAGTTTAAAATAATAAATTTTATTCTATCTGTAATAAAAAATGAAATATTAAAATCATTACCAAATGAGTATTTTAAGCTAATATCTTAGCATCAAATCAATGTAGAAATGGTGAAATTTATTGAATATCCACTTTTTCCATATCTTCAGGATGGCATTTCAGATTGCATTTAAGCAAAAAAGTTGAGTGTAGTACTTGGTTGACACATTATAGATACAGGTAAAAAAAATTCATTAATAATGCTGAGTTAACAAAGTTCTGGCCACTTTAACAGGAATATACTTTGGAACCATTTAGTATTGGGAAACATTTAACAGACTAAGGGAGACAGGATAATGCATTATGCTTTAAATAATGTTCTTAGTAAGTACTGTATTACAAAATGCCTATGGTTAATTTAGGATGGTGGCTCTTGCAGAAATTATGAAAACTGAAAGGCAATCATTGGCAGCAGGTAGGTGTGCCAAGAAAATTTTCTCTACAGTATTTCTTAGCATTCATTTCAAGAATTTAGCATTGCCTAAATCACTATTTTCGAGCAGATTATGGCCTTCACTCACATTCCATTGGCACAGATGAAGGTAGAAGCTTTCCATAAGACAAGCCAATCAGATTGCTGGATTTGATCTTATTTGGTTGTGTGATTGACCTGAAATTCCTTGTTTACATCCTATGGGCAGCAACACCAAACAAGCCAAAGGATTTAGTCAAATGTTATTCTAACTCAAGAATATTTTAGCCATTTGTTTGCTGTTAACTTAGATGAAAATTATTGTTTGCCAGCAAAGAATTATTAGAAAAATGGCATGGTCCAGTGGGAAAATGTTTTCCCACAGTATCCCCTATTTTTGTGGTCTGTCAAATATGTTACTTCTAAGAATGAAAATTTCTAGTGCTTAAGAAACTGAAGCCAGGTGGTTTCCTCTGGCTTGCCTTATGTGCCGACAATGGCATGCAGATTCAAAGAAGAGAACAAACACGATACTAAAAAAATTTTTGTCATGGCACAGTGAATTAATTATTGTTAAAAGATGACATAAGATCAACTCAGGCCACATATAATAAAAAAAAAAGAGAATGTTAAAGCAAGTGAATGTCCTCTTCAGGACTAAACCTAATGATGGTGACAGGGAAAGATTTACCGAAACACACATTTATTAGGTAGTTCTGTTAGCACTAATAACATGAGAAATGTCTGAACTAACCTTCTGCTTTTTGTAAATAAACTTTCAAAGGGCCATAAACATTAAAATTACATGCATAATAATTGTCATTACTTTACCTGCCATTGATAGAAATGGCTGCAACCTATTCTGGATTCTGTGATAACATTGAACATAGGACTTCTTTTTGCTATGTGGAATTGACTAAAGTTATGGATGTGTTTGTAAATGTATGGTGACTTGGATGGGGTATAAACCAGTGTACAAGCAGGCCCAATATTACTAACCAATAGGGAAGAACCTCCTAAAACCTTTCTGGTTGATAGTGCGAGGAAACTCTGACCAAGTGGGCTGGAAGACAAGAAACACACGGTCAGGAAGCAAACTCTGGCTGCCATAACAAAAGGGCATGTTACATACTGTACTAATCTCTCAAACAGGCAAAATGCTAACAGAAAAAATGTTCATTTCTTTAATTGACTTAGGGTTTAGTAGCAAAAAATAGTTTCAAGGAATATAGGTATTACTATTGTATGGAGCTTATAGCATGTTTCTGTACCAGAAGCCACTTTAAATAAGTATCTGTACTATTTTTCTTTGTTTTTTGTTGGTACACAGGGTAAAAATGAAGTTAACTATTTGTTAGTCAATTTCAAACTTTTTGAAAAATATTAATATGCATTTAATCTTTTGTTATATTTTAAACTGAATTATAATAGGAATTTAAACAAATATTTTATTATAATTTTAAAAAAATAACTATCAGTTATTAGAGTAGCATTTAATTTAACTTTTTTGTTCTAGTCATTCTGAGATCTGGTTTCCATTACTACTCTCAAACTTCTGACCAAACAAAAGTGCATATTTCTGCTCATCAGATTATCAGCAGATAATCATAATTTCCTCTTTATCTTAAATTTTTAAGGGCTTTTTTTTTTTGTATTTATGTCAGCAGCTTGGTGTTGAAGGAGTTAAAAAATTTTTTTCCTTTCAATTTTCTCTGTAGGATTCTCAATTGAAAATCAATTCATTCTGAATTTATTTTGTAATAAGGAGCTATAGAGTCAAGATAACTAGACTTTAATCTGTTATTGGTTGAGGCTCACTTTGAATGTTTCCAGCCATAAATTTCTCAGTTTTTTTTTTAAATTTCATTATTTTTATGCAATTTTTTTTTATACTTAAAAGAAAATAAAAATGTTTTCATAAAATGTTGACTTGCTCAGGTCACTCATTATACATTGATGAAAGCATCTCCAGAGGCTGAGACTAAACTGAACTGATAATTAACATGTTAACACTGTCCAGGAGAAATCAGGTTCTGTGGCAATTTTCTAATGTTATTTATTCCAAATATGAGTCTGGCTGAGCATTTAAGAGTGTTAAATTACAACCCACAAGAACCATCATTGAAATAATTTAACAAGAAGTTTTGCATAATTGCCCACTTTGTTCAGTAAATCATTTTTTTTTTAATGTAAAAAGAATTATTATTTTAATAAACCTTAGAGATTTCTTTTTATTATGGCATATTAGCTTTGTGCAACAGAACCTTCATATTTTATGGTTGCTGTGCAGATGTGATAAGGCACTTTGTGAGTTTGCACATCAGCATCTTTTCTTTTGTATCCTTAGTCATTTAAAGTTATGATAGTTAGACAGTCTGCTATGCCATAATGAGGACATTTCTTGGAGGATGACTCAGTATTGCTCAGAGTTTCCAACTGTTCTGAGTTGTTTGTATTCATTTTTGCTATTATTGTTATGTACACAAAACTGCTTGTTTGAATTATAAAGATTTCTTCATGCTAAGCAAGAGTTAACATACAAATAATCTTATTAGAGAAACTTCATATTAAGAATACATTATTTTGTATACATGTTTGTTAAAATACTGGATATTAACTCCTTGTTTTCCTAAAAAAACAAATGCAGTCTAATGTTAAAATTTGTCTTTTTTACATTTATATATATCTTTCTCTAATTTAATTGCAAAAGTCGTTTTGAGCCATTTTAGAAGACTAAAAAGTTTTTATTACAAAATTTCCTTTTCTTAAATGTGCATCACAAAATACGTTCTACCTCTTCTAATTCTGTTTTGCTTTATTACCTGCCATTTCTTTTTTTGGAGAAAGACTTGTTGAAAACTGCTCAATACTCATAAAATAGCATCAGTCTCATTCAGAGAAGTGCATGTGTTGCATCATAATGAAAGAGGAAACAGTGGTGAACAAATAAAAAAATTCTTCACATTGTTACTTCAGATAGATCTCAAAATCATCATCTTCTTAATTAATGCATTATGCTTAATTTCAGCTAATCTGTGTTTAATGAAAATGCTTTTGTATAAAACTAATTATGTAATACATTTGTACTTTTAAATTGTGTATTCTTCTGACAAAAGCAGATCTCATGTCATCTTTAGTGCTGTTCTTTTTGATATTTTAAGAAATTATACACTTTGTTGTGAAATTTCATGGTTTCCTTTGCCATATTAAAGAATATTGGAGTCCAAACAGATTTAATGTTTTTATGATTTGGTTTCAAGTGTTCAAATTACTAATTATCAAGAGATACTTTATGAAAAACTCTCATATTGATACTTAAATCTATTACAGCTTGTGTTTTTGAACTCTTTGAAAATTACTTTTTTTTTAAAGAGCAGTGGTAATATCAAAACCCATTTGTGTGCCATCTTATACTGATGTACACATTAGTTTTTAGTCATCTTGACAATAGAACAATGGCACAACCCTTGCATATTTGGATAGCATTAAATGGTCGAGTTCACTTAAATTCCCCTGAAACTAAGTAATTTAAGTCTTTTTATTGATAGCATTCTTTTAGAATAAGTGGACCTTCTCTTTCTTTAATATAGTTTAACTTCGTTTTATATTCAGCACTGACAAAAATAAAGAAAAATGGAAACAAACTTTAAGGTAGTCTGAAACCTGAAATACTTAAAATACTCAGCTTCTAGGTCTTACTTTCCTTAATAAACCAAAGGCTTGCTGTATCCAGTGAAGCAATGCACTTCACTCAATCAAGCACCAAATGTGCCTATACTTATTTCTCTCTTATTGCTTATGACCAGCTGCGTTTGTGTGATAGCCTCCTACCAGTTATTTTGAGCTGGGAACTACTAATGGGAACTGGTAATTTACTGTCAAATAAAAAAAATAAATATGTAACACCAACAAGACAAAAATAAGCCTAAATTATTGTCAGTTGCTTTGTGGGAGGGGGGGCAAAAAGAAAAAAAAACTATAAGAAAGAAGCAATCTAAAGAAAGCCGTTAAGCAAACTGCTTTGCATCCTCTTTTTTTCTTGGAGTCATTTCAAGTTGGTTGAACTGATAGAATTTTATGGAATGTAACTTCAATTATTGTTTTACTTTTTCTCAGCCCTTTATTTTATGTATGAGCTTGGGATGGTGATGGTTTTCTCTACCTAGCGTGATTAATCCAAGACCAGAAAAGTTAAAATTTAAAACAAGTTAATAATGCAAATTTTATTTTATTTCAAACTGTACAATTTTTCTCATAGATGGGATGGTTTTTTTTTACATTTGATTGGAGAAAGAAACTGAAAGATGCGTTCTAAAGCATATATGAAAAATCTATTTTGACAAAAGGGAAAATTATTAATGAAGACATCTGTTTTTTTTTTTTTTGTTTTGTTTTTTTCGCTGACTACTTTATTATATTTATGTTCCCACAGTAGATATTCAATTTTGGAATGTTGTTTCTTTTATTTGGTCTGATGATTTACGAGTCTTCAATGTTGGTTTCTTTCTGTATAGTTTCTTTTTTTTTGTTTTTGTTTCTATAGAGATAGAAAAACACTATGCATATCCTAGGCCTAGCTAATATATATCTAGCTGCAAAAGAATTTTTTTTTCTTATAAGGTAATAATGCATTTGATCTTTACCAGAGTATTACACATCTTGTTTAATTTTCTCTTTAAATTAATTGCAGATTCAAGAAAGTGGAGAGTTACTGATCCAATATAAGCATTAAAATCTGAAACTGATGCTGGTAAAAAAAACATTCTATGGTGATACAAAAAAAAAAAGAGAATAAGAATGTTTTATGATTCAAACTACATCTGCAACACTTGTTGCTTGGCAACAGCAGAATCAGGTCTTTAGTTTCTTGATCTGTGTGTGATCAAAGCAGATGCTGTCTTGAAGTATGAGTTAAATTACTAGAACTGAAGATTTACAAGGATTTGGGGGATAAATCCTTAAAGATTGATGGAGTCATAATTACATTGTTAAAAAATAAAGTATACTAGACAGGTGTGCGTTAATTTTTGTGGTAATTTAATCTGGCATGGAAACACAAAAAACATTTAGAGATGTAAAAGTTTTTCCAAATTCTTGTAGCAGTTATCCAATCAAAGATTGATTTTTGTTTTGTTTTTTTTTTTTTTTTCCATGTCCTGTAGTTTTGATGTCTTTTTAAGTGGAATTTAGTTTACTGGCATGCAAAATAATTTTTCTGTAGCTGAATGCTAGGATTCTTGCGCTTTTGTTTCTAGATTATTTGTACTGTTCGATAAGGATAACTTTTCCTGAATACTGATATAAAGTAGACTACCAAATTTTTTGTACAAATAGGTCTTGGCTTTCCCTTTAAATCTTGATGCTGCAATAAGTCAGGATGCCATCAACTTGTATTTACTTTCTCCATTTCTCTATAGTTGAAAATCTGACTAGAATCAAGGTAGTGCAGGGTTAACTACATCACTGGCCCCTGTTGTTTCATTTGTTTGTTTTTTTTCAATTCAAATATTATGTAATTTTTGCTCTTTCTGGCCAAGATGTTTAAAAAGGTGACAGGTATCTTCCTAAACTTTAAATAAGGTTTTGTTTTCTGTTTCTTTTAAAAAAAAAATGATTTTAATTGTTTCAAGTGATCTAAAGTTATCTTTTCTTCATAATGATTATGTAGAAAAGATTTTGTCAGTAGTGAAAATATATGTTAATTTATTCTTTCTTTTTTTACTCCTTATAAACAAGTTATGGAATCATTAAATTGTAATATTTCTTCCAAAGCATATACTTTTTAGATAATTGAAAACATTTAAAATGTTGCTGATTTTTATATTTTAATTTGATTTTTACTGTCTTAAAACACTCCATAGAATACATGACATGGGAGAAATATTTAACTCGGAAAAGAAATTTAGATTTTTGAATCATGTCCATGTATTCTAGTTAATGACAACAATCCTCTTGGATTTTGCTGACATTTTTGGCATGCATTTATTATATTAAACAATCTTTACAATAATCAATAAATAAAATTTATAGTTTAGTTCGAAAGCATTTATTTAATATGAAATCTGCTGAAGTTTAATGTTTTATATTACTGACTTATTGGGATAGCCATCCATTTCAACAAAAGCTTATATATAATAAATAGCTGACTAAAGGAACTTGAGGGTCTGGATCTCCCCTTCCCTGTATGCATAATGTTGACTGGTATTTAGATCAGAAGCATCATCACTTGCTTATAGGCAATAAATATGAGATTTCCTGTAACTGCCACCAACATAAATCTCGTGGATGGAAACCAGCATGTTAAACATTTCTAATGAGCTCTGCCTTAAAGCTGTATCAGTTTACACACTTTGCTGTTAAGCATGTTCTTGTTGATGTAGTAATACCACTCCAGAGGAATCCATCTATACATTAGCTTAGTATCTCTTGTCATTTAGAGTATCCAGAGGTTACTGCTTGCTTTGCTCTGAGAACTGGGTGTATGCATGTTGGGCCATTTTGGTTGTTTGCTTTCATAGCATAGGTTGTTCTTAATGGTCTGGTATGCATTCCTACAAATATTTTTAAGGTGGCTAAAGAATTTTTAATATCCCTTTTTGCATGGAAAAGTACAATGAGTTAACACTGTACAGTGCTTTCTTTGTATATACGTGTGACCTGGTAATGACCAGTTTAAATTTTCAATGAGAGTAAAAGAATGTAAGTTATAGAAAAATTTGAGCTTTTGCTGAGAATATATTCACATTTATTGAAGAAAAACAATATAAGAAATGAAATTTGAAAAAAAAAAACAGGAAAAATCCTATTGAATAATATGGATAAATCTGGATATAGAGACATTACCTTATATAATTACTTCTGTCAAGACTTTTGGTATTTTAGAAACAAATATTTGATCTTAGAACTTATGTATGTCTTTACTGGACATCTTAATATAATTCATCATCGTTTCTTTCAATATCTATGCCTTGGACCTCTTTGATTTCAAAGCTATGTCATTTATTATAATTTTCTAAAAAGAAAAAAATAAAAATATACTATATGAAAGAACACTTTAAAAAAAGTATGTTAATTTTTATAGTTTTATAGCACTGGAGCTAACAAACAAACAATATGCTCTATGACTTTTGAAAAAGTCTTTGAAAATTTTCAAAAAATATCTTCAAAAAATTGTCACATTTTTATTTTTAAGCTATCTGTTTTATTCCTGTTCAGCATTGAACAAGTCTTAAGAATTCATTAGCCATGGCAGATGTAACTTTTTATTTTATGAACAAGTGACATTTGAAATTACTTTTAATTTTTTCAAGTTATTTAACAAATAAAATTATTCAATCTTTTTTTACCCAAGATGCCCAAAGGCATATTAGGAAAAAAAATTGAGCAATGAATGTTTTACGTTTTTAATTGGCTCCCTTTCCAGGTGACAAGGAAGATGCAATGTCATACCATGTTTAGTTTGTTGCAGAAAACAGGAAATAAAATTAAGTAATAGCAATACTTTTTTGTTAGTACTCCATTGAGAGTCACCTTTTGAAGCAGAAAAAGGCTTTACCCTTTTTGGCATTGTAGCATGGTCTGGTCCTGGTTTCCACATGAGAACTCCTATAATTCTCATCATTGATGGAATATGCATGGATTACCCTGAGCTGATGATTCAGATACTCTCCAGATAGATATCAGGACTTTGGGGTGCCAGAGATAGAAGTTGAATGCCCTGATTTCTCTTCCAGACTGGTTACAAGAGTTTTGACATGTAGAGCTACCTTCCTGAAGAAGATGGGCATCAAATCTCAGTATGCCGTGTTGGTACAATGGTAGATGTCTTTGAAATGTCAAGGTACTTGGCAGAATTGAGACATTCTTCAACAGTCACTAATTCTGTCTTTCTACCATCCCCCTAGATTGCAGCTCAAACTTTGGTACTTGTCTCTATCGTTGAGTATGAGATGAAGACACTAAGGATGGATATTTATATTAGGTCTTCATACCAAAGTGATACCTTGAAATGTGAATTGTTGAAACCTGGAGTCATCAAAGAATGCATGCTGCCAGTACTTAAGGGTTTATCCAGACATACCATCTGACTAGACCTTTTAAAGTATTTTATTCATATAGGACACAAAGGATTTCTTATTTGCTACACTTCCTCTGTGATCAAGGTCAGTGGTAATGATTGATGTTGGACTAGGCTTTGGCTTATTTCTGTCATGTGAAGGATAACAGCAACAGAATCTTGATGGTTGATGTGGCAAATATTGACACGTTCTTATCATGGTGTCTCTGTAGAATGTCTTCCTGGTTATTTTGGTGCTGCTATGACATTTTCCTCAATGAACTTTCCAATATTTTTGATCACAAATCTCAAAGAAATGTCAAAATCTATGGCATTCTTTTGCCAACTCTGGGCACATTCTGAACAGTCTAAAACAAAATCCTGAGTAAATGTAGAACACACATCACAGGATCTGCTTGTTTTAGTAATAGTGATAGTGCACACTGGTTATCTGTCCATCTAAACATCTAGTATATACATAATTACCGCCTGAAATATATGTCATATTTTGTTAATTATAGTCTTTTATGGAATAGCCAAATTAATGTGCCAAGTAATGTATAATAATAGTTGGTTTCCACCCACACTGCTGTCTTTATATAAAAAGTTTATAGTGGTTTGTTTTGGGAGCATCTCATTTGTAGAGTTATACTATACAATCACCATCTCGGTAATATATTTCATAGATAAATAATAAATTTAATATTTTTATCAGCTTATGATGAATTAGAAATAAATATCCCATCCGATTAACAAACTTTAATTATCACAAGGAGACGGGAAGCCACTGTAGCTGATACACATTCCAAAAGAGAGGAAATTTATATTAATTTTATATTTAAGCTGTTGTACACTATTAGAGTTCTAATAATTTAATATCCTCTCTTAAATCAACTCAATGTTCCAGATGCAAACAAACTAGACAAATAGAACTAAAGTCTCTTTAGTTTTATAGTTTAAAAATCCATTTAGTAGTTCCTTTTTTCTTTTTTTTTTATGATGTTCCTTTTAGCAGCTGAAATGAAATATTATAATTTAGCTTTTGCTTTAAGACTTTTAGGTAATTACCCAAGATTTTTTAAAAAAATAATTAAGTTATTATATCAGAAATACAGATTTCTCCTGTTTTCTATTTGAATAACTTTACAATACATTTTAAAATATTAAACTGTATTTTTCACTTGAATGTCCAATATAATAAACTAACTAGGCTCTTTTGAAGCTCATCTTTATCATTTTTTTAAAATTCCAGCATTAATTTTAATATCATATGCAAAAATCTTTCTATTTACATCCAGAACACACACAATATCATTTATGTAAATTAACAAAAGAACTTAAAACTGAACCTTGTAGCCTGCCATTAGTGACTTGTCAGTGCAAAAATAATATGCCATTTGAATTTGTGGGCTGTGTACATTCTGAAATGTATTTATCTTTGTGTACCATATTACACCTATTCATTTTTGAAAAATTATTTATCTGTAAGAAATGTGAACTACATTTTATACCTATTCACTATTGAAAAATTATGCATGCATTAGAAATGTGTGCCCTGTTATACTTTTTCTCATTAAAAATTTTATTTATTCTTATTATACTTTAAATTTTTTTTGTTTCATTAGTCTTTTATGTAGAACACCAGAAGCCCTACTTAGAACTTAAGGCTCTAACATTCTTGATTCATATCAAGGAATGATTATATTTTAGAATTCTAGATTTTTTAAAAATATGTTTGTAACCTTAATAAGTTTGGACACTGAGTAGATGTTACTTTCCAGTTTAATGATCATACTATCAAGTATGGTACATAAGACTGGTTTTTATACTTTAAAGACTTGTATTACTACACACTTTGTGATCCTCAGGGGTCTCTCTCTCTAATTCCCACATACTACCAAACAAACACAAGTCACATGCATTAGATTTGATGTTGTGAAGATATCACAAAATGAGAGAAGTTGTGTTGTGTTATACATCAGTCTCCACAATGGAGATAACTTTACATTAGAGACAGCTCTGGTGAAGAAACGTAGTGCTGCTGTTATCCACTAAGGAGCATTGCTTATCTTGTGCCACAGGGGCTCAGCAATTCTAACTTCAGCAGAGAAATTCATAATAGAACTTTTTAACTTTTAGATGTGGGAGGAAACTTGAATGACTAGTTGGTGAGGAGAGTGACAAGAAACTGCTATGGAGATAGGCTAAACTGAGCCAACCCAGAACAGGAATGAATCTCAGGTGCTCAGTCTAACTGTAAACAGCTGGCCACCCTAAAGAAGCGGAATTGATGCTGCTGAGTTTAATAAAGAAATAAAAAGTATAAACAGATATGTAAGCAAGAAGATTCTCTTTAGGAGATGACTGAAAAAGAAAATATTTTGGTAAAGGGAACAGTGATAATGCAGCAGAAAACATGATATACAAGTACACTGTAACTGTAAATATTTATCTGGTGGATTAAAAATTCAGTAAACTAATTAAAAATAATAAATACTTTTATTTGACTATTAATAAAATATGTGTTCCAGAGATCTAGCTTATAGAAGTGGGTTCATGAAATCACTAATATCATGTATGTAATAGTACCATTATTAGCATGAACAACCATCAGTGCAGGATAATAATATAATGATCTTAAAACATCTTATTAGCTGTATGAAATTGAGGAACAAAAATGATTAATTCTATGCTCCCTTTTTTTTTCTATAATAATTGCTTAAATACTTCCAGATGTTTTATGAGTGCATTTTCAACAACAAAAATAAATGAAAAATAGGGCAATTGAGGCCCTGTTACTTCTTGGCCATTGTCTGTATTGATTAATGAGAAGAAAGGTTTAAATAATGAATCACCAGTAAACTTTCCCCATGTACATTTTTAAAAAAATGTTTAGCTTCCCTAACAATTTGCTAATTCATAAAACGTCTGCAGCTGCGTAATTTTGTCGGAAGATTAGGAACCCTGCGTTGTTGGTATGGCCATTGCAGTTTAGTAGCCACTTTTGAAAACTATTTACACAATGTAATGAAATATTTGGCAAGAATTACTGGGTTCATTGATTACAGTTTTGGTAATAGGATTGCTTGGGAAAAGGTTATTACAAATAAAAGCAGAAAGCAAACCTCTGAAGGAGTGCAGATTTGTTACAAGTTTACAAACCAAGTGAAAACTGGATGTCTGGGTATTCTTATTTACCCGCAGTTTTTCTGATCAACTTTGCTGAAATATTTTCACTATCTATACAGTCGGTTATTAGAATTATCTTTTAAGGAAAAATAAATAATAAACTAATAATACATATTCAAAGCTGATGTCAAGTAACATTTTTTATTTGTTTGTTTTTTAAAATGACCAAAATGGTTTTAGAGATTTTCATTAATTGAACTGAGAAACTTTATATTATTAACAAAATGATAGTAATGATGTTAGCAATGAACTATGTCTTTTGTTTACATTTAAAATGTGATTCACATTGCAGGTGGATTTCTTTGATAATGATGATGGTATTTGTCTATCTCCTGTTTTGTAGTTGTTTCTCATAAAGAATGTTAACTGAATGCTAAGTAACATAAATACTAAAGTGAGTTCAGTTTCTTCACTCTGCTTTCTTTTAGTCATATAAAGTTCTTACATTTCTAAATATGCTGTGTCTGTAAATTATCAGGAGAAGGAATCCAGTGTTTGTTCAAAAGTCAGTCAATACTTGTCTCTAGTTTTATTTTCTGTACCTAATTACCTATCAGTATAACGACAGATTAGAATCACTTTAATGTGCATGTATTTATGCATATGTATATATACACATGCACACAGACATACATGTTTTAGCTTTCCACTAAATAAAATTTGTTCTTTAACTTTAGCTAGTTCATATTTACGATTTTTAAAATAATCTTTTGAAAAGAAAAATTACATTTATAAAATGTTTAAGGAAATTGTGATTTCACAAAAGTTGAATAATTTCATTTTCCCTTGAAGGAGGATCCTACATATATGAGGAGGTGCAGTAGTCCAATGGTTGACTACTAGATTGATAAGGCTAATGGCCTGAGTTTGATTCCCGTGAGGATTGGCGTGGTTTCTTCTCATTCTTTTTCACCAGCCAGTTACATGGATCCACATCTAAAAATGAAGAGTGCAACTATATGGGTGCTGCAGTGGATCTCAGCAACTCTTACAATTTGTATGCTTTGCTATAGAAGAGCATCTCGGCAATCGCCAACACCATTGCTCTCCTTATATCTACCAATACCACATACATGGCTTGAAAGACAATAAGTCTTTATTAGTTTGTAAATTATTATATATAAGACATGACCAGGGGTGTAGTTCTAATTTTTACTGTATGGAGGACACTCCTGGTCCATGGAGGAGGTGGGTAGGTAATTTTCTCTAAATTCTCTAGAATCTTCATTTTTCATTTTTTTTATAAGAAAAAAAATTAACTTCATAACATTGAACACTAAAATCATTGAAGAATTAACAGATGTTTTTTTATTCTCAAACATTGAATCAATTGTTTACTTTTGTGAGACAAAGATGTAGGCACTGGCTTATGTAGCTTATGTATGTAATATCCTACAATACATAATCCAAACTCAGGCAGTGTTAGTCTAGAGGTATTTCACTAAGTGACTTCCAGTACCCTGCTATTGTGATTCTAGCACCTTCTTTGTGTGTTCATGGGTGGTATATTGGGGACTAGACAGGCTTCCACATGGAAGGTGGGGGGTACATGAAGCTTTGTAAACATGAGGGATGCCATGTTGTTTACCAGTAAGTTGCTTTGGATGGGAGTAATGATAATGTTTGTACAACTGGAGCCTCAGTTGCATGAAGCTTTACTACATGGAATGGCATGTGTGCAGTTGAGCAGAGATTTAAAATTCTGAGGCACTCTTCGACTGTGGTTGCCCAAGTTGTCTCAATAGGTGTGGACTGCTTTTGTCACTAGTAGATGAAATCACATGTATAACTGTTGAACTTTTTCTTTACTGTATTTAAGACCCATATTGGCTAACCAATTCTCTTGGTCAAGAATGGCTAACTGCTTCAGAAGTTTAACATATTCACTCATCACTATCATCCAGTAAACATTTCTTTTATTTGATGAGGTGGGGCAGAATAATTGGCTATTCAGATTATTAACCAAGCTTGTTATAAATTGTGTTTTGTTGTCCTTGGGTTGCTGTTTTTCTATACTCTCGAGAGTGCAGATGGTATGGCACATCTGTCTGCTTAAACCTATGATGCCTGTTGACTGGGTAGCAGTTCAGACAGATCAGCTTGACACGTGCATTGCATCATACATTAGGCCTAGATTCACTAAGAATTCAGGAAAACAAATTCTTTCTAACAACCCAAGGAACATTAGCTTATCTTTACTGTCTCTCTTTGAGTTGCAGGATGTATTTTCAAAATGATGACACAATTACTTCTGATATGGTGTGATACGAGCTTGCCACCCAGCACTCACCAACTTCTTTGACAAGTTTTCAGTTTTTTCTCATTTTTGGGTGAGTGTTGTAAAGTGCATGTAGTTAGTCAAAGGATTGTTGAAAAAGATTTACAGTGGAAAGTTACTTCCCTAATCACATCAGAGTGACTACCAATTCTAGCCTTTGATTCAAACAAAGACACACTATGACATTTGGGTACTTATTGGCTAGGTACACTGACTGTCTTTCTCAAAATGGCACAAGATTTCTTAGTTGTTTTTGAATTTATAATGCTCAAAGTATTTCAGCATAGTTTCCACCATATTTTTTTCAGTACGATCCTTTAGTTCAATTAAGTAATGAAACATGAAATGAAGGTGATTTTTCTTCGAGGCCTTACATTATAACTGTTACTTAAATGCCTAGTATGGTTGATTCATTGATAAAAAAGGAAATCTTTCTGTCACAATCCTTAATCTGAGCACAGGCTTTTTTGTTCATATCAGACAACATATGGACAGCCATGTTTGTATCAGTGTATTGTGAATGCAGATCAAATCCATGGTCTTCATCATTTATGTAGATTCTGCAGCCAAATGAGATCAGGGTAATTTGAGTAAGTATGCCATTTACATAACTGGTTTCTTCAATCTCTGAATTTGAATTTGCCATATTGTCAACTGTATTTTCTATTGTTTCATATTCTGCTTTCTCCATAATCTTTAAAGCTAGATTATGTGCTACTGATTCTGTGTTTTGCTATTTTATTCTGTAGAGATGCTAGTTTGGGTGATTAGCTTTCAGAACACTTGGCACATTCTTTTATGGTACTTCTGTGCACTACTAGGAAAGAAACTATACTACAGTTATCACATCCAAGCTTACCACCACTGCACAATATTCAAGGATAATCCTTTTTTATTTCCCATGTATCAGCCAATTAAATACCAGGCCAGTCAGTCATGGTCATCTTTGGATTTTGATGAGGTGCCAATACGTTTTTTGAACAGCTGGGACTGTCTTCACAGTTTAGTTTCAATAAATTTGATTGAATCTATGCCACATAGGGAAGTGTTGATTTGTGTTCACTGAAGTAGATGTCTCACTCTAAGTTTTGTTTGTAGTTGTGGCCACAGGTGAAGCAGATTTGTTATGATTTCTTGCCGCCATAGAGGAGTAATTTGTGATGGAAATTGTTCTTTTCATTTTCATTGTATTATAGCTTTGTAGGTTTTTATTTGTCAACTGCAGAGACATGAGAGGTTTGATAATCATTACATTTGACATTTGTATGCACGTTCCACTAATTAATGTGCCTTTATGTAGAGTGCAGGGTAAATGGTATGTATAGATCTGCTGTGGACCAAAGTAGGTTGGGGGGATAGCACACTCCGACTCAGACAGCACCACCACCCCCATCATTTTATATCTGATTTTTTTTTCTTTTTGAGAGAGAATAAAAAAACACTAGTACCTATTTTGGAATGAAGTTTGATTAGGAAAAATAATCCTCAGAATCATGTAACAGAAAAACGAAAAAAATAAGGCTGGCTTGTAATGCTGGTCTTGGACAAATCATCAAACTAAAGCATGGCCTGAAGCCATTCCAGATGAGATTGGGTTAGTGAATCTATATAAGATCTGATTATGCAATACTTTAGAGGGAAACGGGTCAGAACTCTAAAAAAGAACCTCATTACTCTCATGTTTTCTACCCCCAAACCCCTTTTCTAAGAGAAACTGGTCAGGGTGGCTTATCAACTTTTAACCTTTCTAAATAATCACTGCCAATACCCAAAACAATCTGAATTGTGTTGGCATCTTTTTCTTGACTGAAAATAACACAAACCAACTTAAGCTTAAATCTTGTTTATTGATTTGAGATATTTTGCGCTGTTGCCATGGAAAGGTAGCTAGTTAGTGGCACTGAAACTGATTAATATGCATTTATTTTCATTTTTTAATAACTTATACCAGCTAGAAACACGAACTGTGGTACTGGAGTTAAAAAGTTTCGTGGAGTTTCAATAGCTCAGTGCGCCTAGAAATCCTGACCTCTCATCCTGTTCATTTGTTTGTCTATACAAGCATTCAGATCATTGCCTATCGTAACCACCAGTTGTTTCTTGTTTTTTGGAGATTTGCTATACAAGGTCAATAAGAAGTTTATTGGCCACTTAGGATGGTGATAACTTTGGACCCATTGACTGTACAGGAAAACTGTTTAAGTAATGCGCTCACTGGACCAAGCAAAAGGCTTCTTGGTAAGCAGATTTTCCACACACAGGCATGTTTATCCCATCACTTGCTCACTATGCCCCCCCCCCTCCACTGTTCTTGTCAGCAGGATCTTACACATGTGAGATATTACAGCTGAAAAAAGCATTATGAGGTTGACAAGGTGCAGTGTGTTGTTGCTTGCCATCCATTAGATTATCATGCTGCTGCTGCTGGTAGTAAACCTGGGATCTCAGAGAACCAGAAATCCGTCTGGGTCATATCCAAGATTAAGGTGACCATTCCTCTGGGAAGTGTTTACTAATGATGATGAAGTTAACTTCACATGTCTTTTAGTGTGTCGTGCATGGACTTCAAGGACCTGGTTACTGTAGTAATACCACACGAGGGAAATCTGTTTTTCCAAATTCTCTTTGGCAGTTCTGACATTTATGATTCTCCAGAGATTACTGCCAGCCCTACTGTTAGAACCATGCAAAGTGGGCCATACCCATTTTGTAATGTGTACCCTCCCCTCATGGCCAAAAAAATTATTTAAATTTTTTTTAAATGTTTTCTCGTGACTTGTAGCTTTTGGTTTGCCAGGATTAAATTTTTGTCAAGGTAGGTAATCACACATGATACATACATAATTTTGTTTCCAAAACTTTTTAAATAATTTAAGAATTTTATTGCACTATGTAGCAATTCAGAAAAGATTTTTTTTTTAAATCTTCTGCTTTGGCAAATTTTTTCATTGGAATATTCAGAAGATATTATTAAAAAGTTGCTTGAAACAATTTTATTTTCTAATTCTCTTTCATTTCTGATTTCATTTATTGTTTTTATATGCCACCATGTCTACTAAGTCTAAATGTAGCTTCTGGTCACTGATATCATTGAGCTTGTAAGATGTTCTGAAAGGGAAAGGCTTCACAGAAATGGATGATGTTAGCAATCCAGATGAAGGCACCAATTCCAAATAAACAGAAAAATTAAATGATCCATCAGAAATGATATCTAGAAGAGGCTATTGCTGCAGGCTACATTTGAAGAATAAAAACAAAAAAAAATCTAAAATAAATTGCACACCTGGCAGATATCAGTATTGAGTCATGTGCTACACATGCTGATTTTTTGGAACTGATCAGATGCATGGAGTGACCTAGCTAAATCTTTTTCCAGGAAGGGGACAAAACATTTGAAATTTTTTGAATAATAGATACATGAAATATGCATCACTAAACTACTTGAAACAATTTTCTAAGTTTTATTCAAATGACAAATTAACAATAGAAGACAAATATGGTACTCACAGTACATTATTTATCAGTTTTAGAAGTCTAGTTATTTGTCTGTATGCATACACACGAGCATTGTTATTTATTCTAATTTGTTACTCTTACAGTTCAAATTTCAATTTTAAGTTTGCAAATTACGTACCAGTAATAATTAGTTGTTCATAATAGCTTCAGCATTTATTGGGTCTTTTACTTTTTCATGTAACCAAGTCTATAAAGTGGGGGAAATTGCTGTAGCAATGAGTTACTTGCAGTAAATAGAGATTTTTAAGATCTTTACATTTCTGAATTTTTTTTTTAAATCACAAATATGAAGGAGCATGAGTTAAATTTCTCTTCCACTTCCTCCTCTGTAGCTATGCCACTGGGTGCATGTCTTGTAGCAGTGGTTTGGATTTGCTGAGCAGCAAGAAGAGCTGTGAAGCATTAGTAATGGGCTAAATTGTGGTTATTCAAGATAGTGCTGATGAAAAACATAGTAAATGAAAAGGATTAAAGGGATACAGCCCTGAGATAGATTCTAGTATTGTCGTATAAAAATCCCATTTTCTAACAAAAATGTCTTTAAGGGGGCTTTTTGTTGCAAATTTAGAAAAATAACCATGATGGGTAAAAATCAAGTTAACATCTAACTTTGAAACCTTTAAAAACATTTAATTTGGTTTTTTGGTAATTATTGCTAGGAAATTTTGAATGATTTAGACCGTATTTAAAAACATTTTAAAGAAAAATCTACATATAAATAATAAAAAGAAACCAGTTACATTTTACATAATTTTTTGAAAATTTTTGAAAGGAGAAATTTTTTTTGTTGAATTAGATTTTTTAAGGAAGAAAATATAAGTTTTTAACAGCAACTATTATCATTTTTAGATAATTACATTGTAGTAAAGCAGAATGCTTTTCGAGAGTGCATGTACCAAGGCTGGTAAAAAAAAAAAACAAATTAGCATATTAAAATTAAAAAGAGTTAGGAAGAAGCTGTTTAAAGGTTTGTGTAGTGTAATTTATAAGTGAGTTTAATTTTAAATTGATACTTATATCATGAATGAGCTATGGTCTTTACCTCCCCAGTTATAAACTTACACCCTAGCAAACTAACTACAAGGAGGTGAGGTGTGTGTCACACCAGATACAGTGGCCTTCAAACAAGTTCCTGAACCAAGATTTAGTCTCCCTAGTGAAGAACCTACTCTTTTCTGAAAGATTGTAGAAGAAAAACTGCACCTCCTAACTAGAAAACTAGACATAGCCCGAACCACCTGAGGAGGAAGACAAATCACAGAGTACCATGCCATTCCACCACACAGAAATAAACATGTACAGTGAGTAGTTGATTGGTTGGTTTTCTCTGATGGAGGGAGAAGGTTAATTTGTTTCTGCTTGTACAGTATTTTACTGGTTATCTAGAATAATACAAACGAGAAATAAAAATGTTAAGGGTTTTCCACAAAGGATGAATTAAAACAAAAATAAAATAATTAAAATACCTCTCCAAAATATCCTTTATTCTGAACTTTTACTTTATGCAATTAGAAATCTTATGCTATAATCCGACTTCCCTCTACATGGATTGGCTAAAAGTAGTTTTAAAAAATGCCTTTTGCCTAATTTTACATATTATGCTGTTATATAACAAACCTTTCTATATATATATTTGCCAGATGACTTAATTAAATAATTTTTGTTCAAGAATGTTTTAAGATATTCCATAAATCACAAAACTGACTTTGCTGATAATTTTTTTTGTCTTGTTTTATATGTACATCTGTTTTTAATTAAATGAATAGAATTATATTCTTTTGTAACATAAAAAAGATGAAAATGAAGTCATCTGGATACTCATCTTGGGTAATATTGTAGCACTGATAACATATATCATCTTGAAGGAAAAAAAAATTTTGTATTTGATCAAATCCTGCTTGCCTGTTAGCCATGATAAAAAGGAATTGTTCTTTTCCTTATGATCAGTTTGTATTTTTAGCTGTGCAGTCAATCTATATATTGTTCATGCTTCTATAGAATCAGTGTGATGTTTTGCTAAGTTTGTGGCAGCTATCTCAGTGAGCTACAGGTAAGGGTCATATACACACTAAAGTCTTTGGGCAGGTAATGTCATCAAAGACGATACTCCTTATTTTATAATAAATGGTTTTTCTGTAAATAAGGAATTACAATACTAAAGTTTTAATTTCTTAATTTTAAGTAGTATTATATAGGTACTGGTAGGCATAATTGTGAACTTATGAATATAATAATTCACCAAACATACTTTGATTTTAAAATATCTTGTTTGGCAAAAGTTTTCAATTTTTTAGCATTTGAATTTTCTAGCAGTCATGTGCTGATTACACTAATAAATTAATTTATGCATGAGATATGGGGCCTGCTTTGTACATTATTGTCTACAGCTGTAGACATATTTTGAGTTTTTGTAATCCATTGTTACCATTAAGAAGCATTATCATTCCTATGCCTTGTGAAGACTGATGCTTCCATCTTCAGCAAGAAATGGAGAGTCCCCACTGGATGTGGCCTGTGTTGCTATGGGAAGTAACTGCAGTACTTGGAGAAAACCGAGGCTGATGGATCAGTACAGAAGAGCTAGAAGAAACCATGCTATGAAAGGTTTGCCAGAGTCAGTCTCCAGTGGGGATCAGTCAAGCCCTCTGTCACATCCAGTTGGTATGCATGTGGCCATCTGTTGCTCAAATATAGAATAATTCATTGGTAAATCTACAATCTCACTGTGTGCATGCATGTGTAAGTTATTAAAAAGCTTGTTAATAAACAGACATTAAGAAAACTTAAGCATTTTAAATTTTACTGATAATACTTGTTGTTTTTGAAGATGCAATTTAAAATCTTATTAGTCACAGAATTATTCTCATAGCAAGCAAATGTGTTTACTAAAAGGAAATTCCATTTATAAACTGCTTTTTTTTTTCAGTGCAAGTTTTCCCCTCTTGAAACTGGATCTAACATATGTCAGTGTATTGGGAATTCATTTAAAATCATTTTTGCTTTCACCACTACTTTTCCTATTTGAGTGTATATATATGCAAATAAAGACAAAGCTTAGTTCATTAGTGTTAAGTGCCAAGAATGAATGTCCTGTTTATTTAAAATTATATGTCACCACATATTTTCTGTTTGTTTTTTGTTTTATACAGCCAAGCACTTAACTCTTAACCTCTAACACCTATAAATAATTAAAGAAATTGATTCAGACTGGCAAAGCTCTTGATTATTGAAGTATTTAACCATAAAGAATCTGTTTTATTCTATATACAATTGCAGTATTCAAGTTTTATATAAAATACCTTTTAACCAGTTAATGCTAAACTTAGTTTTATTTAAACTTGGTTTGTGAAGTGATATAACTTTCTCTCTTGCCGAGCAAACAAATCTTCCATCATTTGTTTTTTAATACTTTTAATGCACATACTACTAACTCATAAATTATCATCATAGTGAATATTCCAGTCAGCATTGTTAGCTTGATAAACAGAGTGGTAAGTGTGTGTATTAGACACAAATCTTTCTTTGGATGTGTTAACTCTGGTCTTAGCTATATCATATTACCACCATGATACTAACAAAAAGGAAAATAATTGGGCATTTAACTTTAAGTAAGTAAATAGAGATTTTAAATGTTTGACTCAATGGAGGCACCTTGGAATCTCTAGATCTTAAAATTTATATCCATAACTCTGTTGCTTAGGCTGAGCTATATATTTCCTACCCAGAATGTCATGTATCTTATCAATGCACAGCTTAGACATCTCATATGTCACTGACTTGGCTGAATTATTGGAAGGAAACGGTTTGCTTGACAATCTTTGTTGGACTTAAGCTGTTTACTCAACTTGAACCAAGAAAACTAAGGCCAAAATCTGATTAATAGCATTTTCTAATACATTTATTACCTATTCAAAATGCACACCAATTTATGCTTTTTGATTCTAAGATAAGTCTTGTAATTAACTGTTTATCTTAATAAAACAATTTTCTAATGAATATTTTATACAATTAAAAAAATACATATATGAAAGTGATTACTGTAAACAATTTTGCAGATAATTACTAAGATTTCATTAAATAAATCCTTTTATGGCTAGGAAAACTTAGAAAATTGTATTTTATTTTTTAAAAAACATTTAGTTTAAAAATCATGTATGTCCTTTGGAATTTTGTGCTTTCTCCCTTTATTGTGCATGGTGTTTTTTTTTTTAAAAAAAACCTCTGCTTTCTGTTAATTGTTATCTGTTCATCCATGGAATCTGCTATCTATAACATTTCTATTTATTGTCGTCTTCGTAGTACTACTTGTAGAAGTAGCCATAGTGTATTTTCAACTTTATGCATATTTCAATTTTAAATTGAAGAGCAAGAATTTCCTTTTTTAAATAAAAAAAATTGCAAAATGATTTTATTTTATTTACATAAAGAAGCTCCATGGATACATATTGTTTGGACCATATGTCTCTTTTTACTAAACCAAACATGATACTTTAGCACAAATGGTACAATGGTAGATATATTACTTATGTAGAGAGACAACCAAAATGACCAGTGCAGCAATATTCTTTCTAAGTCATATGACCAAATAATCTAAATACACCAGAAAAAAAAAACAAACAGATTCTAGAACAAATCTCTGTAGGAACACATTACAAAGTTTACCACTGACTTTCAACTTTTTGGATAAATCTTAGCTTTGAGTTCTTTGCTTTCGCTATTTCACATTACCATGCAGAAATAATCTGTTATTAGATGGAGTATGGATTTTGCTTCACCAATATATTTTCATGAAAATATGGCTTCCATGTCATTCTATCTTTTCTTTTTCTTTTTAAAATTTGATTGATAACTTTTAAACTTACTCATAAAATGAGCATGATAAAAAAAAAAAAAAACTTAAAATTCTATATCCAGAAGTAAGTACCATTTCTCATTATTTGTACTCTAATGGTGAATAATTGGAATTTCTACATCCAGTAGGGAGGGAGAATTAACAGATAGTTAGTTTTTTTCTACTTGTGACTTGGTTTACTACATCAATTATTTGTGTTTATGCAGTTTTTCATATGCCGAATTTCTGCTAAAACAGATGTTTATGCACTTCAATTTGATTAGGGCGGCTTCTCTCTCTTTGGCAAGAACAAGCATGAACAGAAAGTATTTGAGTGGTTCAGTGTTACCTCTGCTGGCATTTTAGCGTGCAGATGTCTGCTACTCAACGGAACTGCATAAATCTTGTCAGTATTCTCCTGGTGCTAGTCTACTCCATGCCGCCAAACCATTAATGTAGGGAATCATTAACTTGACCTTTTTGTGTGGTGATTGCGTAAGTGGTGCGTGTGAAAGTTTGTGTATGCGTGTTTATCTCCGAGGAGAAGGGATTGGAGTTGGTGGCCGAAGCCGTAATTTAGCCAATATATGAGTGAAAGCCATTGTTAGAGCCAACCAGAAATATGATTGGATATATAGTGATTTTATTTTCTCAAAATATGCTTCTGAGTTGGTTAGTAAATGGTGATGGGTTTGGGCTATTCTCTATTTTCAGACAGTCCTGACTCAATTACTGATGACATGATGGCTCCAGAATTTATCTCCAATGTGCAAACACCTGAAACCTACCACCTTGCCCTGTTTTATATTCAAATGCTTCAGTTACATATTTTTAGCATTTAAATTAGGCAACTTTCTAATAGAGAACTTGTATAATCGCATGGATTGAAATATGTTTCATGTCATGAGGCAGTTGGTGGCCTAAAAGGAATTTTTGGCTGTCAACTTTGATACATTCCAGTAGTTCTCTTGTGATTTCTAACATATCCGGGTTTTTGTCATAATGAGGCGGCACACAAAACAGATTAGGTCATTTAACAATGGTATAAGTATATGGCCAATTCAAGGAATGTGTTATTTCCTAGTATGAAAAACTGTAGAATAAGAATGATGAGAAAAAAAATTATTCATGCAACAAAATAAAAAATCTAAATTTCATACTTATATATCTTTTTTTAAATGAAGAGAAGCGTGCCTTTGTTGGACATTTCAAATTACCAAAACAATTCTTTAAGTTATCCAGAAAAGTTTTGATACACTCCACAAAGAATTTAAGTAGATACACTAAAGAGTGATAGATTAGCAGACAGGTATGCTCACTGATTCTAATGGAATGTTTTTTTTGTTTTTTTTTTTTGCTTAACTACATAACTATTGGAATTTATATACTTCTTTCTTGATTACCAACGCCATAATTGATACATTTGGAGTATTTGCAAAAGGAGTGGCAAGTATGTGTGCTGACTAGGGGTGTGTACATCTCTATAATCAAATTCAAATTATTAGCTCTCTTTGTGCTGCTCTAGTTGATAAATGACTTTCATAAACTCTAAACTTTATTTAGCTTCAAATAATTGCAAAATATTCTGTAACTTCAAAACATCAAAAGGTTTTAAGTAGAAATAATTGTCACTCTTTATTCTTAGGATGCTTATTCAGATGTTTGTTGAATAATCTGGTCCAATTTAGATTTACTTAAAAAATTTTTTTTCTGTTTTCACTAAATTTAACCACTTCTGGTTTTCAGCTATTTCTGTTTTGTTCTGTGATGAAAAAAATACAAACAAACAAAAAACAAATTTTATTTATTCCTCCTGTTGGTGTTAACCCTTTACTGCAATGAAGTTTATGATATATTGTACAGTTACAACCATAGTCATTTAATAATTCATCTAATAATGGTTAGGTATGAGCTTTATTAATGTTCAAATGCAATCTAGATGATACTAGACTGGATTGAAAAGTCATTAATAAGGGGAAATATCTGAAAGTTGTAAATTAACTGTAAATCAATTAGCTGATTGTACCAATTGATGATCATTGAAATGTACTGTAAGTAATATCTCCAGAATGTTAAATAAGTGCTTATATTAGTTTTAAATTTGAAAATAAACTTAGTATTTATAAAATACATTTTGACTCTTCCTTTGTCACACAAAATAGGGAGATAGTATAAAGAGTAATATTTAAATATTATTAATAAAAACTATTAGAAAGATATAAGTTTAGTTTTGGTATTTTACATCATCTTATTTTTAGTAACAGAACTAATTAATAAGCCTACATATCAAGGAAATCTTCCAGAAATCTCTTGCTCTGGAGAATATTCATGATAATTTTTATATTTTCTTTTATTGTATGTGTTGGTTGCTTGCTTAAAGATGTACCTTGCTTAAAAAGAAAAAGATAAAAATTGTTAGTTTTTTCTTTGTTTTACATAACTAACTTGGTTTTCAACTGGAATCAACAGGGGAAGCATTTGGACATGAACTGTGAAATAAAAGTTTGCATTTGGATTGCTTTAATTATTAGGTGATACCAACTCATCATCCCCCACTAGGTGTTTTGCAAAATGCAGAAGGTTAAAAGTCAATTTTTTTTTAATTAATGATATTCAAATATCAATTGTTGAGCTGATACTGTATCCATACATGACAAACATATTTGCAAACTTAAGGCAAAAAAAGATGAACACAAAAGTTCATAACGGTAAAAACAAAATATTTTCTAAATTATATATATAAATTTTTATTATAATAGTAAAAACAAAAAAATAGTTGACTTTTTATGATTTACTTTTTTTTGTTGTCTGCATATTTTTATTGTTCTTTAATTTTTTTCCTGCTTCATTTTACCATTATTTTTCTTGATTAGTTGCAAATACATGAGATATGCACACATCTATTAGTTAATAGTTTCTCTGAAAAAGATTCAGTAAAACTGCTACAAGTTTGGGGAAATACAAACACCAGATTTTTAAATCATTAATTGTGACTTTAACAAGAAGGGAAAACTTGGACACATTAAGCAAGGTACAGAATAACTGTCAAAATCTGGCCATTTATACAACCAGGCAAAACAATTTAATTTGTAGCTGGAAATATTATGCTGTTTTTATTATTTGTTATGCAGAATAAGATACATAATTTTAATTTGCAAATGCTTTTTTATGTATGGAAATTATTTTGGTGGTGGTTTTTTGTTATTTTTAAATGTTCCAGTTTTGATTAGGACGTAAAATCTGTGTATTGTTTGTTTCTATCTTCATTGAAAGCGTTCCAATTTAGTATAAAGAACTAGTTATGATAGTCCAGAGAGAAAATGTTTAAAAAGCCAGTCCCAAACCATAAATTAAACGTGGTTATAGTAGTCTCATGGGAATTCTTAAGAAGGAGCTTAGAAGACCTCTGAAATTTAAATCAAACCAGAAGAAATCTGATTCAGGCAGAGGGAGAGAGAGAGGAGAATTAGTGGATGAGAGGAAGAACCCAGCCAAGCACCTGGCCTGTGTAGGTTCTTGTCTGTGGTGGTGAATGATGTCAGAGAGAGAACTGGAGGCATCAGGAGAAAACTCTTCCTCCCCTCCATCAGCTAATGAGCTCCATATTTAGGCACTGAGGTCCCCCACCCCTGAAAACTGTTCTTTCTCTGCTCAGCTCTCTGTCTCTGTTGCTTGGTGGACTACTACTAATTTGTTGGACCCTGATAGAAAACATGGTCGAGGAGATAGAACTCTTTGAAATGATGTGCCAGGTATGCAGAATGGGGCCTGCTTCTCTTTGCCTCTCCCTGTTTTTTTGTTGTTCTGTAATGTTTTATATATAAGTACATTGAGTGTATGTCTGGTTAGGCTACTTTCCAGAAGCATTTGTTTCCAGAGTAAGGGATTCTACTGCTAACTGTTGTTGCCTCAATTCTCACGGGGCTTTGATCTCACTGCTGCATTTGTGGTTATCCTATCTGTAATTAAATTTCAGTGACAGCTGCTTACAGTTCCAAAGATAGCATAGGATGTGTAAAAGTAACAGACTGAAGTCATCATATAGATGGAACAAAAACAATTTTTTTTACTATTAACTAGAGTACTCAGTTAGTAATACATTGTGTATATTAGTGAAATTGCTATCTATTCTAGGTTCCCAAAATGCGAAATAACATTAATTGCACACATATATATATATATATATATATATATATATATATATATATATATATATATTAGCTTTGTTATGGGGATGAACCCAGAGAGAAGAGGTATTTGTTGTTTGCAGTGCAGATAAAATTAATGATGGCAAGGTTCATGTTATATATTAGTATTAAAATCCACACTATAGGTATAATTAATTGCCTGACTTTGATCGGCAATAAAGGAATGTGAGGGTACTCCATTAAAAATAATGCATCGATTATATATTATTCATTACACAACTATTCTATTATAAATACAATGTAACTATTATCAAATAATCTTCTAATATTATTTATAAATGAATGGATCTTGTTTATGCCACCAGGCAACACTATGCATTCTCAATCATTTTCAAATAAGAATCTATTTACAGTTTAATTTGTGCCTATGACTGCCATGCAATAAAAATAAATCCTCTATCTTTACATGATAATGGATAAATCCATTTTAAGTAATTGTTTCTATTTCCTGTGAATGTTATCAAATAGCATTGTGAAAGAGAGATAAAATAAGCCATGCTACAAAGTACAATAATAGATGATATACTCCCCATTTTATAGACACTCAATTTTATTCAATCTAAATAATTGTTTCTTTAATGGCTTTTATGTTTTGTAACTGGGGAGATTTAAAAATACAAGTCGATAAGAAATAGGTAATTTATTATCTAACTTGTTTAGACTAGATATTATATAAAAAAATTGGTTTCAGAACTTTTATAGTTCAGCAGGTTGTGCTACTCTTTTTCTATAATACACTGTTTTTTTTTTATCTCCATCTTATTGATTCTTTGTTTTTTTTCCATATAATTTTGAGGAATTAAATCTGTACTACACTAAGAGTAATTAAATTAAATTAAATAAAAATTTTTGAAATTTTAGTTCCGTTATATAAGTCCTTAATTTTTTTTTTATATCTTAGAGATATTATCAGGTGCATGGAGTCCATATTTAAGAAAAAAATATTGTTTCCAGGTTTGAATTATTTAGAATGTACTGACAAAACTAATTAGATTTATATAGGTTGTGTATGAGATATTTCAAGGGGACATCTGAGAGACGTTTTCTAAATAGTTCAGGGTTTAAGCAGTGGAGAGTCTTTGCTATCAACTAAATACTCAGTAAAATTATTGTGTTGTTTATTAGCAAAAGAAAGTTGTATATTAGATAAAAATATTACTTTGTGCCTTTGTTATAAATGGTGTAAACCATTCCCAATGTAAACAAACAAACAAACTATTTTAAATGGGTTTAAGTGATAATACCTTGGATGTGTCCAGAGTCACTGCCTGCTTCAGAAAGTAAACTGAACAAAACAATATAGGAATGTTTTGGATGAGATCTTTTCTGCAGCTATTTAGTCACCTTGGGCATTTTAGAAAATGTTTTATGATCTTTCATTTCTTTGTTAACCCATGGCTTGAGTCATGTGACAATTTTACTGCTTCAATGGTGCCTCATTGCCAGTGGGGCTGGTATACTTTATACTTGCAAAGGTCACACCAGTGTCAGATGATTCCAAATAAAAAATGGTCATACTGGATATAAAGCCTGCCACAGTGTTCACATAATGAAGTTACCAAGCATTGGGAGTGTGGCTTACTGATGGGGCAATGATACCTGGTCATAACAGATAGACTACAGGTTAGACATAGACAGAAATGCGGTTGCTGTGAACTTGGTGAGCACCAAGTATTATCAGCTGCAGGATGAACCAGTAGTAGTGACTGTAATTGCTGCAGGTCCATAGGACCTGTATTTCTGATCAGACTGTACAGAATCAGGAACAGTTCCAACTAAGCTACATGTTAGACATCTAGTTTTTCACACACCTCTAACACAGCACACTGTATACCTACTGGGCCAGGTTCCCTTTGCTGATAAGAGTAAATTCAACTTTAACATTGCTGATGTTTGTTCATGCTTGATGGAAATCAATTCAAAATAATGCCAACTGTAACACATTAGAAAAAGACCATTTAGTAAATGGTGGTGGTTGAGCCCGGGGATGGTATGTCATACAATCACAAAACTAAACTGATCTCTTTATTCAAGTTCTTAGGTCAATGCTACCTGGATGAGGTTATCAGACCTGTTACTATGCCATTTGTATAAATTCACAGTGATAAATTTACTTTCATGGATGATAATGCATGGGTCCACTGTGGGAAAATAGTTGTAAACCACCTTTAAGAAGTAAATATTTAATATCTTTCATGGAATACTTGTTTTATCAACCTAAGCCAGATGTTGCATTGGACATTGGTCACATTCTCCTGGGACCATTCCAGAACTGTCAAGCTTTGACAGGAGAGTGAGATGCACTTTTCCAAATACTCAGATGTCTGTTGAATAGTGTGAGATGCAGGTGCAATGCTGTAGTGCAAGCTAGAGGCAGCCATCTTGGTACTATAGAATATGTAGGTAGCAGCCATTCATTATCATTTTGAGGTCACTGAATGCATCAAAATTTCCTCAAATAGTAAAGATTTCCTTCAATTTGGGCAGAATTGTGTACACTTTTTTTTTTTTTTTTTTGCAAGTCTATAAGTACAAGGTGATTTGTATAGATAAATATTCCATGAAGCTATTTAGGTATAGTAATTTTAGCATAATATATAATATGCATTTTACAAATAATTGTTTAAAACAAATTAAATCAGATATTATATCTTCAATGTAAACAAAGTGTTATTTTTATGGTTATAATTAATAAAATATTCATATTTGTTAGGTGTGTTATTGGCAGTGCAGAGGTCCATTGGTAGACCATTGGACTGCTAAAGTTGGGTGGCTGAGTTCAAGTCTTGGAGGGGAACAATTCATTTTGGTATACTTCCCTAACATGCTTTTTTCTTGCTCTTTTTCTCCCAACCAGCTTATGAGTTTCCTTCCACATCTAAAAAATGAAGAGTTTTAATAGAAATTTCCCTGCTGAAGTCTGGAGTGTCAGGCCTCATGTGGTCCAGGATTGGCAAATGTGTTTAGCAGGCAACTTTGGCACTACACTTCCTCATTACGGTTGTCTCCCTTGTAGACATCACTGTATGAAAATGCTTATCTCTGGCTTAAAAAGAACATTTTGTACTTCTGGAAACCTGAATGTGACCCCTTTTTTCATGGTTTTTATTTTTTTTTCTTTTTAGTGATGTGGGATTAATTTTAAAACAAAAGAAAACTAAAAAAAGTTTTCAAATTCAACATACTGCTTTGGAAATTATTTTGATAAAAATTGATTGTAACAATATAATTTTTTAACTGAATTTGATTAGAAATATCAATTAATATACTAATCTATGCAAGTTTAATAAATATAATCAATACAAATTGCAGACATTTCTTTGGTAGGTATAAAAATAAAAATCGTATCCCTATGAAAAACAATCCTAAATGTCATAAACTAATCAATATGACCTTGACCTTGACCTTATGTTTGAAAGATAATCTCACCATATCTGTCTGCTGTAATCTGAGGGAAGGGTGCCTCAATACATTTTTTTTTTCACTTATACAAGATGTTTATAAGGACTTTTAGGGGAATTTATTTTTTAGTAACTGTTTAACAACAAAGCTAAAAAAATTAAGTGAATGGCTTTGCTACAATTCAAGTTTTGAGCGATAATCTTCCATATGGCTGCAATCTTCAGTTGCATGGCATTTAATACTACTTGCCAATGCGTTGAAGACATTCTACAGCTGTTGGGGTGCGATGGAACAAAACTGCTTCAATTCATGTGAGACACAATAAAATGATTACTGCAAGCTTTTGAAAATGCTGTTTTGACAGCTGCAATGGTCTGCTGACTAGTGTCTGGTCTGCCACAATTTGTTATATCATTAACTGAACCTGCATCTGTAAACGTCTTCGTCCAACTCCTACCGGAGTTGTGGGGTGGAGGATTCTTGTCGTAATACACCTTAGCATTCGTCCTGTTGCAGTAACCGACTTCAGTTCAGCAAGCCTCAAGATACCGTTAACCTCCTCGATTGTCGACGTTTTGGTTTCAAAACAGTCTGAACAACAAGAAAAAATTAATAAAATTAAGTTGTAATATAGTTTTTCTTTTTTTTTTCTGTTTTATATAGTTAAAAATTATTAAATGCTGAAATCTCTCAAAACTTTAGAAACTTTCCAAACATTAATCAAGTCATTAAATATCCAACCAGGCAGTTTTGCAAAGCAAGGGATAAAAGAAAACTAAGATGAGGATCATTATTATTATTATTATTTTTACACAAATATTTTAAATAACTTCAACATTATCTGGTAGTTTCTAAAAAATCGGTTTTAAAAATTTGCTTATTTACCTCAGCAGAAAATTTTAATGGTGGTTCTATAAATTAATTCTAGTGTTAATTCTCTTGGTTTAATATCTGAAACCTGAACCACATTAACTTTCATTCACATTGATTAATTATACAGAGTGAAGCAAGGAAAGGTGTTTGAATCTCATAATTTAGACAACCCTGGCTTTGGATCTAGAAAATTAATGAAAAGTTGAGTTATATTGGACTGTGAGGTTTCATTTTCTGAAAAAGTAACTTATGGAAATAATTGGTTGGAATAAAGAACTCTGGATTTTTTAAATAACTTTCCAGATTAAATGTATTATTAGCTAGATTTTTGGAAAGAAATATATTAATTACCTGTCATTGTATTTTGTAGTTGGCCACCTAAATTCATGCTGAGTTCTGAAGCTCAATTATGGTCATATATGAACAGTCTCTTCCAGCAGGTTTTCATCCATGTTAGTACATCAAGTCAGAGAACATTTCATGTCTCTAATATATTTTAAAGAAATGTTCTCTTTGATGTTGTTATAATTAACTAATAAGAAAATGTATCCACAAAATTTCAGTGTAAAATAAATTGCCAGAATTTGTTGTTAACAGTGACAGCATCACCTGATTCTGTTATAACTAAACTAAAATATATCTAATGGAGTAAAAGAAAGTGTAAATGAATTTATACCTGTAAATAGTGACTTCAGTTTCAATGGTCGATAAATGAATGTGTCATTCTTTGGATATTTTTTATTTTTTTTTGTATTTGATCAATATAGATTCTTTTGAATAGTAATTTTAAATATCTTATAGATCCATTCTGCCTACACATTTTAATTTTACCCTCAATATGCCTTTTAAAATTGTCTCATTAAGAAATAGATTGCCTTAATGGTCTGTTTCTCATTGTCATTTCTAAATGAAAAGACAAAATTTTACCTTCCTTTGAAAAATAAAGAAAAGGCCTATTAGCCCTATGTTTAAAATGTATATTTACATTCACATCCTTTCTTCAATTTCCTGGTTTAATGGAGCATTCCGAGAGGATATCACTCGAATATTGAAGAAAAGCTTCCTAATAGCCAGTTAATTGCACACTTATTACCTCTGCTCTCAGATTGCATTACTTTTATAATGTCCATTGGCCAAACTAGACATTGAAAGAAAGCTGTTTGTCATTCATCATAACTGACAGTACTAATGATCTTAGTAAATCTTTTTCAAAATATCCTATATCCTTTGTGTGGATCCATTGCCTGTATTGCATACTCTAAAGGTGATCTACTTAATGAATTATACAGCAAAATCACAAATGCTGAAACTTTATTTATTATAGCATGCTTTGGATGGCCGGTGGTCTGGTATTTAAGCTAGTGGGCTGTTAACATTGAGGGCCTGATTTTGAATTCCAGTCAGCCTGGCTCAGTTTGGTTTACCTCCTGGCATGGTTTTTCCTCACTCTTCTTCATCAGTTAGACTCATAAGCTCTGGCAGTGTTTTGCTCATGGCCTTCCATGCTGAGAAGTGTTCATGCAACCCATTTATTATGTAAGAATGCATTCTCTTATCTCATGAGATAGGGATCTACAATCCTCCATAACTGAGAAAGTGTGTGATGAGTAAATGAACGTGATTTAATTTGCTTTAGGATCTAGTCTCTGTTACCTCAATGCTTCAGACTTTTCAAAGCACTATCTACAAAGGTGGCCAAAATTATATTATCTTATTTTTAGTATTGAGTGTTCACTGTGCCTGTTACAATCTTGAGATGTATTTATCATATAATAAAATCATTTAAGCAAAAATGATAAATCGGAATAAAAATAAATGCCTTAAACATTGTAATATTCATGGTGTGATTACACTTAAGCATGAAGACAGAACAGTTGTTTTGTATAATGCAATAATTTTGGTTGCCACTGTATAATGCCTAAATCTCTCTCTTTTTTTTTTTTTTTCATTCATTTATAAATTGTCTAGTCCACTAAGACTTGGAAATGCTATGCTATTATTATACATTTATTAGCTGGCTTTTTTGCATACTTATAAAAGCCAGTGTATACCAAGCAGTTTTTAAGGAAAGTTCATGTCTATGTGTTTATCAGTATACAGAAGCATTAATGCCTTATTGAAACATTTTACAGACTTGATTGGAGATTGTGCCACACTCAGCTGAATATGGCGAATTCTATTCTAAACTTTATTTGTATGTAGTTAAAAGTGCATATTAATTTTTTAAATAAAAAAACTTACATTAATATTTGGAAATCTTTTACTAAAATGCATTATGATTTATTTTCTTCATGAAAAACCAGAATGGGATCATTGTTCTTTTTAACTAAAAATCTGGTCACCATTCTAAAAATACTTTATGGAAATCCTCATGTCTTTTGTTTTATAGTTAGGGATCTCAAATTTCTTAAAGAATTTAATATTTTGCATAGCAGCAATCTTTGTATTTAAAAAAAATCATCTTAAAGGAGTACCTGAGACTCATTGGCTGCACTGATGATTTTGTACAATCTTCTGTTTCATCTCGAAGAAGAATTCAGAAATGGAAACTTCTATTACATTGCTCCATATTTCTGCTATCAGATAAGCAGTTGCCTAACTACCAACTTAAATTTTTCATCAAATCCTTCAAAGTGATGGTCACTATAAATTTGGTCAAATCAAAAAAAAATATCCATATTTGAGTGTCTGAATGTTGAAAATCTGGTCATGATTCTGCTCATGATGAAGCAGCTGAATCAGCCCAAATGCTATCTCCACAAAATGAAAAAACCAATTTAAGGTAGCATCATATCTATAAAATCAGATACTAAAGCTAGTGTAATTAAAGAGACGGTTATCATTTTGATGCATGATAACGTTATTATTTGGAGTGATGGTATCGTCAGCAGTACCTAGAACTCTCTTTTTTGACTATTTTAATAAATGTTTTCTCATTCTTAATCTGGTTTTTATGTTACTTCATTTGTTTATATTTTTTAATGCAAATTTGTTTCTAGGCATCATTGTTACTTTCTCTGGGTTTTGCACTTTCTTGGTTTTACTGGGTTTTTGTTTCTTTGGAAAGCTGGCACTTGGTAAATGTTTAGAATTCTAGTTTATGTTTTAGTGCTGATTCACATTTAAAATTCCCTGACACTTTTAGTTTCTGGTGCCACCAAGAAATCATCAAATCTCTGTTTTGCATTTTTTAAAAAACACTCTATGTAGTAATACTCAGATAAGGGAAAGATAATTGGAGGTTAAGCTACATGGTATAAATGGAAGCTGTTAGCTTAATCTGAGATCTCCTCGCCACTAACCCAACATTAACAATGAAGGACAGTACCAGCCGGGTACCAACCAAAACATTACATTGGGGAAAAAAGTAATACTTGACAATAAATCATAGTAGTAATAAATAAGGAATGGACAAAAATACACTTGAAATCATTACACATTTTTTACATTTATTTTTTTAACAAAATTCTTTTGTTGTAACTATTTTTTTTTTACAAATTTTCACTTCCCCAGATATTGCCTAATTTTAAAGTGTCTGCAAGTAAGAATAGCACAATTACACCTATCAATAATGATTGCTTATAATTTCCATTCTGTGGGATGGGGCCGTGGATCTTGTAATGCTGCCCTGATCTTTGGCCCAGGTATAGAAAATCTTTTTCCTGCAGCAAATTGCTGCCAGATGCATTTACAGCAATTCTGTTACTGTGGTTAAAACTTATGGCTAAAAGCAATGTTTTCTCCAGAAGCATTTCCATGCCCCCTAGATTTCTGAACCCTTGAAACCTAAAAGAAAAACCTTTCTATTTTTTTCTTTGAACCTGCATGCCAACATCCACTTATGCATCCACCAGAGGAAATGAGAAAAAACCCCCTGGTGTTAGTTTCCTAAAGCATGTAGAGAATAACAGGATGTGTTGGTTAACTTGTTAACCCATCCTAGTGCAGCAGAAAATCCCTACTAGATCTCTCCATTTTAAATGTGGGAGTAAACAAGTGCTCTGAGGAAACCCACATCTGGGTGGTGAAGAACCCATGCTAGGGAGGTATGCCAAACTGACTGAGATTTGAACTCGAGGCTTTAACCTTAGCAGGTAGAAGTCTACCACAGAACTACAATGCCACCCTAATGAGATTATTAAATAATAAGAATAAGAGCTAAAGCCATCCAAAGTATTAGTTCTTGGTTTCTTTTGATATTTTATGTAAGGTACCAATACATTGTATTTATTCTTGGTAGTTTGTAATGTAGTAATCTTTATTAGGGTCTTCTGGGTGATATTCAGATCTGGAATTTCAAGCCAACTTAGAAGAAACATTTTACTTTATACTTGATATTCAATCCCAGATATGTCAAATCACAACTTTTTATTTGTATAGTTGCCATGGTATTTTTGCAAGTTCAATGAATGTGTGTGCGAAACACACTGGCATATTCATCAGAAATCTCTCTTAATACAAAAAATAACACTTGTTCAAATTCAATATCACAGAGAGTTTTATGTTGTTTTTTTTGTGGCAAAGGTATTTCCATAATTATTAAAATTTTGTTAATCGCCAAACTTAACCTATTCACCAAAAACACATGCCAATTAATACAAATATCAAAAATGGTCCTGTGATATTGAATGGACAGGCTATAGTCAGGCTGCATGCCAAATTTAAAGGCATTTTGGTGGAAAAACCAGTTGTAGATGTCAGAAAATGATAAATATTTTAAAATGCCATATTTGGGAAAATTTCCTATAGAATACATATAGACATGGGGCCACTGAAATTTATTTTACTGTAACAACTTGTGAATTAACTATACATCTAAAAGCTAAAAAATATTACTTAAGAAATCTTTTTTTTTTTTTTAAATTCCAGAAGATCCCTTGTTACATTTTTAAAAAAAATGTCTAAGATTGATTCTTGTTCATTTATCAAATAAGATATTTTAGTATTAGATCTGAGGTTTGGGGTAAAAGCTCAGTGTCTATAGTATTTTTTTTGCTTTTGCACTGCTTAAAATATTTATATTATGGAAAACCTTTTAAAATATAATTTCTAGGATTATGCAGGTAACAAACTTTTGCAATGGTAAGAAAAAATCCATTAATGCATTTGAGTTCTTAGGACACCGAGATCATTTCTCTCTTTTCAAGAAGTAGGTTGGAATGTTATATGATAAAGTTGCACATTCTGACTGTAAAAGAAAAGACGGAGGTTATCTATGGTAAATCAGGGCAATAATATTTTCATTTCATATTCTTACTAGATGTGCGTGCACATTTTTTTTTTTGTCTGCTGAAAATTAAATTCTGTTAAACCGAGATGTTTGTAGTAAGCTCCAAACTCAGCTCATAAAACCAGTAAGTCGGGGTCTTTGAAACCAGCTATGCAATTCTGTAATTTTTTTTTTTAAATATTTGGATAGGCACTCATCCTCAAGTACATTGGAAGCTCTACCACCTGTACAATAAAAGTTCCGTCATTTGCTTGGATAGCCTATCATTCAGATAAACAGTTTGCCTTTCTTGAGTACCTTGTTCAGCACTGGCGCTGGGCTGATGATGTTGTTTTAAGTTCTTTATTGTCAACCTCAGCATGTGTTGAGTTGGCTTCTTCCGTTTGTATGCAAACTTCTGTTTCATTTTGCACAGCCGCAGCTGCATTAATTGAAAATAAAATTTATTTTGTTATAGGTCTACAGTTGACATTCACATGTTTTTGCTTTTGACTCCTGTATATTGTTGTTTAGTCGTAGACTATGTTAAGAAATGGAGGAAAACACTCGTATTTTGTTAAGTTTATGTGGTACAAGTAAAGTTTTTTTTTTAATGCTGCAATCAATGTAAAAAAAAAAAAAAATAGGTAAAATACATTTTTTTTTTGTTATTAGCTACTAGATGTAAAATTTTTGTACAATACAAAACATTAACCAGTGAAGATAAAAATTAACTATTGAAATGATGCTAACTTACTAATATAAGGGCTATTAAAGTGAAACTTGGCTGAAATAACATCACTGTACTTGTATCCAGTGGGTTTAATTTGAACATCCCTACTAAAAGGAAATGACATTGACAATGGTTTTTGTGGAAAAAAATGGATTTAAAGATGTATATACGAAGTATATGAATTGCATTAGTTATTTCATCAACTCATTAATCTCCAGTTCAAAAACAAATTATTCAGTCATTTGCCATTTCTTAAAATTTGCATTACAAAACTTTATAAAAACTTCCATGAACAAAACTCTGCCATTTATTTCTCTGGTTGCTTTAATAAGAAACTGTTCAAGTGGAATTTGTTCATCACATTTTAGTTACAATTTAAGAAAAACAGTAACCTAAAATGACAGTAAACACACTTAAATAAACTTACTAGAATACTGGATAATTCAGAGATACCATCCATTATCAGCAACAGGACCTCCAGAATATCAGAATGTATTCTTTTGTTCTTGGTGAACACTGTCTCTGAAATATCTAGGTATGTTTGTTTAATTATGTTTAACACCAGTTTTTTGCTTAGATAACTTATTAATCTGCAGTTTATATGTAATTTAATAACAAAATGTTTAATTTTTTTTTAAATTACACATACACATATGTGGCCATAATTGTGGACTCACCAAAAAATATCCCAGGTTTTTGTTGCTTTTTAATGGAAAAAGTCTTAAGTGATTAAAGCTTCAGCATAAATTTATTCTAATATTTATTGTTATGTACATATTTTCTAACAATCAGATGATGTGTATGTAACTATAAACAGTAATTCATAAATTATACATGATTATGGGATGTTTCATCAGAAAGTTCTCAATTATGGCTACCAGTTTGTGTGTACTTTTGTAAAATTGGCAATAGCTTATTATGAATTTAATGGGGCAGCTTTAAATCAATTTTATTTTTTGAGTAATAAAATATGTTTATGGAATGTCACCAAGACTTATTGAATAAAAAATACTATGGGTTATAGAACAAATTTTTATTTTAAAGAATGTGAGATGAGGTATTGAACTATGCTTAGCAAAGGTGCCATACTCTGTTATTCACTGTTCAGGTTAGGGCTAATTACTATCTTCTCTTGCTCTTCTGTCTTGCTCTCTTATTAAAAGGATTCTCATTCACTCTTAGAGATTGTATTTTTTTTGTTTCATGGAATGATTGCCTTGGTAATGGTAATTGCAATAAGAATATCAATTTTTATAGAATTTAAATTTCCTTGGTCAGGTAAAACAGGAGTATCTAAAATTTCTTTTTTGTATTTTTCAGTATATTGGGACATTAGATGTTCCTCGGCCAAGTAGTAGAGTGGAAATTGTAGCAGCTATGCGAAGAATTAGGGTAAGTTGCAGAATTTACTTGAAATTTATTTTAATCTAAACTGCTTTTTTTTTATTTGATGCAGTAAAATATAAATTATGAAATCGAATGTATCGTATAATTTTTTAGGCAAGAAACAACATGCTGATTTTGAGCTGCATTTTGATAATTAAATTATTTATATGTGATTGTAACAGATCATTTAAGGTTTTGTTCTGGGGCCTCTTTTATTTATTTTATTTAGTTTTTGTTTATATTTCTAATTTTTATGTCAACTTAATACAATTTTTAAAAATTATCTTTTAAAATTTGAAAGCAGAATTATGCTGCTATTGCCAAACTGGTGATCATGAGGTTTGAGAATTAATTTTATGAAAATTAGATATTCTAACTGGAATAGTGTGGGAAAATGGGATTCAGTTTCCAAATGCCAATGTGCTCTTGTGATTATATTGATTAGAGCTCAGCTACTACATCAGTAAATCTTATTAATAGGAAATAAAAGGATGTGAAACAGTCAGAAAAGATTTAAATATTTATTTACTAGTTGACAAAAAGAAGAAAAATAATAATAGTGGACTTAATCAGCTAAAATTCTTCTGTAGCCATGATATTAAAACCACTTCTTTCAGCAAAAGAAAAAAATGCAAATGAGTGGAATAAATTGCCCGCAGAAATTATTAGTTGTGGAAGCTTTTATGTTCGAAAATTTCTTTCAGAGATAATTTTTTTCAACCAGTGAAGCCTTATTCTGGCTATAATGGTTCTGCCTGCCTACTTTTTAAAAAAAAATGTAACTAATTGAAGTGAAATTTTTGTTTTTTTTTTCATTAGATTTTAGTGTGTGATTATTTGTTGTTTTTTCAGAAAGTTTTATACGTTTTCTAGCAAATTTAGGTGTATTACAGACAACTTTATCAAGCAAAATTATAAAATTTTAGGGTGGTGCAAAAGTTTTGACCTTGGCTATAGGTAGGGAGATTTTATGAACAAAAAAGGAAAGCAAATTTGATGAATAAACAATTTGTTTATCACTTGTGTGAATACTTCATTAGTGGAGAAGACTTTGATACGACTTATTTGCACCGAGATGGCTGATTTCCATTTAGCATTTACAGATGCTTTGATCAGCTTCATTGTCGACAAAGTAAATTTTTTGATAGATGATATGCCTGTGCTGAAATATTCCTAAAGAATGGTATGAGTATAAACACCAAAAGTAACCATTTTTCTTTAAAACTGTTTAGACTTTAGATATGTCAACTTTTTGCTTCTGACCAAGCTTTTTTTTCAAATCATGCCTTATTTTCTTTCATCACTGAGAAGTTCTCTTTTATAACGTCTACTTGTGGTATCAGTGAAAGAGGAACAGTAAATTAAACAGCCTAGTGTATAATACAAAGCTTGTTATTGAACAGTTTGGCTTCATGCCTGTTCTTAGTGCTTTGACATTCATATGCTACAGTTTGTTGTTTTTTGTTTGGTTATCACAAAAGTCAAGGAAGTTTATGCAAGGCTTCCAGGGAAGGAAAATGGTCATAAAATGTTTGTATACAATTAATTTCTAAAAATTCTGTTTTCTCTTCAATACACAGGAATGAAGAGAGTAGGCACAAAGGTACTGGTGCAGGCTTTTCTAGTAGAAGCCAGATATAATAGGAAAAGCTTTGCCTTCACACTTCTAGTTGGAGATGTGCGGAAACAGTAGAGCGAATAATAGAATTTGTCATAAGTAATTTCTTTCATGCATATTAAAGGTAAAATTAATTTTGACATTAGCTTTTCTGAAATTCTCTTAGTTGTTGGAAGTGTATAGCCTGGTAACTTGAAACAACCATTAATGTCTGTTTTTGCAAAATATTGTAGCTAGAGATTGTCAAAATACACAGTGTATAACAACAGCAGTGTTAGAAGTTTTCATTACAGATATGGGCAGAGGTTATCAAAAGGTGTATGCACAAGGTAAAGGGTTACTAGTTTAGTGATGATGATTGCAAATGGTGTGTCCTGGAAAAATTAATTGTGTGTGTATTTATATGATCAGATTTTTTCCCAATGTGTGACAAAAATCTAAGGGGCAACTATACTGAATTATGATGTGCACTGGCTAATTTCCTACAGAACTGCAAGGCTAATCCTGGGTTAGAAAAAAATTTGAAAATTACTTTTTTTTTTGTGTGTGGTGTTTGCAAAATGTATGGTGTAGTGTAAAGTTTGTGTATGTGTGCGCATCTCAAAAGAGAAGGGAAGGAGTAGGGAGGTGGAAACCTCTAGTGGAGCAGTGATCTGTGAATGGGGCCAAAACCCTGTTGGAGGACAAAGTCGTCTGTTATGTGGGGAAAATCCCCATGATGGAGTGAAACTCCAACAGAGTGATCACTTCCCCAGCCAAAAACCCTCTGGAAAAAAGCCTGAGCTCCTCAGGACTGAAGCTTAACCTTCCCAGCCATAGGATGTATCGACCCAGGCAAAAAGGATCTCTCCCACCTCTACAGGCAGGAGACTTTCCATCATGCTGCCACCACTGAGTACTGATCTCAGGCCATCCAGGCCCTGGGGGAACAACGTTCGCCATGGAACCCAAGCCTCTAAAAGTTCCCAATGCAAATCAGTGTCCAACCCCAAGTTGGATGGAACTTTGAAAATTACTTTGCTTAAACAGGCTCTCAACATGATTTGTCTTTAAGTCTCTTTTTTTTTTTGAAAAAAAATCTTTTATTTAATATTAGCCTTGTAAAAATGGACTGTCTGAATATTTGCATATTTTTTGTAGTTGTATTTATTGATTTACTCTGACAGTATTAATAATAAAATTTGTAAAAAATTATGTTGAAACAGTTCTTCTATTCATTCCCTACATACTAGTGTGTTTTGTACTCCTGTCCTCTTGCTGACAGACAACTTTTGACAGGTGATTTATAATTTTTTTCATACTAGTTTGTTTTTGGGTGAAAAGGCAGAAATCTTTCCATTAGATTTTAGGTTTATTGGAATACTGTGATAGGAGTGGATTGTATGTTGTACAAAATATTGAGCTGTTATTAACAAAAGCAGCCACCTCTATCCAGTGCTGATAATCCGTGGAAATTTTCTCAAATGGCGGAACAGAGTTTATATTTTAACTTTAACCTCTCCACAGCTAAATGGATATTTATTCGGCCCTGAATTTTCAGACTTAGTTTCTTTCGCCAGTCTATGAAAACTATGATTAGAACTATTCCATCACAACTAAGTGGGTCTAACTACTGTCAAGACTACATTAAGGACAAAAACATTAAATCACCACTGACTATTACACAGACTTTATTTGGATAACTTAAAAAAAACCTACAAACTTTGCAGGAATAATTGAATTTCCAAACAGTAAAGTGATGCTTTTGATTACCCCCAGATGTGTAGTCATCCAATTAAGTGTTGGAATCCTATCTCTTAATTTGATCAGGAATTCTTGGATCTGTTTGAGGAAGAGATTTCTGGAGACCCCTTTCCTGGAAGCAGTTTGTTGTGTGAGGCTTAAAATGTAAATAGTGAGAGAGAGAGAGAGAGAATTTTTTGTTTTTTTGTTTTTCTATTTCTTTTAGAAATAATAAATGCGGAGTTGACGGGTTATTGTATGACTAAGTTGTTTTTGCTTTGTGGAACAAGTTGACCATTATCAATGGACTAGCTCCTAGAACTAGGGGGATTTACAAATCAAGCTGGTTTTTGCCACAATGTAGACTGCTGTGGTCTGTTTATTATTTATGATTAATTTTTATACTAAGTCGTGTTGTTTTTTTTCCATCTACTTTGTCCAGACAGTTCTGTGGAATTTGGGTAAGACACATGGCTGGAGTCCACACTGTAGTTAGGTGAGGTGTGAGTTGCCTGGGTTTGTGCACACCAGCTACAGTTTACAAACTACTACTCTAACTTTGTTGTATAGAAGTTCAGCACAAGACTGGTCTGATCTTTGAAAGATTTCCAAGTATATAAATATATATATATATAGTTTTTTTTGTTTTACTCTTAGATGAAAACAGAACAAAACTTGGAATAGCTACATTTTGATAAAGAAACTTGGGTTTCTCTTTCAAAAGTCCAGCACTGACAAATATTTAATAGATTTTTTTAAATTATTTATTTACATTAAAAACTTCTTTTTTTTCTTTTGTTCTAATTTCCATTTTCTGCATTTCATCAGTCTTGAGTGTGTGTCTGTATATACAGTTAGTCCCCAGACTTCCGACTTAATGGGGCGATCTGACCCATCAGAACTTTGAAAAATAAGAAATACAGGGTATGAAAATAAATTCAGATTTAAACCAGTCTCCCAAAGATTTGAGCAGTGACTCATGTCTTTTTATTAGCCTTCTACCATACTGGAGCTTACTGAATGTTTTTGAAACCACCATGTTTTTGTACTCTATAGACACAAGCAAGGCGCAAACAAAATGTCAAGGAGTATTGGAAAATAAAGAAGTTATCCTGTCCATAGACACTTTAAAACCAGGAGTAGAAGCCTCTTCCCCTTCACAATAGATTTGTAATGGTAGTTTTTTTCTTAACAAATCTGCTTCATCAGCATTAAATATTTGTTCAAACTGTTGAGACAGGTAGTCTTTAAAAGTTTTCTTAAACCTTTCAGCAGCATCTGTATTAGTACTGACTGCTTCACCTAGAACTTTGCTACGATGCAATCCATGATTGCAGAATCTGCTAAACAGCTTCTAGATGCAACAAGGCTTTCTTTCATTTTTCTCAAGATATATCTGGGCATAAAAGTTTCTGCCTTCTCACAGATAATATTTATTGAGATCAGAATTTTCTGTCTATAGGATTGTTGTATCCATTCAAGGAGTGTTTTTTTTTTTTTTTTCAAAGTCAACATTTTCAGACTTTCTAACAAAAAAACATCGTTTTAGGATTCTTAGCAGTAATTCTTTTTATTTTATCCTCAGTTTTTTTCCAGTTTTTAACAGTTGTAAGACCAATGCCATATCTCCCAGAACAGAGACGACAGGCAAACCTTTATGGAGGCCTTATAATGCTGCTATTTGAAGACACTTTGATCACTAAAATACGTTATAAATTTAAGGAAAATACATTTTAAATCATATTTTTATCATGATATTGGGAATATGCCTTAGTATTCACTTATTTTTCTTGTAGAAATTTCCTAAATCTGTGGAGCATCAGAAGTCCAGGGTATTTTGCGTGCACGTGCACACGCACGCACGCACATGCACATGCACACAGACACAGACAGACACAGACAGACAGACAGACAGACACACGCACACAGAGAGACAGACAGACACACACAGAGAGACAAACAGACAGACAGACAGACGCACACAGAGAGACAGACAGACAGACAGAGAGACAGACAGACAGACAGAGAGACAGACAGAGAGACAGACAGACAGAGAGAGACAGACACAGACATACAGACAGAGTGTGTTTTAGATCAGTTAAATTCAGAATTAATAAATAAAAGAGACAGCTTTGGTAGAGTTATGAAAAATATACATAACCAGTGGGAATATGAAATTTAATGTCAATGGGTTTAGAGTGGAAGAAAGAGACATCTTTAAATACTTCTCTAAAGGTAAAGTGAACCATTTTCACCTTTTTACTTTTTTGTACTTTTTGATACTCAGGACGAGGCACCAAAAAATCCTCGGTCCCATAGTGTAAGTCGTCATCAAATATAAAACTAAAAGCATCCTCAGGAGCCACCAAAGCTAGTCTATGGTAAATCATGTCCAACCAAACAATTGATCATTTCGAGGGGTCCTCAGGAAGGACTTTATCAAAAAATTTGTAAATGATATCTCTCTTTTAAAAGATGATTTTTTTTTTAAAATGGCATTCTATATACAAATTTGGATTTATGAAAATATTCATCATAAAGCAAGGAAATTGGAACACACTTTTAATTGATAAACTTTTTATCACATTAGTGAGCCAAAAGGAAAATATGAGTTAACACCAAAAACTAAAATAAATCTAAAATTATTCAGAGAAAATAACAACAATTATACATATAAATATATTAGTTTCAGAAAAGGATTTAGAGATTAACAGCAAAAATCTTTGGTCCGAAGAAAATGTATTTTATCAGTAACAGACTTGATGAAATTCTAAGAATAATTAACCAAACTGAAACATAATACCAAATTTTAGTTCTGTTATATTCTTGGTTCATCCTCAGCTTTAATGCTATGCATGTCTACAATCTATATGTAAAAAGAGAACAAGGTGTCTAGCTTTACTTCCCGAAATATTCTGAGGATTCATACATTTAAAACTTGAAGAACAGAAGAATATTAGAATTAATGAGTTTGGATTTTAGAAGTTTGATGGGAAAATCTAATAGATTTTCAAAATAATTAAGGGTTTTGAATTCTGAGCAGCAGCATCAAAATTTAAGGGGATATTAAGTACAGGAATTTGATGTTACTGAGCCCTTTCATTCTAGAGGGAAAGAAAAAATAACTAAAGTTGCCAGTTTTAAAGAGGTCAGCTCCAGCAGGTAATCCAAATTCAGGATATTCTTGAAAGAGGCCAGTTATTCAGTGCCCTTAGTTTACCATTTGAGTATGCAAAAACAAACAGTGATCAACTGACTTTGGTTAGGCTCCATGTACATATATCTACCTAGCAGCCTGGTTTCTGCATTAATAGGAATTCTTTCTTGAAGATTTGTTTAGTGAAAGAAAATCCTCTCACATCACTTTGATAGTGGAATGTGCTAGAGATGTTTCACTAGGCTTTCTGACTTGTTTTCTTTTTGTTGAACTTTCTTGTTCTTCCACAATCCCTGCCACCATAATGAATTATCTGGCACAGTTCCAGAATCATGATTGGCAGACATGCTGGGCAGGAGTTATCTGCAAAGCGTTTATTGTTTTTATATTTGTGTTCTGAACTGGTCCTGAGAGCACACGTGAGGAGCAGATTGAGGTTTACTAGACAGATGTTTTACTGTTTCAGTTTCTTTTTAGAATCATTAGATATTGGGACATTTGTTTTGTTGTTGTTGTTTTTTCCATTGATTTGAGTCATAACTCATTTTTTTCTTTGTTTTAAAGGAACTGCTTATTGACCTATACCTTCTCTGACTTACTACTGTTACACACCATCTCTATTTTAGTCAATTTGCATCATCCTAATGTAATTTTTTTTTTCTATTTTATATTTCTAATGTACAGATAACTTCTTTTTTGCTTCTGTTATAGTATTTGTCAACACCAAAAAAGTTGAATGTCTCTCTTCCACTAATGGCCATATTTCTAAATAATTTTTATGCTTATAAGAAAATGTTCAAAATGAATTTGTGAGAAATAAGTTTCCTAATTTAAAATATGATGGGTATACTGTGTGCTTCATGGTTCTAATAATCCAAAATAATGGTACAGTTCTTAACATTTCTGACACATGGAATTTTAATGAATTAATGAGTATGAAATGTTTGAATTTTTTGTCATAAACTAACTTAATATAGTTATAGTATTAGAAAAGTTCTCAATAAAGGTAAGGAAATTTGTAATGTTGTTTTCTATAAGAACTAAGAGATCAAAATGAAAAACAAAGTAAAGAAAGTGCTCAGATTTATAAACAAAATAGCAGCTACACAGAACTCTTATCTTCAAAAAAGACAAAAAAATAAAAATACTTGATATATTTTTCAGGGTGATGTGGTAGTCCAGTGGTTAAACAACTGGTCTACCACCAGAGTTTAAATCCCAGTTGGGACTGGCTTGGTAAGTCTTGTAGGCAACATGGTAGTCTAGTGATTAGTCTACAGGTCTAATAAGGACAAAGATTTGAGTGAATTCCAATGGGGAATAGCTAGGCTTGGCATTGTATTTTCTCACTCTTCATTTCCAGCTGGTTGTGTAGATTTTCTCTAGGCACTCCAGTCTTCGACAAAATCTAAAAGCAAAGGATTCTAGTAAGAATTTTAAAATGTACTAGTTTGGGTTCTTGCCATATCTACTAGCCCCTGAAGATAATCATGGCAACATGATTGGCAACCTTTGGATTTGAAGATGTCAATCAAATATACCAGCTGAATAAACTTTTGATAGAACATCTATGCCATAGTGTTTGTTCATTTTTCATCTCTAAATTTGAAGATTCCCTTCCTTAATATCTGGTAAACATATTGGGGACAGTGGGTCAGTGGTTAGACTACTGCCAAGGGCCTGAGTTTGATTCCTACAGTAGACTGGCTCAATTTTGTGTACCTATCTAGTTGGCTGCAGGGTCCTATTCCAGGCACTCTGGTTTCTCTCACATCTAAAAATGAAGTGTTCTAGTAGGAGCTTTGCTAGGATTGCTAGGTCAGTCAAAGTTGGAGAGTGCACTGGGCACTTTTGTGCTAACCTTTGTTTTCTATGTCATACACTCCATCTTTAATGATCCTGTGTAAAAGGGAATAAGTAACAACAACATCTGGTAAACATAATTTCATTACTTGTTTCCTAAAGTAACACATGAAAGTTTTTTTAAATATATTTTAAAGGAAACTCCTTTTTAAGGCTTTGAGATGTAAACAATTTTAGAAAGCCATCCAAGATGGATGTAGCAATATGGTTCATTATATTCTAATATGATAAGGGAACATAATAATTGATTTGTTCAGTGGTTGGCTCACCAAAAAATACATATTATAGATACTATTACAAAAATTGTAAGGGATCTCTTTTTAATAATAATTTTTTAAAAAAGTTTTTAGAATTAAATTATTTTGCATATTTCTCTAACTTTACAAAACTTTATTTTGCTTTCTAGTCATTTAGAAATATTGTAATGTATTGGAAATATTGTATAATTATCCACTAAAGATAAAAGCTGGTTATAAATCATATCAACTTATATAGGAGAAGCCTTTTAAAAGTGTTTTTTAAAGAAAATTCAAAACCTACTGCAGGAGGCATTCTGGGTAATCACTGATCGATTTGTTCTGTAATGCAGCTGCTTATAAAGAAACAAATGATAGTTTACGTTTTGATTTTGCATTTTAAATTGTTTCCATTCCATTTGTAGTAGCTATAAGAAAATTAAAATATTCATTACACACTTACATCTTTAAACTATGTAATATCGTAGCATTAAGCTATATTTTTTTCATTTACAATATTTCATTCTATTTTGTGTTCTCAGTCTAAACCTTAGTTAAATTGATTTTTTACATTTATTATTATATTAAAATACATATTAAATTTTGAGGTAAATGAAAAGTAATATGACCAACATTGAAACTGTTTCTGTTGTTTATTTAATATGTTCATTACAGCATAGGCTTTGTGACTTGTAAAAAAGAAATAACTCTTAACTGGAGGCTTTTAACATATTTCTCAAACTAATTTTTTTTGTTGCAGTTAATTATATGATTATAATATGAATACAGTAATTTTTCTATCATATCTTAACACTGTCAGTAATTATAGCATCTATATGAAATAATTCACTGGTTCTGACACATTCCAATACCCATGGTTCTCTGAATATTCTAATTCAATTACCCAGATGATCCCAGATGATTAAGAAAATGTTTAAATAACCAAATGAGACTAGTTCAGCAGCAAGTCAGAGAATTGTATCCAGCTTTTACTTACTTTTTTTTTTTTTACTCTCACCTCATTTTCCTTCCCTCCCTCCCTCCTCCCTCCCCTCTTTTCCAGCCACTTCCCCCTTTTCTGATTCTCTCTTTATTTTCACTGAACTTCGATGACACTCGTTTTCAGCTTGAAGTTACCTGATATCAAAAACATAAATAGCTCCAGAAGGTGCTAGTAAGCAGCAGCTTTCTTTCCTCACAAACAATGAACCAGGTGTTATTTACCTGTGACGCTTGAATACGTGCCACCTTAATTTCTCACCACTTTATATCTGATTCTTGCAATTCAGGCTAAATTAATTGGTTAACAAACAGAACTTAAGATATTGAAGCAAATTAAAGAACTTACCATAAATATTTATTCACTAACTTATGAAAAAAACCAAAACTTTTGAGAGATCAATAATAATAATAATAATAAATTAATCAATACTTTAATTATATTATGGACTTTATTTTTGTTTTTGTATTGGAAATTTTCTAGAATCAAATGTTTGGTAACTATTCTTAGTTCTCTATATGAATTTATACTTCATTTATTTAATATCACACTTAACTAAAACCAAAGTTGTGTTTGTTTTTTTCTTATATTATCAGTATAAAACAGCTGTTAAATTGTGGAAAGGGATTTTTACAGCTAAAACATGGTACAGATAAAACACTTCAAATGTTTGTCTACTCCATCAGACACATACCTATAATAACCAGCCATGTGCATCTTTTTTCCCCATGTTCAGTGGATGTCTTAACCTTTATTCAATCAAAAGAGACTTTACATTCCTGCAGACTTTTCAACAATTACACTACTATTTGTGCATAATTTTTTAAAATGTAATGCTTGTGCTTTTAAATATATAAAGCAGACTTGACCATAGTTTTACGATTTCAGTGAAAAATAAACAACAACAAAAAATTAAAGCACATCGCTGATGGCAGATATTGAATTTTGGATCATAACCAGAAGTCTCTTCTGACCTTTTCCGATACTTGCTACAAGGAACTTGCAAAAGAAGCATTTTTTTAAAAATATTTATCTATGGTGCCTGTAGGATTGGAGATACCAGCGATAAGCAGCTAATCAATGTTTTGGGCTCAATTATAAGTCTGATACAACTTTTCTGATTGACTATATTTAGTAAGTTGTTATGATAGACATCTGTTGCCATGGCATACACAAGAAAACACAAAAATAATTGGTACAAAAAAGTTACTGACAGCCTACAACATATTTTTGTTTTCCTATTTGATTCTTTTGCTTGATATGTTCAGTAGCTACAAACAAGCACTGCAAGCAAGTTATTATAAACAACTCACTTCTGCATTATCGCCTATTTTAGAATTTTATCTACTGTATGCAAGAAGTATTTCGCCATTGTCTTATTCCACATTTGCCTTATACTGTACAAAAAATGGCATGACTTCTATTTCTCATAAATAAACATAGGTTACGTATTATTATTATTATTATTATTAGATAATAATAATAATGTAACCATTTTAAATTTTTAAAATTAATTTTCATATTTTAAAAAGATTGAGTTAGCCTTTGAAAGTATAAGTCTGTCATAATTTCTAACAGTAAATTTGTTCTTTTTTTAAAAGTGGTTTTGGATTATAATTAAGCATATTCGTTTAAAATATACCTCAAAGACCAGATATTATTAAGTGAATCTCATGCACAGGCTTATTGTTTTTTTTATTAAAAAACTGTCTAATGTATTCTGTTGAAAAATTTGAGTGTTTGTAGAAATTTCAAGTCTTCTACAGACATTCAAGTGAAACCCAGTCAGACACCATTATGGCGATGCTATTTCGGCCAAGTCTCATGTGAATGTCTTTAGTATCTTGGTACTCACCAAATGTATTGATTCAGAGGTTTAAGAATTAGGATACGATAGTAGTGATGAAATTTCAAAGAAACATTAACATGTCCAGTCACAAGTATGCAAGATCATTGTAGAAGGGGTGGTAAAGGAAAACTTTGATGCCATATTATGTCAGAAAATGTTATGTAAAGACCATTTTTAGCAGTTGCACATAAAAATGAACTTGACTTATCTGTGCTTTCAAGCATTGAGTGATCTTTTGATGTTAGAATTTTTGGTTTTGCTTTAAATTAATAATAAATGTTAAAAAATCGTTTTGAAAGTTGTCTAGAGGTTTCTAAATATGTATAAAGTATAATTTTGTATATATTTTCTGAATTTTACAAAACACTTTTTGGTTGCAGCACTGAACACAGCATTGAAATAGTTGAATGTAATTCAAATATAAAAAAGTTAATATGAAACATTAAACTGTAGAGGAATTCTTTTATTTCCTCAAAAATACTCTTATTTTGGGTTTGGTTGCTGATTTTTACATATAAAAATTATGCCAGAAATTAATTTAGTGAAATATCCTTTTCTTTTTTTTTTGGTATATTTCTTCATCCAAATTATTTTTATTATATAGACTTTTAAAAATTGCTTCCATACTTCTTTCTGTAAATTGTATAGCCTGCTATGAGCTGCCACAGACAACAATGAGATGCTAATGGCCTTAGCAATGTATCCTGTGGCTAAAAATAGTACTTGATAGATGACTGAGTCTTCGGAAGGCAGTGATTTGGTCTGTAAGAGTCATTAGTACTTTATTACTACTAAATGAACTTTTTTTAAAATCTTTTTTGGGGTGCCTGTGAAAGTTCTTGTATGCGTGTGTATCTCCGAGGAGAAGGAAGTGGAGGGTGATGGCCAAAGCCGTGTAGGGGCTGAAACCCTGTGTGGAGCAAGCTCCCGTTAAGGCCTAAAAGGCTGGGTTGAGGCGCTGAGGCAGCCAGAGTTAGGGGTGTGAATGCCCCCCCTCCCCGTTAGAGTGACCACTTCCCCAGCCAAAAACCAATCTTGGGAAAAAAGGCCTCAGCACGACAAGTCCGGAAACCGGTCTTGACGCACCTAACCTTTCCAGCCAGATAAATGAACTTAACCAAAGTCCATGCTAGAATTTTTCATTTTTTTAAATGTGAGAGAAAACTGCAGTGCCGTGCAAACCCACATGGTCAGCTGATGAAGAAGAACAAGAAGAAACCATGGCAATCCCCGTTACTTCAAATAATTTCAAATTTACGTCTCCTCTCTCACTTATTTCATTATCTGTGATGTCAAGACATAATTATTTACATAAACCTTTTGAGCATTAACAACTTTTTTTTTTCTTTCATGACTGGGAATTCATATTTGACTCACTATCAACAGAGAAATTAACTCCTGATGTAATTTAGTTGAGAGAAAAAGACAAAGGTTTGCTGAACACACATGACTTCACAAGAACTGACCATAACATGTGGAATGGAAATTATGAAGGCGTGGGAGATTGGGGGGAAAGGCTGGTTCACTAGAGATTTTGTTTTGCCTCAGGGGCTACAAGAGTCATTTACAGGGAAACTAGTGGTAGAAGGAATAGCCTGTTCTTAGAACAGAATTTTTTGCTCATTTTGTAGTGTTTATTACTTTGAGAGTTTCCTTTGTGAATTAAGTTCAACTGTTTAAGTACTCAAAAACAAAAAAGAACAGAAAAGAAAAAAAAAAGTTGCATTTCCAAAGTATGAAAGTTGGTGGTCAGTGTGTGTTTTATTATTATTATTATTATTATTATATTATTATTATTATTATTATTATTTTTGTATTTCCCTTGGAAACCCAGAAGCAACTTACTTGCAGTTTTGTGAATGGCTAGATAAGGTACTTTTCATTAATGGACCATGGAAACTTCAGCTATGAGATTTATTTTTTACTTCTTCTTCAGTCACTCATTTCATAAGAGTGGGATGCGTTGCACAGTCGTTGTCCTGAAAAGTTTTATTTAAAATGATGCATAAAGTGAAGACAAGGCTGTACTTAGTCTACTGTTGAGTGGATTCAAGGTATAAACTCTCACTCCGTATGTACGCATCATATATTTTAAATCTGATTTTATAACTTTATTTTTTTTTCTTTTTCAGATAATGAATATCAAATATTTCCATTTTTTAAAAGGATTTGCTACTTGCCACATTTCTTTTTAAACAAACATAAATTGTTTAGCACCAGTGGATTTAAAAAAAAAAAAAGGTTTTTCATAGTTCGAAATTAACTCAAGTTACTGTTTGTAAAAAGAGCTATATGTAGTTAGTTGTCCTGTGTAAAGTACAAACAATCAGTAGAACCTGGGAACAGACTAATCAGGTTCACCATTTGTACACTGTCTAGTGTCAGAATGCATTTATTTTGAAACAAAATAACTAATTATCTCAACATCTAGACCACAAATTCTTTAATGAAATGGCTTTTTTTGTTTTGCATTGTTTTTACCAAAGCTTTCAAATACTGCAATTCTCTGGGATAAATTGACTCTCAGAACTTCATGCATAACTGTATTTACTATTCCTTTTCATATCTGAATGTTTACTGTGTGCCATTTCACTTTTTAAAAAATGGCCGATTGGAATAAATTGCATTACCTATTTTAACTTATCTTCACTGTCAGTATGAAACTAAGGCAGTTTACCCACAGGTGGACTTGACTAACCTATATTCTTCACTGTATAAAATCCAGGCAGTTTGCCTACAGGTGGATCTAGCCATTATCTCTCTATTCATCCTTGGTAACACCCTAAATAAGTGAATTATCAATAATATCTGTAGATAGGATATATTTAATAATGGTGTCTCCTGTTGTCGTGTCATTTGAGTAATCTAGTGAGTGGATTCTTCATAACAAATACCCAGAATACTAAGGTAGGTGGGTAGAGACCTTGTGACTTTGCAAAGAACTTAGCTGAAAGTTTTTTGCTTAGCAGAAGAAGGATACCCATGTAGGCCAGAGGGAATTACAAAAGAGTGAAACCCCAATATTGGCTGGATGTCTTACCAGCCTAGATTCAAAGGCAACCATACCATAATTGCCACTTTGAAGAATGAGCATGCAATGTTAGTTTGCCATTCCTTGGCTGGTAACGTAAAAATAACAACAAAAACAAGATTTTTATGTCATTTGTTATTTTGTAAAAAAACAATCTTTGTTATTTATTTTTGTAAATTCTTTGCACATGCTCTACCATTTGATGATTATATCACAAATGAAAAATCTGTCTTTGTACATATTTACCAAATAAGATCAAGTACACAGTGTTGCACCACAAAGGCTGTGCTAATGATTTGCATTTTTGAAAAACTCCAATATTTTAGCAATAAAGATGAAGTAGCAGACAAAGTTCATATGTGCGATATACAGAGAGGTTTGCCTGAATGCTTACAACTGTGAGATTAGCAAACAAGTTGGCATTGTTAGCATTTCTCAGTATTATTGATATTGTGTTCATTGTAAGCTTAATGGCATGAATTCATCTTTATCTGAGAATATCATGGCTTCCCATCTTGTAATTTTAGTGCTACCCTCAACTGTTTGGAACGTTGACAGCTGTTAAGATTCCATAGCAGGTGCAGAATGATTGATAACGTATATATTAACATCCAGCATAGACATTATCATTGCGGGATCTCTGATAGGCTTTAAACAGATTTTTGTATCATCCTTGTTCAGACTTTTCTTCAGACATTGGTACATCTGGTTTCCAGTCCACATCCATGCTCAAATCATTTTTCATAAAAAGATTTACTCAACACTGGCTTCCATTTTCAATGGTGGTATATAGTTTAAAGAAAAATGATAGCTAAGAAATGAAGGATAGGCAGATATTTAAACAACAGAAGCAACAGAAATCTTGTGAAATGAAGATAAAGGAAATTGAGAAGGAAATTTATTTTCAAAAAATTAAGAGGGGGGGGAAACAACATTGATAATTAAATATAAACTAACACATAAGGAAAAGAAAAATTACTTCTGTTCACTTAATATTTTTAGGATTAACTAAACAGTTTTGCCAAAGATTGCTAATGCAGTTCATTATTATAGCACATTAAATATTTGAAGATGTATCTAATAAGTAAAGAGCTAAGTTAGTTAGTTTACCTAATCATTAGAGATGTTCAAATGAACCTGGCTGAAATAGTATTGCCGTAATGGTATTCAGTCAGGTTTTATTTGAACATTCACTAATAATGTTTGTTTGTTTTAAATCAGTAAATTTTTCGTTGATTTTATTTTTGGTTTACTCTATTTAATCAGCCTCTTTTATGAATGAAATTTTTGATCTTTTTCTTTCCTTAATCCAGTTTACTACAAGCTTGTCTAATATGTTATACAGGTGCATCTCAAAAAATTAGAATATCGTGGAAGAGTTCAATGTTTTTTGTCAGTTATTTCAGAAAGTGAAAACTGTATATGTTCTAGACTCATTACATGTAAACTAAAATGTTTCAAGCATTTTTAATTTTAATTTTGGTAATTACGGCCGACAGCTAAAAAAAACAGAAAAAACATATCTCAAAATATTAGAATATTCCATTTAGAGTTTGAGCAAATCACTATTTATGAAGTATAAATACCATGAATCTCTCAGTCTGGTTCAGTACACACAACCACGATCATGGGGAAGACTGCTGACTCAACAGTTGTCCAGAAGACACTCAGTGACAGCCTCCACAAGGAGGGTAAGCCATAGGTCATTGCTAAAAGGGCTGGCTGTTCGCAGAGTGCTGTATCAAAGCATATTCATGGAAAGTTGACCGGAAGGGAAAAGGTGCACAAGCAAGAGGGATGCCCCCAGCCTCAAGAGGATTGTTAAGCAAAGCCGATTCAAGAACTTGGGGAAGCTTCACAAGGAGTGGACTGAGGCTGGAGTCAGTGCATCAAGAGCCACCATGCACAGACGTGTCCAGGAAATGAGCTACAAGTGTTGCATTCCTAGTGTCAAGCCACTCCTGAACCAGAGACAACGTCAGAAGTGTCTTACCTGGATTAAGGAGAAAAAGAACTGGACCGTTGCTCAGTGGTCCAAAGTCCTCTTTTCAGATGAAAGTAAATTTTGCATTTCATTTGGAAATCAAGGTCCCGCAGTCTGGAGGAAGAGTGGAGAGGCACAGAATTCAAGTTGCTTGAAGTCCAGTGTGAAGTTTCCACAGTCAGTGATGATTTGGGGTGCCATGTCATCTGCTGGTGTTGGTCCACTGTGTTTTATCAAGTCCAAAGTCAACACAGCCGTCTACCAGGAGATTTTAGGACTCTTCATGCTTCTGTCTGCTGACAAGTTTTATGGAGATGCTGATTTCCTTTTCCAGCAGGACTTGGTACCTGCCCACAGTGCCAAAACTACTAGTAACTGGTTTGCTGACCATGGTATTACTGTGCTTGATTGGCCAGCCAACTTGCTTGACCTGAACCCCCTAGAGAATGTATGGGGCATTGTCAAGAGGAAGATGAGAGACACCAGACCCAACAATACAGACCAGCTGAAGGCCGCTATCAAAGCAACCTGGGCTTCCATAATACCTCAGCAGTGCCACAGGCTGATCACCTCCATTCCACATCGCATTGATGCAGTGATTCGTGGAGCCCCGACCAAGTATTGAGTGCATAAATGAACATACTTTTCAGAAGTTCGACATTTCTATATTATAAATCCTTTTTTTTTTTAATTAATCTTATGAAATATTCTAATATTTTGAGATAGTGGATTTTTGATTTTCATGACCTGTAAGCTGTAATCATCAAAATTAAAACAAAAAAGGCTTGAAATATTTCACTTTATGTATAATGAATCTAGAATATATGAAAATTTCACTGTTTGAATTAAAATACTGAAAAAAATGAACTCTTCCACAATATTCTAAATTTTAGAGATGCACCTGTAGGTATGATTTATTGATTGTTACTTAGGTATTCCAAATTTTGTTGTTATTCATATAAAACAGTCTATTTAACATTACTTTGTAGATATCTGCAAAGTTTCATTGCTGTCTTTTGGTCTAAAAAGAAACCATTTTACTTTGCAGTCCTGAGAAAACTCTTTGTCGCAACCATGGTTATAGATATTTTTCTAAATATTGGAACGTTGTCATTTTACATTGACATTTCAGATAGTTCAGGATAGGTAAAATTATCATAGATTATATTATTTAAATATTCAGATCTTCAAATTAGATCTTTTTGAAACTACTTTTTCTTTTTCTATTTTTTTTTTTTGTTAAACTATTTATTCATCTCAAATATCACCAATGAGTAAATTCAAAGTTTAAGAGAGGAAAACTTCTAAGGAATATAGAACATTCTAAAGTGGTCTCAAAATATTTGAACACTAAATGTTTCCATTGCCTTTATTCAGTTCTTTTAATAAACAGCTTTAAAAATATTTGCAATTGATTCTCTTTTCGTTCTTTAAGATTTGTCTTGAACTTTCTACATCATAAAGTGAAAAAAATTTCCAGATTGCAAGAATTTGATAATCAGATGGACTCTGACATACTGTTGAAGTATATTTTTCAGGAAATTTCATTTCATGCCAAAGATGAATTTACTTTCTTAGTTACAGACTATTGTTTGGTTTACAAAAAATATACTTTTACTACGATTCTTAATGGCACACACAAATCCTAGCGGTTTTAACATATTTGATTCTTACTGTTTATGCTGTTTCGGTTTTGAAGCTGGGATTACTAATTACTTGCATGAAAAATAATTATTTGTGTTCTCATATTCATATTTCAGAAACCATTATCTTGTTTTCTTAAGCTTTTTGAAGAAAGAGTTTAAAAAAGGACATTTTACTGTAGTTAATTCAAGATTAGTTTTCATGTATATATAGTGGTGCCAAAAGGCCTATAAAAATTCTAAATAGTGCGTCATTTTTCACAAATTTGACATATGCATTGTTTTCGGTGGGGTATTTTACAAAAGTTAAATTCTTTTTTAAATTCCATGATATTAACAACATGAGTTATTAAAACTGATTTTATTTAGAGAATAAATTGTCTTATTAATTTTAAAAAAGGTGTTTTATCAGCAGCTGAATAGTAGTACAGTCTTTAGTGTAATAAAAGTTGATATTTTTCACTATTTAAAGCCAGAAAATTGGTGGCCATTGGTCCAGGAGTAGACTACTGGACCATTATGGTTGATGGCTTAAGTTCACCTCCCAGTAGAGACTTTCTCTGTTTGGCATACCGCCTTAACATGGTTTCATCACACTTTTCTTTACCAACTGGCCATGTGGGTTTCTTCCACGTCTAACATTGAAAAGTTTTGGTAGGATTTTCCAGCTACTGTGGTGGAAGTTCTACAGGTAACCATTGACTGGCTCACACCTTGACCCACCGCTCAAGGGTTTCCAACTGCACCCAGGTAACTTGCTGGTCACTTAATACCTCACAACTATCCTCCTCCAAAGCTCTCTGCTGCAAGCCATCCTTAAACCTCAGTAGTCAGGACGGAAAATTCAGTTTCTGCTGCATTACTGATAGAATGTTTGAGAATTTCTTGTAAAAAAAATTTGGAAAACAAACAAGTGGTTAAATGTAAGCAGCCAAATCAAGACATACCATAATGAAACTTTTATAATTTAGTTTTACTTGAGTAAATAGTTTAAGAAAAGAATAGTGTTTAGCTTGAAATACTTTTACTACTTTTCTTGCCAATATAGCTTAAACTAGTTTTATTATGTTTTACCATTTGTTAGTTTATTAAATAAATTGTGGGAAATTATATTAATTTCCCACATGTAACATAACATAAAGCCTTTATAAGTCTCAAAAGAAACTTGAAAAGTGTACAGAATGGCTTCACCATTACCAGGTTTTCTGTCAGACAGCTTAATTGACAACACTTGAGCACAACTCCATGTTTTATAAATCCACTTAGGAAATCTGAGAAGTGACCAGATTTTTTTTTTTTTAATTTTTTATTGCTGCTGCAAAATAGAAGAAAAGAATAGGAAGCCATTTTAAAGTGTTGGATACAGAGATAAACATTCTGGGATTTTGAAATTGATTTAGTGCTTTATATTTTCATTAGTTAATCTATATTTTGAAAATGGTTTGGTGATAAGATGTCAATAATGCTGAAATCTCCTAAAAAGAAGTTACTTCATCCAGTGTTTGGTTACTCCCTTGATATGCTCTAAATCGTTAATATTGGCAGGTTTTGTTGTGATTTTGTGGAGAGAATGGAGAAATCATTCTATTTGTTGGTACTGCTGCTGTTGTTTCTCACTCTTATCATAGCAATATTGGATTGATTTTTTTTGTTAGGTTTTCCCATATATATATATATATATATGGGAAAAACTGACTAAAAAATCTTATTTCTGAGTGTTCTCTTATATAGAGAAAATGTTATAGCAGGTATGCTATTCAAGACTTGTATGCCATGATTCAGAAATCAATTGGTCACCAGCATGTTGGCTTTCATGGCTTGAGGGCCCCTTAAGATTTCTTTAACAAGAGATGATGGGTCGCCTTTTCCCTGCAGTCATTAGTATGAGAATTTTTCTATGACCAGCAGGTGTTTAAAAGCTTTTTTTTTGTGCCTGCTTTATTTCCTCTTTGATTGCTAATTTTGTGGAACAGTCTGAGAATTGATCATAACTCTTAAAAAAAAAACTGAAAACCTTTTTTTTTTTCTTTTTTTTTAAAACTCTTCTCAGCGAATAGCTGCTACTGGAGAAATAATGAGAGAAATCTGTGTAACAGTTGTGTGTGTGTGTGCATGTGCGCGCACATGCATGCTTGCATGTATCTTGATTTAGTTGCTGTCATATTTGACAATGGCTGATATTTCTTGCATTGTTAGAGTAACACCTACTTAAGTAAAGATGGTTTGAGCTGAGTTATCCGCATGTACTCTCTTAGCTCTTGGCATATGTGATTACATGTAAGCTTGATTGTTTGAGACTATGGCATATGTAAAGAGGTGCAGGACAGTTTCAATTCATGCCTGAAATAGAGAGACCCTACTAGCATTCCTTTTTTTTTGCTTGGAGAGGAAGCTGGAGTGCCCAGAGGAAATACATACAGACGGACTGGTACAGAAAAGCAAGAAGAAACCAAACTGAGCAGGATCCCAATAGGGTTCAAACCTGGACCATCAGCAATGACACTACATTGCACTATGCCATATATGAATGGTAGATGGCCAAGTGCATAATGCACTGAACTGTCATTAATAATGTTTGAGGTTTGAGTCCTTTTGGGATCCTGCTCAGTTTGGTTTCTTTGTGCTCTTCTGTACCAGTCACACATACATGACTACAGCATGAATTGAAACTAATGGTGAAAACTGGTTATTTATACAATAAATAATCTTCATTACTAGGTTTGCTTCTTTTTATTTTCATTGCTTTATTAGTTTTATGAACTACAGTCAAAGATTGTCATTAAAATTGCATATTGCAAAATGAAAGTAAAGGATTAAATAATTTATTTTGGTTTTTCACAGTACATCTTTTCTGTATGCATGCATTATTCCTTTATGTAGTCATTAAAGTTAATGGCTCCTGTAATAAGTAGAAGATATTGGAGAAGGGGATAAAAAGGAACTGAAAAATTATAAATTCAACATAGAAAAGGGTTGGCTGACCCTTTAAGAAATGGCAGTCACTCACCAATATACTTTTCCATGTCATAAATGGTCTGTTTTCTTAATATAGTTTACCATTTACTGCGTTATTGTTGTTGTTAATATATTATGTGGTTACTCTATTGAGCTATTGGATGTGGACATTATTGAGATGAGAAAAGGGAGTTGCGTGGCATCAGAAATTATGGCTGGCATGAAAGTTTTGTGTCTGAACTTAATAATTAAAGTTCTTCTGATGACAAAATCGAAATATCCAGAATGATTTGAATGAAACCCATTTTTTCCATCATTACTAGAATGGTTTCAGAAGTACAGATAGTACGGTGCTGCTTTGTTCTATTCATAATTCTCCTGTACAGTAAATCCAAGAGGGCTGCTCTGGGCTATCATGTTCCCACCAAATAAAAGACAGCACTGAGACTTTTTGCATAGACGTGAGTGGTGTTACCAACTGAAGTGTCAATCTAAATTTAAAGGCAGGTGTTTTGTATTAAAGTGAAAGATGTGAAGGTATTGAAGATGTTGACATTCTGTTAGTGTGAGTGAATCCCACATGAAGAAATGTCTACAACCACCACTTTTAATGTGTGCTGTATTGAGATAGCAAATGCAAAATATTATAAGTGGATAATAATAATCAAAGTAGAATTTCTAATTGGTACTGGAAATGGGCTAGATTGAAATTGTTTTCTTAACTCTTTTAACTCAGATTTTCTGATGAAAATGTTTTAAACTTTACAGAGAAAGTACAAATACCATAATCAAATGCTGGCAATTAAAAAAAAAAAAGCATGTATTAAATAATTCTAATTTTATAAATTAATTGTATTATATCATGAATCCATATTAAGTACACAAGCTAAAATAAGGACAAAAAAGATTTTGGTAAGGTTTTTTGCAGAAATATTAGTTATTTAATCTTCTCCTTCTTCACTACCTTATTATAAGTAATAAAAACAGTGAATAAACTTATGTTTTTACAACCTTTTTCTGTTGTTGTCATGGTTGGTCATGAGAAGAGCAGTTCTATTTTCAAATGTTGTTGATTTTATTTTTGGTATATTACAGTTGTAAAGCCATGTTCTTTGGTTGCTAAGTTGTCTTAGAAATCAACAGGTTGTAGGTTTGAGACCAGCTTTTGCTACTTTACAAACATCAGCCAAAAATGAAATAAAGAAACTACTTTTTAAGAATAACCCTGATGATGGAAACTGAGATTGATTACCGAAATATAAACATACTAGTGGTTGTAAAGGCAAAGGATGACCTCACTATTTCCACAAGCTGATATCTTACAAATTTAGTAGTTGAATTAGAGGCTTTTGCAGCTTTAATAGTTTTTCTCGCTTGTTGTAAGCCACAGGCACATGAACACAAAACAGCGATGCTGAGAATCACCATCAGTTTTACACATTGTTCCTAACATGCAATAATGAGAGGTTTTCCACACATGATCTCCTATATTTTTTCTAATGTCACTAGATTCTTATTTCAAAAAGTAGAATTAAGTTCCCCCTCAAAAGGAAAAAAAAGAGAGAGAGAGAAGGTGTAACAGAACCTTAGATCTTATTATTTAATGAAGAGATTTGCACAGAATTAATTTCTCTCTTGTCCTCTATTAGGGCAGCCATGGCACGGCATCACTTTATTCTCATCAAAAGGAAATTAGATTGAATGGTGATGTTTAGATGTTTATTGGCCATTGGGTGGGTGCTGCAGGACATCGTTGGGGTGTTTTATTTATGGCTTAGTAAAACAGCAGACATTGATGCTGGTTGTTCAGACAATGTGGCTGAACCCTGTACATTGAGTGCAGAAAAGTTTGCTAAGTGCCAGTATTGAATGAATGAAAAACAGGAAATTTGGAGTCTGCTAATGTAGACACTGAACAGTTAGTCAGATTGTTTTGTTTCTTTTTATCGTTAGTTGGTGTGGTCTGAATAAATTTTTGTTGAAAATGATTTGTTTGGTTTTAGATTAATCTTTGATGGTTTTTTAGTTGGAATCTCATGTATGTACTCACACACGCACGCACACACACACCACTTAATGTTTTATCTAGAATAAGTTACAAATGCATTGAATATATTCTGTTTTGTGAGATAATGGTATTATTCCTGTAATCAGAAAACTAATAAAATTCAGCAGAAAATAACTAAGACTTAGTACAATTGGGACAACCATAACAGCAGTTAACATGGGTAATACAAAAAATAAAAAATAATTAAATAGCTAAAATATTAAAAATAATGGTGAAAATCCTTGGAATGTTTATGATTAGATTATATTTCATACTCTACCCATCTAAACAGAAAAATTAAAAACAGTAACATTGTTTTCTACTGTTTAATTGTGTATATATATATATTTTTTCAAATCCACTTTTTTTTCTACATCTATAAAGTAAATGAATATTTTATATTTAGATATACGTAAAATTTAGGTAAATAATATTCATCTTTTCATGTTACACATTTTTTTCTACATCTATTTATATTTTGTGGTTTGATTCTAATATGTTACTTAAAATAACAGTTTATTTTGCTCAGATTTCTCTCTAAAAAAATTTTCAGATTAAAGAGTAAATAAAATAATACTCGTCAACATTACTATTTATTATTTCCATGATACTGACATTGGCTCCTGTTTGATACATCAAAATGGCTTCCTGTCATACTGGTGCTTTGTTTGAGTCAATTCTCATCAGCAGTTCAAACAATAGCAGCTGCTGTCTGATCTCTTTGACGTTATTATGACATCCTTGTTATCATCTCTGGATTTCTTACTTGGTGTGTTTAGATTTAATAAAAATTTTGTAAGATGAACTGATCTAAAATGCTTTACTTTGCTGATTCCAAGATTTTGTCAGGATCATGGTGAACAATCAGAATCATGTCCTATAAAGTATGTAATGAAAATGCATGGGAAAAAAATGGGGGGGGGATTGCTGATTCTATTTGGTATTTTTTATTAAAAGGAAATTTAGTGAGTTAATAGATACAAAAGTAAAAAGCATTGCACTCCATCTTGCAACTCTATAACAAGACTATCAATGACCTTTGATTGATTATTTTAAATTTTTGACAGAGTTGCTTTTGTCATATAGTTAGTTAGTTGAAAAAAAAGATTTTTTTTTTTAAAATTTAAATCCACTAACATAATTTGCACTTTAGCCACATCACTGTAAAACTAGCTGTGAGCCATATTGGTTGAAAATACTACCATGACTGTGACTGACTATGACTAGTAGACATTGAGTCTTAAATGATGATTTTACACTTTCATCACAGCTTATTGGTGGTGACAGATTTCTTTTGAGGAATGTAAATTACATCAATGTCTCATAGTTTGGTGCTTTACAAACCTAGCATTAAAGCAAATATCTGTTAGGATGGCTGAAAACCGGCACATCTATAATGGCATTGTACTTTTCAATGTTTTTATAGCTTTGCTTTTTTTCTTTTCTCTCTCTCTTTTCATTTACCAGTTTCAACAAGAGAACATAATGCTGCAGTTATCCACTAGAGAGCATTATCCTGTGCCACAAGGGCCCAGCACTGCCAACTTCAGCAGGGAAATCCCTAATAGAATTCTTCGTTTTTAGATGTGGGAGGAAAATGAAGTGCCTGAGGAAACCTACACAACTGGCTGGTGAAGAAGAATGAGAAGACACTATACCATGGAGGTACGCCAAACGAAGCTGATCCCAACTTAGAATTGAACTTTGACCCTCAGTCTTGGCAGTCCAGTTTTACTAACCACTGGGCCACTCAGGCACCAATAGCTTTGCTGTAAAAAAAAATAATTTTTTTTTTTTTTTGGTAGCTTTCGTAGTCTTTGAATTTAATGAACAATTTAAATGAAAAAAAACAAATAAAAGCAACTAGTATTTATATACAAAAAGGCATTTACCTAAGGCACTTCCTACAATAATAATAGAGTATAATATGGAAAATCCAGCATCTTTCACTTCACTTGTCCCATGTCCCATAAACCCATAGGTCATTGGGGCACCCCAGAGGTTGTGTCTAGGGCATTTGCCAGGTTGTTAGAGCCCATCCCTCTCCAGGTTGAGAGTCAAGGTGAATGTCAGCATCCAGACACTATACAGCTGTTTGGAGCATTTGGCCTTCATCAGCAGCACATACCTCCAACCACACAGGGATCGAACCTGTGACACAAGGATTGTTGAGTGAACTTGAGCTGGGATGCAATCTCCAGCATCTTTAGGACCAAGCAAATTTCAGATTTTTAAATTTGTCTGGTTTTTTGGAACACTATGGTCACAGACTATGGTTGAACAATATCCTAATCTGAATAGTGTGTTTTATATGCCCAATGCAAGTTTTAAATGTGATTTGCTTGTAAATATATATAAATATCTTTTGTATAAAACACACTAAACATTTACTGAATATTTTGTCTAGTACTTACCCAGAATCCTCCCTGTTTCTGCTCCAGAAGTACAATATACATTGACTAGAGGCTGCATGTTACATAGGAGATGAAGTGTTGGGGTTGGTGTCAGATACAACTAAGATTAAGGCAGCAGGAGAGACAGGATGCACCCTTAACTAACTTTGTAATATTTCCACTATTCTCAATTGTGGTAAGCGCCGCAGTATGCTTTATTTTGCTACACTAGGCACAGCACTATTACTCAGAAGTTTTTTCTATGCTATTATAGGGGTAGAGTTTATGAAAAAAATCACATAATTATTTGAGAAAGCACACAGCCTTAATTGTAAATATTTTGGGCTGATAATTTTATAATTATTTTACTGATATCTTTCTTTTTATGGCTTTTGAATAATAATAATAATAATAATAATAATAATAATAATATTAATAATAAAAGTAATGCATTAATATTTGAGGAGTACTGATTACATTATTTACCGTCATCATTATTGCAAAAATAAAAGGATGGCTCTGCAATACAAGTGCCATGCTACACTTACAGTTCTGTCAGGAACAACAATTTCTTTTGGCCAAATTCCAAAAGTCTGACAAAAGTCAACCATAAACTGGCCTGTATATGCTGGCTTGTGAAACTGACTACCATAGTTACAGGACTTGCTATTGCTATGGTGGTGCATATAATGCATTTTTCCACCAATAGCATGGTTCTATTCTCCACTTTTATGTAAACTTGAAGTTGGTCAATAAGAAAAATGTGCTAATTATGATTATAAGGAAGTAAAATAAAAAAGAGAGAGAATTATTTTCACAGGAAACATTTAATTTCTAATTGCATTAGAGAGAAAGGACTAAATCAATAAAACTCAGCCCAGGATATGTTTTAGCTGTGGTAAGATTATGAAAGGAATGTGGTTCTTTAAGATTATAGAAGCAGCAGAATGATGTTTGTAGTTAATCTTAACTTTTGTATATTAAAAAACATTAATCTTTTGGATCATTGATAATTTTAATGACAAAAAAAATTTACAGCAGGTGAAACATTTGTTAGTCTTATATTTAGATTAGTTAGTAATGTACAGAACATTTTAAAGGAACCCTGTTCAACATCTAAGGATACAGCAGTAAGCTAGAAGGGGAAGGTGTGGGGTATCAGCCTTGATGACCAGGGGATCTTGATTGGTCGTCAAGGTGTGAACCAATCTAGAGTTAGTTACTTGTGAAACCTCATGTACCCAGAAAAAGCCTATTGGAACTTTTCATTTAAGATGTGGGAGAAGACTGGAGAATCTGGACAAAACCCACATGGCTGGCTGGTGAAGAAGAGCAAGAGGAAACCCACCAGGGTGGTATGCCAGACCAGCCTGTCCTGATTGGGATTCAAACTTGGGCCCTCAACCATGGCAGGCAGTCTAATAGTTTGCCACTGGAACACCAGCTGCCTGTAAAGAAACCCTGCAATCCTTTAATGAAGAACTTAAGTTACTCCATAGCTAATAGCAGTTTCTATGATAACTTAAAATGATTAATTTTTATTTAAATTCTTGTTAGGTGACAAGTACCAACCATGGAAATTTCAAGAGTTCTACATAAAAGAAATTAATGTCCAACTGACTTATATTGTTAATTTTTAAGAAATTTCAATGAGTTTAAACTTTGGATACTTTTTAGCCATTCTTTTGAGAAGGCCATGAACAACTTTGTGCTGGCCTTAGAAATTCTGATATCCCTACTGTCTCGTCTGCATCTCTTTCTTTCTCTTACTCTTTCTTCATAAGAACTTTAAAACTAGATGGTAGCCCTAAATATGCAAAGATTTGATTATTTCTTACATGCTTCAATAATTTCTGACAATTAGTAGTAATATTTGTTAATACGTCATTTTAAATATTTTTGCTAGCACCAATCTGACTTAGAGCATATGTTCAGAAGTTCATAAATATTTCAGTTATTTAAAGAATTTCTGTAGATACATCTAAAATTTTCATGATTAATGAAAAATACCAGTTTATGCACTTACATTTTTTTTAAAGAATTTTTTATCTATAGCAGCCCAGCTGCATTTTTATTGAAGTTGAAGAAAATTTTCTGAATGCATCACACATCCAGACAGTAAGAGGTTTGGCATATCACAATGACAGAGTTTCTACCCACTCTTCTTCATCTGCTAGCCATCATCAGGATTCCCTCTGGTCACTCTGGTTTCTTTCCCCAGATCTAAAAATTAAGAGATCTAGTAGGGCTTTCTGCATATCCCCTATCTGTCGTCTTGCGCATGCTTGCTCCTGGAGCACAGGGAGATGAGAGAGAGAGGGTGTGGATGGTGTGGTGCAAGTCTTGGCCAGTATAAAAAATTTTTGCATGTTCTGTCAGCTAGTGAATATTGTAGGCAGCATTGCTTTTCATCCCAAAGGCTGACAATCGGTAGAATAAAATTTTTCTTTAAAAGGTTTTTCTACAGATTACTAATAATAATGAAAATAATTATAAGAATAAAATGCAATAAAAGGAAGTAAAATAAAATAGCTGAACTCATGGTTTATCTAATTTTGTTGAAGTTAGTCCCAGCATATTTTGTTTTCTTGTATCTGAAGATAGCATCTAGTTGCCTGGTGACTAACTGGGTAAACACAATTATAATTCTCTTTTTTCCTTCACTATTCATTCACCAGCATGCACAAGCAGAACATGCCAATGACTTGATAGAAGCATGCTGCTCAATAATAGCATTCAGCATCTTTGTTAAAATTGCTGAAAGCAAACAGTCGATTAATTATTTAGTCAACCATATGAGACATAAGACGGATAGGTTTTGCTGCTAAGAAAAAAATAAATACAGGTGCATCTCAAAAAATTAGGATGTCGTGGAAGAGTTTATTTTTTTCCGTAATTTAATTCAGACAGTGAAACTATATATTCTAGATTCATTACACATAAAGTGAAATATTTCAAGCCTTTTTTTTGTTTTAATTTTGACGATTACAGCTTACAGCTGATGAAAATCAAAAATCCACTATCTCAAAATATTAGAACATTTCATAAGATCAATAATAAAAAAAGGATTTATAATATAGAAATGTCGAACTTCTGAAAAGTATGTTCATTTCTGCACTCAATACTTGGTCAGGGCTCCTTTTGCACGAATCACTGCATCAATGCGACGTGGCATGGAGGTGATCAGCCTGTGGCACTGCTTGAGGTGTTATGGAAGCCCAGGTTGCTTTGATAGCGGCCTTCAGCTGGTCTGTATTGTTGGGTCTGGTGTCTCTCATCTTCCTCTTGACAATGCCCCATAGATTCTCTATGGGGTTCAGGTCAGGTGAGTTGGCTGGCCAATCAAGCACAGTAATACCATGGTCAGCAAACCAGTTACTAGTAATTTTGGCACTGTGGGCAGGTGCCAAGTCCTGCTGGAAAAGGAAATCAGCATCTCCATAAAGCTTGTCAGCAGACAGAAGCATGAACAGTCCTAAAATCTCCTGGTAGATGGCTGCTGTTGACTTTGGACTTGATAAGACACAGTGGACCAACACCAGCAGATGACATGACACCCCAAATCATCACTGACTGTGGAAACTTCACACTGGACTTCAATCAACTTGGATTCTGTGCCTATCCACTCTTCCTCCAGATTGTGGGACCTTGATTTCCAAATGAAATGCAAAATTTACTTTCATCTGAAAAGAGGACTTTGGACCACTGAGCAACGGTCCAGTTCTTTTTATCCTTAGCCCATGTAAAACACTTCTGATGTTGTTTCTGGTTCAGGAGTGGCTTGACACTAGGAATGCGACACTTGTAGCCCATTTCTTGGACAGGTCTGTGCGTGGTGGCTCTTGATGCACTGACTCCAGCCTCAGTCCACACCTTGTGAAGCTCCCGCAAGTTCTTGAATCGGCTTTGCTTGACAATCCTCTCAAGGCTGCGGTCATCCCTCTTGCTTGTGCACCTTTTCCTACCACACTTTTTCCTACCGGTCAACTTTCCATGAATATGCTTTGATACAGCACTCTGCGAACAGCCGGCCCCTACAGCAGTGACCTTCTGTGGCTTACTCTCCTTGTGGAGGCTGTCACTGAGTGTCTTTTGGACAACTGTCAAGTCAGCAGTCTTCCCCATGATTGTGGCTGTGTGTACTGAACCAGACTGAGAGATTCATGGTATTCATACTGCATAAATAGTGATTTACTCAAACTCTAAATGTAATATTCTAATATTTTGAGATATGTTTTTTCTAAAATTAAAATTAAAAAATGCTTGAAACATTTTAGTTTACATGTAATGAGTCTAGAACATATACAATTTTCACTTTCTGAAATAACTGACAAAAAATATTGAACTCTTCCACGATATTCTAATTTTTTGAGATGCACCTGTAAATAGCTTTAAGGTTTTGTGCTTTGGATTATGATAGGTGCCTAACATCAATTTCTTAAAGCTTTAGGAGCATGCACACTTTAATGTATACGAACATATTGAGGAAATTAAAATACTATGGGGCATTCAAATGAAACCTAGCTAAAATAGTATTGCTGTGATAGTATCTGGCTTTGTTTCATTTCAATGTCTCTAGTATTATATTTTCTTTTATCAGGGACTCATTATTAATGTCCAGACTAATTTTGTAAAGTCAACCAAACATATAGTAATTACTATTGATTATGATAACACCAGTGGACTAAATTTAATTTCTAATAATAATTGCATTGCATGTAAAAAGCAGAAAGATGCATTACAATAACAACTGTAGCAGCAACATTTTTCATTACTGAGATTAGCCACTATGATCTCAGCAGTCACTGATATTGTATGTCTTGATTACATAATGTCTGCCATTTATCTGATCATTAGTTGAGATAGTATAAGAATGATGATAAATTTTCTGTTAATTGTTTAACAAAATGTAGTATTTAATACAACAGAAGAAAATATTGAAATGATAAATGTTGTACTCCTGTATTTATTAAGTTATTGGCTTTAATCTTATCTTTTTTTTTTCTTATGTGTTATGATACATGAACTAATAGCTACCACTCTGTATTTCAATTGCTTTTGCAGGAAAATGTCTCTTTAAGATTAAACGAAACTATTTCCAATGATTCTTTATCATTTAAACACAAAATAGCATCTGTATTTTTGTTCATATATTTTTACAATTAAACTGTTTTTTGTTTTCCTATTTCAAAAGAATTAATTTTTGTTTATTTTTTTTTTCATTTCTATTAGTTTAAAAAAGAAATTGGCTAACATGTCTGATGTATTATTTAAAAGCAAGTGAACTGCCAAGAACTTAATAAAAGTAATGAGAACTACCATTGATTTACAAAATTTCTAAGCAGTGTTGTACATAAATGTCATTGATTTGGTTTTTAAGCAGTGTAATTCAAATGAGAAAACCATTGATTTGTCATTAGGTCCCCAGGAGCATAATTGCATGGGAACATCAGTGATTGGTCCACTGGTCACAGCTTCTTAGAGTAGACAAGTAAAAATGGCGATCTCCATTGATTATAACTACAGAGGATGAAAACAGATTAAACAACAACTAATGCTGCTTAATAGCATTTTTTTAAAAAAAAATTGCAAAAGATTTAATGTTATACCTAAGTGTCTTTCTCTGAAAGTTATTTTATTGCACTTTACCACTGACTGATTTTAGAAAGAATGGAGAGAGAGAGAGAGAGAGACATGTTTACTGAGTAGACTAAATATTTTCTTATGCATGACATGACCCTGTCAGGCAACCATCATTGTATCACTGCCATCTTTGCCATAAAACGTTGCACATCCAGCTTTTAGCAGATCAGTGATATGTTTAAGGATCAAAGTGCTACTATAAAAGACATTAACCCAACCGAAATAGAATCACTATAATCTTATCCTGCTGGGTTTCTTTTGAATGTCTTTTGAACATTTTAGAGGGTGAATATGTCATTTTATATTTTTTAAATATATGAAAATGATTTGTAAATTATTTTCTTACATAAATAAATTGCAGTGAAAAAGGCCTATATATTACTGTATTAATAACAGTTGAAATTAATGTTATAGCAAAATTAAATTTGCCAAACTCTGAGGTGGGAAAATCATGTATTATAAATTCTGAAAGATGAGTAGCTGCACTAATGATGTGAAATGATGTTCAATTCAGTGAACACAAGAATCTGGATAATTTGGATCTAATTATTTGGGTTTACTTCAGTCAGAATTTAATTATATTGTACTCATGCATACAAAAAAAAAACATTTTTAATATGGAATTACTATAAGATTTTAGTCAATTTTATTATTTAGAAAAACCATAGCTTGCACCATCAGCAAATAATTTTGTTAGATGGACCTGTATAAAAACAAGCTAAAGGATTCTTTAATTTATTATTTTAAGATACTGCATTTTTTTTTTGTTTTCCCTAACTAAAAAAAAGTGAACGTAGGCATAATGCATTACCTTGTTATGGTGTCAGTTGAGGTTTAGTCCTCAGCATGTCTGATGACTGGCTGTGGCTTGATTTCCTTTTCCCTTCTATACCAGCCAGTTCTCCTGGGTTTTCTTGGGGCACTCCAGTTTTTTGGCTACTCCTAATCAGAAGAATCAAGTAAGGTATTTTGTTAGAGCAGCTGAAGCATCTATGTTCATTAGTCACTTTTGTGTCCACTATCAGTTCTTTTCAGCACCAAACAAGCCTCTCTTTCTGCACAGCTGTTTCAGATCTTGATCAGCTGAGCGAAGAAGAAGAAATTAAAACAAAGGAACATAAATGGGTGGAATTAAATTGTATTAAAATATCAAATAATCTGATTGTATGTATATGGATATAGATATTTATATAAAAGGGAAATTTAGAATGTAATTTTTGTGAGAAATTCTAACTGGATTAAGTTGTGATGTTGGTATTATATTCATAAAGCAACAAGTAGGAAGATGACTAATGCAGGCAACATAGAATTACGAGGGTTAACGATAAGTTGTTAAAACTACTTCCATCAGCATCTTTTTAAAGAGAAGTTGAATAGTTACTTTTGATCTCTCCTAAGTGGGAATGTCTTTTAAGTTACATGTTGAAGATATGTATAGGGGCTTCCATTTTTGTTGTTTTTTTTAAATATGTGAAGATGTATCATGTAGTAATTTTATCTTTTGCCCTAATCTGAGCAGTTCCTTAGATTTCTAATTATAACTACAGGCTGTAATAATTAATAGGAAGGCTTTGAGCTCTCTAAATCTAATTTTGATTGCCTAATGAAGCAATTATGCAAAAAGATAGATTCTAAGCATTCTGATAGTTTTCCCTGATAAATTGATTTCTGTAAAAGTGTACCTTTTATCAAATTGAGGGGATTAATTAATGCTGGATAAAGTTTTCGTAATGATTATTTTAAAAAGAAAAGAAAATAATATTTCTGTACTAACAACTAACATTATCAATACAAATGCAAAATGAGGTTAACGAGAAAAATTTTAAGTTAGAGAAAACAATACTGTGAAAAGTATAATATAAATTATAATATAACCTATGTATGTATAAATTTTATATTTATAGTTAAATAAATGGAGGTGATTCTTCCATGTTGCCACATCTGATAACAAAGTACTAACTTTTGTACAATGTTTTGAATGGAACAGAGAGAAATTCCAAAGTGAATGGATGTTAATTGTCTTCTATCTGACATTGTAAATACGATGGTTAAATTTAATCAATTTTATTTCTATAAAGTAATTAATTTTTATTTTATAATGTAAATTTAAATTATGCTTCTACAATAAACAATTGAACAGGTCTTCATCAATAATTTCAAAATAGAAACTATAATAAAACCATAGTACAACTATTCATAGAAAACACCCATGTACATACATTTAGCTTGAGCTTGCTGATTTAAATAGTGGTAGGGATGAATTTTGACCATTAAGATTTGATACAGATTCTATGATGATTTAGTTAGCCATTCTCTATCCACACTGCTGCAGTTCTACTACTATTTTTTTTTAAAAAGTGATAATGGTCTCTTTCTTTGTCTGAAGATGATTGTATTTTAGGGGAGGATATTCTGCTGTCAGTTGTGGGTATTTTTTTTTGCTTTTTAATTTTAAAATTGCATTCTTTTGTTTGTTGTTAATATTATGCATTTAATAACAAGATTCCAAAACACATTTGAAACAACAAAATTAAAGTGAAAAAATAGTTTGAATATTTTAAAGAATATTAATAAATTCTCTATTCTGCGAATGTTATTGCTTTTGTTTTTTCATTATTTTCACTCTTAACTCTTGGAAACCATTTTTTTGTTGTTTTCAGTTGAAGAAAATGGTTTTTGATGATGGTGTTTTCTTTCAGAGTTCATGATACCAAGGCTGCATTTATCTCTGGAAAGTGGATGGGAATAGTGTAATGATGGCATTATTTTTTTGCCAGTTTCGCCATGTTCACTGTATGCCTGGTGAATCAGGCAAGAAATAATGAGTCTCACTGAACCCGGTTGAATGCCAAAAAGTCAAAGGCTGGGAAGAGAGTAGCAATATAGGAAAATACAATATAAGATAAGGTACTTGCAGAGCATGTGTATGCACCCCCTCCCTGTAATTTATCCTGCGGCATTTTTGTCATTTTGCCACCTCCCCCATGGAAAAAAATCCTGTGGACGCATAATTTTTTTTTTGGCTGCACATCTTGTTTACTACTCTTCCAGACATTTTTCGTTGTTACATAATGGTGGGAAAAGCTGCAGTTTAAATATAACAATAATTTTTGTTTTTAGAATTTCAGATGGTGGAACACTGGTTTCCTAGTTGCATTATTATTCTCTGTCTAAACAAAATAAACTACAGAATTATGGTATTATTTCGGGCCTTTGTTGTTGTTGTTTTTGTTTTTTTTTTCAGTATCTCCACCTCCTCTTTTAACCCCAGGACACTGGATAAACATTATTTTAATCTTCTTGGCATACTTTCAGATGTTTGGACAATATAAAATGATAATACATGAAACAGTGGTTAAAGGGAGCACACATCATTTTAAAAGAACTAAGTATGAACCAGCTATCAGTTTGTTGGTATTGCTAAGGTAGTATGGACATTAAAATGAAATCTGGCTGAAATAGCACAGCCATTGTGGTATCATGCCCCTTGGTTTCCTTTTAACATTCATATTATATCAGCGAATATTATAGGTAAGGTGTCAGGTGACTCTGTCCAGTGTTTTATGGCTAATTTAACCCAATCCAACACCCATTTTAAAATTATGATTACAATTATTTTTGCATTTCCTTTTATCTGTACTAGTATGATATTTACAAAAATGTATAATGGACTTATTAAAATTTCTCTGATTGGTATCATCCTGTTCCTGTCATACATCAGTGAAATTTTTACAACAGACTCCTTGTTATCTTTTAGCTGGGAGGAATATTTAATGAAAAATAACTGGTGAAATGAGGATATGACCCTGAATTCTTAAAGTATTAAGGGAAAGTAAATTTTTTGAAGATATTTCGAAACTTAAATGTTTAAATAAACTATGGAAGAAGCTGAATAATAAACCTTAAAAAACAAGTCAGCTAAACTGTGCTCTCTATAACAAATTAAAATCTATATCATTGGGCATATTATTCAAAGGATTTCTCTTTGGTTTTTCTCTACAATGTAATTGGCTCTTCAATAAAATTGCAGTGCATTGTATTTTTTTGTTGGTGTTTCCATTTCATTAGATATTGAATTCAAAGTCTTTTATCCTTCTGGTTCTTGTCATTTCAGCTGATATGTCATTGTTTTCAATTTTGATCCAAGACTGCATAGCTTTTTAAAAATTCTTTCTTTCATTCCATTATTTCTGCCACTGTTATCATCTCCATCACACTGGTTACAGCCTTTCAGGCTTATATACCACAGTTTAAGGTCTCAAATTTTGCCATTGTTCCTATGATGTGATTTGATGTTAAAGAATATATGCACTGTTGTTAATCTGGATGGAACAGTATCAGTTGAACCAGAAATGTTCATGTCAATGAAATTTTGTCATATGATACTGCAGCTATTGAGATGAGGATTAGAAAAGGGGTAGATTTGTTCAGTATTTTTTTAACAGCACCTTTTAAATTCAGTAATTTTTTTGTATTATGCAGGTTTTTTTTTTGCAAGTTTATGATTTAAATTTTATTATTATTATTATTGTCTCTTATAAATGTCTGATAAAGTTGCCAAAGCAAATTTTTAAAAGAAAAAAAGAAACCATTTTAAAATAAAGAATAATGTAAAGTATCTAATAATGGAAACATACAAAGTTCTGTAAGGTAATGTATATATACTTGTACTGATACTTTTTTAACAGCATTTCCATCAATGTGGATATATACTTTTCTTATAGATTATAATTGCAAGAAAGGGGAAATTTCTAATATATTTCAAGTACTTATCAGTTTATGCTGATAAAGGCTGAATTCGGATACCAACATTTATCACATTCACCTAACACAAATAATTTTAATTTTTTTTTTTTTTAAATAAGGATGGTGAAACTGGAAATGCTTAGCTGATGTCAAGCTGCATAGGATACTCGGATAGGGGAGGTTGACTGGGGTGATATATCTAATCAGAAGTGATGCCAGCATCTCAAAGCAAGTTCAGTCAAAGTCAGAAACCTCATATAGAGTAAAAGGGGCTAAAATGTGGTCATTTTGGTATGCATGGAAGAATATTTTATAACCAGTGTACAATCTTGAGATCATTGAAATTCATCTATTTTTTAATCCTGTTTCTCCTAATGTAAGAGACCTAAAAATTTGACATTTATTTTAGGAACTCTTTGAATAAATAGTTTTTGAAATTTGCGTGTTAATGTTTTAACTTTTGTGCAGGTGAAAGTTAATTTACATAACTATTTGCAAGCATTGTTTTCTCTCATACTGTCTTACAGTACAAATTTAGAGAGCTTATTGTCTTTTCTTTCTCTTTTAAAAATCTTACTTAATATTGCAAAAATCTATTGTATTAAGATAGCCTTTTTATAGACTAACCATCATTCATCTAAGAAAAAAAATTTAACTACAAAGAAATAAATCCCTAAATAATGTTCCTGTCATGGAAGATTAGTTGTGGCTGTGTTCATTTGATAAAATCCATGAATCAGCTAAGATACATTGTTTGTTCTTGCTTCCAAAAATATGAATTAATTTGTTGGGTATATGTCGTTTTTACCTAATGAAACAAGAAACTCAGCATTGTATTTATTATTTCAGCTTTTGTCAACCAAGGTTATTGATTGATGTTCTGAGTACAATTTCTGTTTGGTAATTGCAATGCTGTTTTTGTTCTTATTGATAAGGGACTGACAGGGCATTTTAGCCACTGCTATTTAATTTTAAAGTAATTTGTTAACTGAAGTGATGAAATATATGCTAAAAACTTTAAGCACACAATTGTGCACACATGAATTAGCCAATCGCAATTTCCCATAGATGACCAACTCTGCAGTACCTTCTTGGTTTGGTTTATTCTCTCTCTCCTTTACCATCAAGCTATGCAGGTTTCTTCTAGGCCCTTCTTTTTTAGATGTAGAAGGAAATCAGAATCATAGTAAAGCTTTTCCTGCAAAAGTCAGAGGTTCCAGGCCCTTTTAGCAGACAACTGCAGTACTACACTCCCTCATCAGGGTATCTTTCTTATGGACATTGGTGTTGAATACAAGAAATTGTTATGGATGACTTTATTTATAAATGGAATTGAAAAAACATTTGATAAGCAAGTCTAAAATTACATTAAGAATAACAATTTTTTTAGATTTCCATTGCCTTTTTCTAAATAACAGCATAAATATACACTAGTTATCATAATTGTGGACTCACTAGTGAAAATAAGAGAATATTTTTGTGGGAAAGAAAGTCTTATTTGACCAGAAATCTAAAATAAACTAAATGTAACCTGTTCTGTTATGCATATATTTTTTTAAACAGCATATCCTTATATATGTGTAACTGTATCTGCTAATAAATTTATTTATGAATGAAACATGGTATATTTTATTGGTGAGTCACACAATTATGACAGCCAGTGTAGCAAGAAATCGATTTTTACAACTCTGCTGAGAAATCATTGCAGTTGATAGCACTGGGTCCTATAACGTTCAGCTGTGTTGAAATGGCAGTAGAGATTGAATCAAACATCCTACCGTGTGGTGGATCACAGTGACTTCAGGTCTATAGAAAACAAATTTTTAAGTGCCCCAGGCAGAAAAATTCTCCTTAGAATGCAAAGGGCATTGAAGTATTTATTTTCTCTCTCAATATTAATGCAAGTCTGTTGATTTTTTTTTTTTTTCAAACCAGATAAATTATATTTTGATATTATATGTACTAATAATGTTTTGTAATTTGGAGGAAAGTAAATTTTAGGTATATCCACATTTTCCAGAAATGTAAGAAAATTATCATGACTATAATTGTGGACTAATCAATACAATAATTCATCAAGCTTAGAAAAAAGAGCTTTTGATGAAAAGTCTTGAAAAAAGTTTGAAAATAAACTTTTTAAGTGTATGGCTTTTTTAACACTTATGTTTATAGACATATAACTATATATACTAATAAATTAACTTATGTTTGAAACATGGAATAATTCATTGTTTAAATCTACAGTTATGGCCATATGTTTATACATTACATAATTCTTTAATAGATGAGTTTAGATAACTGACATTGTCAGCATTCAAGAATCATTGAGAATGCATTTATAATTTTTTTAAAATTGTTAATGTTGCTGAAAATAGAATAATATATAGATGAGCATTACACTATAAAATAAAATTTGAAAAATAGTTTTAGCATATAAACTATTGATTTATTTTAACAGAATATATTAAATTATAAGGAAAAATATTTTAGTGTAAGTTTTAGAATTTTCCAGGTTTCAGGCTTTATTAATGTGAAGAAAGATTATCTAGCTACATCTAAACAAATATTTAGTGATGTGCCATGGGATTAGGTTTTAGGAATTCTATAATTCTTGATTTAAATAATATGGATGGTTTAGTGTATGTGAGTGAAAGATTGGATTCATCCAGTTCAAATTTTAGGTGTTTGAGGGATGACCTGATAGTCTTGCTCAAACCCTTTACTTATTTTGTATGTGAACAATAAGCAATTCTTTCTTCACATTTACCAATGTTAGGAGTCAATTTTAAATTGGCTACAGCTTCAGCATGGTTTGATATTTAAAAAGGTGTGTCTGGAATGGAATAAATTGCCAAGAATGGTGGTAAACAGTATTAGTGTAAATCATTTAATAAATAGTATTTATTAAGCATTTCACTTCTCTTTTGATTAAGCTTGGATAACACTGCAATGGTATCCTCTTACTTGTAAAAATCAGACACACACAGATCACTACGATGATCCACAAATATTTTCTGAATGAAACGAAAAAAATGGAAATAGGTGACTTTACTGTACAATCTTCCAACTTTAACATTCACCAAAACTCTGAAAGAGACATTTGTAGCATCTTTAATGACATCCAGTTGTGTTTTTGTTTTAATCTGTTTGTAGCTATTAAAAAAGAAATATTGTTATTACAACAAAATCTGTTTTACATCACATTTGTGGTGTTGGAGAAATAAGTTTGTTTTGAAAGTAAAAAATGAGCAGTTTTACTATTTTGTAAATACTTTTGATTTAATAAAAGAAATACATTTTATACAGAGTATTTAATTTTTGTATAAACATTCTGATTTTTCTATAGCAGTTTGTCATTTTATATCTTAGATTTAAATGCATTAGATACTTCCATTATCCCATGGAAAAAACCACTCTACACAGGTTGTTGTTTCTTTTTTTTTTTCTTTAAATTATTTGCTGTTAAAAGTTCTTGAGACCTTCATATGAGTACCAGCTCTGGCTTATTTTTCTTTTTATCTTAAATATTATTTATATTCTACTCTATATTTTTCTCTTCAACAGACACTGTTCCATTAATTACCAAGCTCCTCAACAGTTTTAATGGCACTGCAAATGTGAACTAAAATGGATAAACTGAAAAATGAAACTCTATTGTTTTTCTTTTAATATTAACAAACACTAAGGCTACCTGAAATAGAGAGACCATTACACCAAACCAAGTCAACATGTGAGCAGTGTTCATTGTTTGTCTTGCTTTCATCTAATTCTGTCAAAAAATTGCATACACTGCCTGGCCACCTTTTTCTCAGATAACAGTCATGAAACAATGTAGCTCAGAATCCACAAGGTGAAGGAAGGTGCCCTGAGGAATATTTTCTCACTTAGTCATTAATATTGTATCCAATGTATGGATTAAGGTAGGCAGAGGATTGTGATGATGAATGTGTCTTTCAAGTTCATTGAACACGTGCTCAATTGGATTGAAATCCAGGGATTGTGCTGGCCATGAGAGATGCCTAAAATCTCTGTGCTCATGGTCTGAAGATCATTATAATGTGGGTACAGTGGATGGAAGCACTGTTATCTTGGTAATAGCTGCCCTGATCAGGGTACACATGAAACATCATCGGATACACCTGATTGAAAATAGTGCTGAGGTAGCTTTGGCATTCATTCTGCCTTCTAAAGGAACTAAGGTGCTCGGGGTATGTTAGAAAAACATCTTCCAAACCATAACTCCAACACCATAAACCTGAATAGTTGAAACCACATGAAGGGTCAAGTGATTTGTGTTGCTTTCTCCAAATTTTTTTTCTCCATATGTGCAAAAAAAAAGAAGAAAAAAGGTGGCATGTGACTCTTCAGACTACATCACTTTTCACCAGTCTTCAGTACAATGTCTGCACTCCTTACACCACACAAAGTATCTTCCCTGCTAACTGTGATCAGTAGTTTATCACAATGGTCTTCTACTGCCATAGTCTGTTCATTGCAATGTTCTTTACAAGATATGGCTGGAAATTGGTATGGATTGTCCTACATTCATAACTGTCTGTCTTTTATTTCTGTCACTATGCGTGTATCCAGAATTCTCACAGCAGACATTTTCTTCCACCACCTGCCACTGCTGATAAGCTTGAATGACTGATGTCTTGGAGCAGCCTGCCAATAAAATTGTCTTGGCCACTATGGCACCTGCAAATTGTTTACCCACTATCATGGCTGTTTTTAATGCTATAATGTCTTTGCCTTTCACCATATCTGTTAGACTGACTGAAAATGTTTTTGTCCAAGTCATGTATGGTGCTGCACCAATTACCTGTCACATCATGTGGTTAAACTAATTTGCATCTATACCTCAGGTCAGGCCTAAGTCTGAAAGGGTACATAAGGTCTTAATAAAGTGGCCAGCCAGTGTAGATTAAAAATTTTAATGTTTCTGCTAAATATTAGTTCAGTTGCATAATATCTTTTTCTAATCTAGATCATTAACAGATAACATGACATGGCTTGTAGCTACATTGATATGCATACATACTATGTATTTCCCTTGTTCCTTTATATAGAAAATTATATAGTTGTCTGTATGTTCCTGATGTAAAACCATTGGTCAGCAATTGGCAGGCAGGATTTGGCCCGCAAGCCCCTCTGGTCCAGCCCGCGAGCCTTTATGCATATTAATATAGAATCTGGCCCGCAGGCAGTCTTTTCTTAAAAAAAGTCGTCATTCGTCATTTCTAAAAATAGTTAACCAACACACTAATGCTATAGGAAACTCAGTAAAGAGCGCGCAATTCACCGATATCGACCATTCATTTTGTCAAGATCGATGCCAGCGCAGGTGAATAAGAAAGTGCTTCATATTTATCGCAGGCTGGCCACTATGGAACGCGAGGACTTCACTGCCTACACACGTGTCCTTAGCGATCTCCGTGCAGAATTTGCAATTCGCTTTTCCGATCTCCCCTCCATGGCTGGCAAGATGAAGTTCTTTTCGTCGCCCTTTGAAATTGTTGTGGACAATGCCCCTACTGATCTCCAAATGGAGCTTATTGAGTTGCAGAGTGACGGCCAGCTTCGTTCTTGCTTCTCTTCATTGCCTCCCGCTGCTTTCTTCAGGGATGTTATGTTTCCCAGTGGTCGCTTTTCTGGAACCGTGGGCCTGGTTCGTGTCATCATGTTGATGTTTGGGTCGACTTATAGTTGTGAACAATTATTTTCTCAAATGAAGCTTGCCAAGAACCTCCTTCGTGAACAGTTGACTGATAGTCACCTCAATGATATCCTTGCTTTGAAATCTTGTAGCATTTCATCGGATATTTCATCTCTGTGTTCACGGCGAAAGCGCCATCATGTTTCTCATTGTGTTAAGAAGGCTGATACGCAGTAGTAAAGCAATAAATATGTTTGTGCATTTATAAGTGTCCTTGTTTTTACTCCAGCCTGCGAGGTAATCTGGCCCCCGGTGTCCGAGAAATTGCCAACCCCTGTGTAAAACTATGAAAATTCACATTTTCTAGAAATTCAATAATTTTAAAAAAAGATTGTGCATATATAGACAAGTGTTTTGTTTACTTTTTCAAAGAAAACTTTTCATTGTTATTGTTTTGTTTATTTCAAATTTCATTTCTTTTAACATGTAACTGCTACATAAAAGTGCAGAAGTTCATAACCTCTCAGTCAGTCCCCAGTGATGTGAAAATGGTCACCGGTCCATCAGCTGCTATGTGGTGGTGGTGTTATAGTTATAAGATTAAACCACAGATGATCCATATTCTTGATTAACCAAAATCTATGTATGAAGAAACTAATTTTCCATCTGTATACTCCTCTGGATAAATGTAATTCTTTAATGACCTCAATTTTCCTATTTTAAAAGACCAAGAAAACTGAATTACATGTACAGTTGCCATTAATGGAAACTCAGCAAATTCTGGATTTTGTGTCTCACAAACTATCCTGAACCTAGACTTAATTGAGTTTCCAGTAAGTGAAATTACCTGATTAGTTTGTTATTGCTCATGCTTCAGAATTGTGTTAATTGTTTAAATGGGTCACCATTTTGTTTGACTTTTTCTGTGATATCAGAAAATCAGGATAACTAACGTGGATGAAGCCTTTGGACAAATAAAGATTTTCATATCTTTTCATTGGTTCAGTGGCTAAATCATTCTTAGTTTTCTCTGTTCTGTTTAGGTACACATTTAGGGTTATAGCAGCAAGCCATAATTAAGTAAATTATCCTGATTTCTTCTTTTCTCAAATACATCAGTGTTCAATTTAAAAAGCTTTGACAACTGAGAATTCCAGGTTAATATTCTAAGAATGTTAATTAGCTTCAGTAATTAATGAAACAGCAGGTGTTATTTTTGTCAGGTTTGTTGTTTTGTTTTCTAAGTTTCAGAAATATGAGTACCATTCCTTTTACAGAAGATTAGCTTAATTCTATATAGGTGTTAATTACAATCAAACTCAGATTTAGACCTGTGATCACCTGACAGGTGTATCCAGTCTTTGACATTTCAGGTACAGTAATTAAGTATGAAAACTTTTCAACTTGATGGAAATGCCAAAAGTTCTTAATACACAGAGTAAGCAACGGATATTACATTGCTAACAAAAACTTGAAGCAATTTTGTATCATTTTTTATGTTTTTACTACCACTAATCTTTTCCAGTTAACCTCATTGTTAAACAATCAAGTAAATTGTATATTTTGATATTACGTGTATATGCACCTTAAAAAAACTAGGTTTATTAAAATAGGAAAATATTAGCTGTAGTCTAAGTCACATAGCTCACTGTGAGCTATTGTGTACAATGAAGAGATACAAGTGGCCTCAGCACTGCATTTTGGGCTGAGAATAACTATTTGTTGGAGGGCTAGGTCCTTCCGAGGCTCTGATTTGGACAATAAATGTCACTAGCACTTTTTTTTTTTTTGTTAAGTCCATATTAGAACTCTTTATTTTCAAACATGAGAGAAAAGCCAGAAGAAACCATGCCAGGGAGGTATGTCAGTTGATCTCAACTGGGATTCAAACTCTGGCCCACAGTCTGGGCACTCCAGTAGTCTAACCAGTAAGGCACCAGCCAGCGTATTAGTCATAGTGGGCAGGTAAATGTTAACCTTTTCTTTTATGTTGCATTTGTCTCTGCAGAAAAGATGAGGGTAGTCATCAAAACGTGTTTTAAAAAGTGTCAGAAAGCTTTACAACTTATACTGAGATCTGATATTACAAATGTAACATTTTCAGCCAAATAAATGTTCATGAAACTAAGTCCCATTATCTTATCAGATTTTTTAATATCAACCCGAAATTACTGAAGAAAATAGTGTTATTATTTGTAGGGGAAATGTGATATAATATTTTCACTTCTAAAACCTCTGGAACAATAAGTTTGATTGGAAAATACTGTATCATTTAAAAGAGATTAAGAGAAAACTTTCCTAGCTTAAAAAGAAAGAATTCAGGAATTTATTTTTTGTCATTTTGCAGATGTTCAAAAGTTTATTGTTGTGCAATGATTAACTTTTGAATATCATATTTACAGCCAAATTTTCAGTGTTCAAAACATGGTAGCCAGTGGTGAATATGATCTCACAAATGTATCAAAGATTGCTATTTTCAATACCTCATGGGAGCCTGCATTTATGCAGTACAAAGATGATATAACTAAATCAGAATGGAAACTAACTTTTGAAAAATTGTGGTGATCATACAAACTACATATCTCTAATGTTGCATCAACAGCTAACCCCTGCTTGATTTAGGAAACTGAAATTAGGGGATTTCCTCGGATGGATGCCTGATGTGCCAACTTCAGCATGCATGTTCAAAGAAGAATGTTGTATCAATGCTTTATAAAAATTACAGGCAAACAAAATCTATATATAGCACTGTTATATATTCTTCTTTCCACTGAATAATTTAGATCTCCTTAGAAGAAAAAACAGTAAAATCAACTTCAGGGTTTTTCGAAAGAAACTGGGGTATTACAGATAAGCAGGGTGAAGCAGTATAAGTTATATGAGCTGCAGTGGATCTGTTAATCAGTTTCCTCTACATGCAGAAAGATGGCAGACAGATAGCAGAGAAATAAAATCTAAAGGATAAATGCATTGAAAACTGAAATAAGCAAGTTTGCATATCTTTTGATATATTAAATCTCCTGCACAGTTATATTTAATTTGGGATACTCTGATCTTCTTTATATAAAAGGGAAAAAAAAAAGTAAACTGTGTTTGACGGAATGTTTTGGGCTTTTATTGCCACCAGAAAGGGATTTTTTTTAAATCAAGGACTTTCCTGAAGGGACCTACAGGAAAAGTTCCTTGAATCTCCATGTTTTAAATAAAGGTCATTATCAGGATGAAAAAAGTATGTCCAGTGCTGTTGCAGCAGTACCAATAAAATTCCATATATTTCTACACTTGCCATTTACTAGAATATTTGGACAAATAATTCTCTTTGTATGTTTTAGTTTTCCTTTTTTTATGGCTGATTTCTTTGCTAAGAACGTGGCATTGCATTTTTTTTTTTGTTTTGTTTTGTTTTTGAAATGACATCAGAAATCACATTTGTTAACTCCTAGCTCATGTCATGCACACTGAGCCTGCCATTTCCTGGTTAGGACCAGACCAAAGTTGCAGCAATAACACTATTGGTGTATGAAATGTTGCTAAGAAAGGCACACAACTAAAACCAAAATTGAACTATGACTAAGAAGCATAGCTAATATCGACACTTCTTTCAGTCTTTCATCCTCTTTCCTTCATCATTTTTAGTATCTTTTTTGTTTGTTTTTTTTAAGGACCATTGAGATCTTGTGCTAACTTGGTAAATTAGCTTTCCTAATATTTATCTGCAAAAGAGTTTCAGATAAAAAAAAAAGTTTTTCAAAATGGAATATCTTAAAACTCTTATTTTTTTTTTTTTTCAATGTTGGAGAAGTCAATATTTATTGTTAATAGATTTTATTCTTGGCAGACTCCTAATGCTGTATAGAAATCTCTCCTGCTAGGGCGGAAGCTTTGCTTCATCCTAGATTGATTAATCTCACAACTGAGCCAAATGTAAGAGGAGGAGACAAATTGGAAATAAAAAAGAGCATGTTTTTGAACAGCTTTTAGTCTTTGAAGCAGAAAACTTTCTCTCCAATAAAATAAAAGATAAGCTAGTGTGGTGTATGGGTACAATCTCAGTGGTGTCTCTTACAGAAAATATACTGAAGATAACAGAGTAAAGGGGATGGAAGACTGGAAGAACTGTTGCTATTAGCTACACTATCTCTTTTGAGTCATCGTCAATCATGATTTAGTCTACCATACTTTTATGCCTTTCTTTGCAACATTTTGTATACTGAATAAATAAAAACTTTATTACAACAAATGTAAATATCAAATGGGCTATACCAAGAGTGCTGAGAGTGCAGTCAAAAAGTAAGTTGTCAAAACAAGGATGATTTGAATTGTTTGACAAATATTGTCAACTTCCATAAATCAGATTGATAAATCAAAATTTTGAGACCATGTGTTACTGAGCACTTTTAAAGAAAGTGTATGGAAATAGTTTTTTTCTTTCTTTTAGTAATCCTCAGTATCTCCCTGAAATGCTTTTCCAAGTCAGGTAGTTGAGGTAGAAATAGTAAAAAAAAAAAAAAAAAGATTTGATCAGCACATTTTAGCTCCTTGGGAATTACTTATATGGGGCCAGTTCTGGTGGACTGGCCTGTCAAAAGGATGTTGGATATAGAAATCTACATTCTACAGCTAGCTCTTCTCAGAATATCAGTTGTGTGGTGGGCAGCACAAAGGGTATGAGGATACACTGAAAGCAAACCTTAAGGCTTGTCATTTTGATCCCCAGACCATAGCCAAAGATAGATCAACCAGGAGATGGAAGTATATAAGCTTTGCTATAGACTTTGAACATCAGAGGATTGCAGTCATAGAAGAAAAATACATGCAAAGGAAAACAGCTGAGCAGTTCCATCCATCTGGCAATTTCATTTGTGGTATCTGCAACAGATCCTACATCAGCTTCCACTTGCACAAATGGAAACAACTAATGTCATATTTTGAACCAGTGGGACAGACTATCATCATTAGCAGCATTTCTCTTGTACATATTTTCCATGTGCTATAGCATTGCAATTTCTTGTATACATGTTTATAAATAATTGTTTCACTGGTGTCAGTTTTTTTTATTTTTAATAATAAAATAAAAGTTCAAGTTACATGGCTTCAAAATATTAAAAGTACATATTTTAGAGAAATGCCAAAGAGCAGATTGATCAGAAGAATAACATATGTTATCTCACAATTTGCAATATGCCAGTTAACTCATCTTGACTTTACCGGTTACATAATCTGTTTTATACTTTCTATTTTGTTTTTTTAATTGAATAATAATCTGAAAAACTTGTTTTATTTCCTGTTGTTTTGAAAGTAGTCAAAGTAAAATTTTTAGTCAATGTAACAAGTCAGTTTTTTTTTTTCCTTTTGTAGAGGATAGATGAGTGCTGAATACAAATACACAAACATTCTTCATCATGGGTTTGTATAGAAGAAGTATTTAGTTCAAATTAGATTAGCATCAAAACCATAGTAACAAAGTCTTTGCTTGATTCTGTGGTATAAATTCTAGACTAACTTAGTTATTAATACAAAGATGTCCACCTAATGCCACAAAACTAATTAATAGAAGCTTAGAGGGTGGGTTTATGGATTTCCACCACTGTTTTAGTAATAGTAATACAACTAACTAATTAATTTGTTTTTGGTCTGGAGAAAAACTGCTTTGGTGCAAAATGTTCTGATTTTTCCACTCAATTCTTTTCGCAGGAGTAAATCATCACAATGAATGACAACAGGGAAAACATCACAAAAGCCCAGGTTCATTTGTTAGTTAGTTGTATTGGTACTGCTAAAGAGATAAGAAAACTCCCAAACTAAATCTCTACCTTTTTCAAATTTCACAATATCAGTAACTTCAATCTCATATAGCTAATTGATGTTTTGATTAAGCAAGGAATACTGAGTACATCAAGAATAGTTTGTTTTAAAATAACAACATATTTATAAAAAAATAATTTTAGTTTAGGTCATTTGCTATAAGTATTTAAAAGACTACTTAATTGAAGTTTTGTGGCAGATTTGAGTAGATTTTGAGCAAGCTGAATTTAAGTTTAACCTGTATCTGGCAATGACAGTACAATATGTTGCTAACTAATTTTGATATGCTAAGAGTTAAGTTTTCCCTGGGTTAGAAAAGAAACTGGTAGCCATCTTCTCTAGTGTGATGAATGATGACATCTAGATTGCCCCAATCCTTGACAAGAAAGACATTCTCAAATCTACAGTATCCATCTGTTTCATGCATATAACAACAGCCTTTTGTTGATTTTTTTTTTCTGATGTTGAAATAAAAGGTAGCCAGAGAACCAACAGTTTACAGTAACTAATTTAATTAGCAATTAAATTTGTGTAACTTTTTGTTTCCATTCCAAAACACAAAATTGTTTTATTCATCATGACTTAGTGTTCTGCAGAATTTGACATACACATTTATCATGGTTTCAAATAAGTAGTATAAAAGAAGTAAACAATCATCATTGATGGAATGGAAATGTGATTACATCTTATTTGCATGCCAAACACATTGAAGACTGGTATTCAATGTTTAGATGTTTGATATTTATGCTCCATTCCTCTAAGCTATCTAAACCAAGAAACTTATATTTTCACATTTTAATGCAAAAACAAATAAATTTTAAATGACTTAATTTCTTATTTGTGAATTTGATATTGATATTCTTTTTTTGTCCAAATAGATTTTGTCTTGTCTTGATATCACTTATCTAGTCATTTATTTGAAAACAAGGTATTGAGTAGCTAGCTACAGGTGACTACCAAAACTGAATATTTCCTTTGACTAAAAAATAAAAATTATCTACTTATTTTTTTGTAACAGTGTTTTTTTTTAAATATGCAACTGTTGTTAAATAGGGATCAGGACATATGTTAAGAAGTTACCTGTTTCTAGCACTTTTAGTTTCTGTATTAATCATTTCTTTTTTAGCATCATATAAATGTGGGAAATCATTAGAATGCAGTGTAATACTAACTGGATTTTCAACTAGTGTCATATTATATGACATCTAATCCAGTGATCATGTGAACAACAAATTATTTTGTTTATTTCAGGGTCAAACATAGCAAATGAATATTATTATATTATCAGGACTAATTTGTTTTCTTTAAGCAAAATATTACTGAATAAGCAAGAATTTCTAATGAATAATCTGATAACCTGATCTTGGAGGGAGAGTCTTTTGTAAGATACTTACTTGGGTTGCATTACAAAATTTCAAAAAATGGTTTTGTAATATCTTCTGCAATTTTTAAAATTTTTTTCTTTTTCAGTATGAATTTAAAGCAAAGGCTATCAAAAAGAAAAAAGTGAACATCGCTGTTTCTGTGGATGGTGTGAAAATAGTACTGAGAAAAAAGAAGAAGGTAAGACAATACTCAATTCATGTAAGCCAGGATAAAAGAAAACTGGACGTTTTAGGAAAGACTTGTCATCAGAAAATATGCCAAAAAATAGTTAAATTTTATGTGCATCTTATGTAGTATTAACAGATTATTAGAATGTTGGAAGCAGCAAAATATTATAATAAACAAATGGAATTTTCAACATGTTTACTGGAAAGTAATTTTACTTTAATGATAGGGCAGCCATGATTCAGTCTCCATGAATGTGGTTTCTCTCCATGTATCCCACTTCTTTCTCAATACCAATCAGAAATGTTCTAGTGGATCTTTTGGAAATTTATGGTCTATCCATACTTTTGCATTTGATATCTGTGCAACTTGGCTTAGCGTTCTAAGTTCCAGTTAGAATTTTACACTTGCTGAAGTATTGTCATGGAATATGACAACAATAAGAATTTTAATGACAAAGTACGAGCAATTACAGGTGCTGAGAATGCCTTCATCAGTAAATTAATATATATCAACATTTTCAGATGTATGCTAAATTTTATTGAAGAACAGCTCTGTCTAAATATTTCTCTTACCTTGGTTCATTGCACTCAAGTTATGCAGGTCAGCTACCATTACATAAGTAAATGCTGCACTTTCATAAGTTTTGGTTTTGTGCTTTCTGCTTTTGTTATATTTTACTGCTTTAAACTTTGTTTAGTTTGGTAATTGATTCCTTTGTATACTATCATAAATACTCCCTTTTTAAAAAGTATAATTTGTGCCTGCAGATTTAAGGAATCTCTAATTGTTCAAACTCCACAGTCTTTGAACACACTGTACTACATCATTTCATTTGTTTTGTCATCAGGAATTTGTATATCCATGATCTGTTCTTTAAATATTTAAATGGCCATTAACCAAAAAAAAAACATAAGTAAATCATTGGTTGAGAACAAAGAAGCTATGGATCTTTTTTTGTTTGTTTTGAGGTAATTGTATTTTAATATTTAAGGGATACATTACTTTGTGATTCAGCACCTGTGGTGCACTGTATCAAAGATTTGCCTTCCATGCAGCTTTGTCATTAGTATTTACTTCACCCTTTAATAATGAATTATGTGACAAGAAAAGAGATAGCCCCCTGATTCCCAACCCACAAAATAGTATACAATGATACATTTTGAAGTTTGGACATGATTGAGCCATAGAGGCTGTGATAACAAACTGTATCTCCCTGATCCCATGTGTTTTGCATTACGCTGCGTGTGTTGACTAAATATACAACCAGCTCAACTCAAATGCTAACTAATGCTTCTAGGCAGTTAAGCTGGTATAAGTAGCATAAAAACTGATGTGGTATACAGAGGGTTAAATCGTTACCTGTTGAATATAGTTAATGTCAGACCTTAATTTTTAAAATTTCATGATATTTCTGAAAGTTTTTTTTTTTTTTCATGTTCTTCTTGGTGGGGGGATTAGACCCTGGTCTTTTATAATCTTCAGAATTGTTGCAAATAACTTCAGACTAAAATTTAAAAAAAAAACAACAGCACAAATTTCAAGTTGATGATAAAATAAGAATGGAGAGATTTTGGTAATAATGTTAAATATAGAAAGCAGAGAGTTAGTTAACACTAATAAGGTTATGGGAAATGTCCAGACTTTCTCTAAATGGTATAATTGTTCTAATATTAGATTGTTCTGGAATGCTGCATAAGGTTATGAAGAGTTTGCAGATGATGCTGACATTGTGCATCAGTGACAGTAGGCTGATCAGAAGCTGCACTAGAAGCAAGTGGTGTGCAGAAAATGCCGTGCAGAATGTGATGGTACAGAAGTCTAAAAAACTATGTTACTATAAAACAGTTACTGCCAAGATGAGTGGGCACCACCCATGCTAGACTGCCATCCTGGATTTTGTAAATGTATTATTCTAAAAGTTCTGACAATTAACTGCAGAGAACTTTGAATTGCAGTCCTGCTTTGCTTATGTAGCATGAATTTGCTAATTTGTGTTTTCAGGTCTAATACTTAACAAAATAGCAATGACAAAAACACACAAGAAAACAAGAGAATTTTTTACTAGGAAAAAAAATCTGAGCACTTTTACACAATATACATTAAACAGTAAAAGACATGAATCAGAAGCAGAAAGGTGTGGATGCTGACATCACTAGTAAACTCGGAGCAAACGGTTTTCTTATTTTCATCCAGTGAAGTTGTGCTTTTACCCACCTGAAAATTTGTATTTAACAAAAGAGAACCCAGCACACACTAACATGGTGACCAAATACTTAAAAGGAAAGATATTATTTACTTAACGGAGTAGTAATCTGAACAATTTCTATGTCTCCCATTAACTATAGATAATTGATTTTCCACTGTATTACTGTATATTGACTCTGTAGATTACTTGCTAGAGGTTCAAATTAGATTTCTGTGAGACTGTGACTCTTATGAGAGTTTTAGGAGAATCTCAACTTTTGAAAACTCTTATATTGTGGATAGATCAGTAAGGTAATTAAAACATTTTGCTTAACATTGGCAACTGTGAAATGAATTAGAAAATTGATCAAAGTTCAACTTGTTTTGATGAAACTGTCTATAAGTTCTACCTTTCTGTGGGCAAAGGTAAACAAATAATGAAATCCTCCAGAAGATCTGAGCCATGTATAAAGAACCGATTTATTATCTTGGTGGACCATAACAATAGAAAAGCAAAATTACACAAAGGCATTGTAATAAGGTTGCTATAGATTCTAATTACATCCTTGAGAGATCTAAAAATGGTATTAACTTTCCATTTTCCACTTCATTGCTTTGTGTTCTTGATTTCTGAAAGTTCAAGTTGATTGTTGTTTTTCTTGTTTTTTTTAATTATTTAATTGTTTATTCTGTTGGGATCTATTGATAATTAAGTTCTAAAGCCTTCAGGGTGCTGTGTTGTGTGAAGATACACTAAAATTCATAATCTCTTTTATTAAATTGATGTTCTTTCATTTTAATCAGGGCATGAAAAAATTAAAAAGAGACCCTGTCTTTTTTAAAATAATTCATATCCACATGTTTCTGGATGTTATTGTTAAACTTAAAAGTAAATAAATAAATATTTTGTCCCTGCCATCATTTTTTGCAAACAATTTAAAGTTATTAATGTTTGTTTTGTTTTTTACTTCTTGCCAGTACAGCGAATGAAACTTTCAAAAAGAAATTAAATGTCTGTCAAGAATAAAAAGAGTGTTTTAAAGACCCCAAGAAACGTTTAAGGACTGACAACTGCTTGATTTACACCTTTATAAACAAACAGAAAATTCAGTATTACAAGTATTTAAGTAAATTTTTGTTGTTGTTTTTGTTATTTTTCGTGCCTCGTTTGGCTAATGATTACAGTCACATTTTCACTGATAACTGCTCAGAGAAAAGGTTTTTTGATATTATCGAGCTGCTTGATGACTTCTGGAAATAGAGGAAGAGCTTCTGGTCCATCATTTAGACTTAAGAAAAGAAGTCAGTATTATATCTACAGACTTTTAAGATGAAAGTAAATAAAACCTTGATTTTCATTTGTTATATATAGTTGGTACTGTGGTAGAGAACTGCCGACTATTTAAAAAAGTAACTGAAATTACAAAAAAATGTCATCTTTGTTTGTTCTTCACTAGCCATATGGTCCACTTTTATGAGGCATTTACTTTTTTGTCTGTAATATTGTGTAAATACCATGCAAAAAATTGTTTCTGTCTGGTGTTTAAAAATATACACTGAAAAGAATTTTTTTGATTTGTGTACTTTTTACCCATTCATTAACTCAAATTGTTAGTTATTTGTTTTGTTTGTTTTTAACTACTTTTTTTTTTCAAATTGTACATTTTTATAGAGAAGGTAATTGAAATAAAGAGGGTGTTCTATGGTAATGTCAGAGAAATCTTTAATCATTTTGATTTATTTAATTTTTTAATGAGAAAGGAGAGATAATTTTAAGGGGAAAATTTGTTTAAGTTTAGCATTACGTGGTTTCTGTTAAAAATGAACATCTACATTTAGTAATTGGATACCAGTTTGCAGGCGATTAGATATATTTGACTAAAGTATCAAGTTCAAATCAAAATTGGAACCAGCTCATTGTGGTGTAGCATGGTTTCTTCTCACCCTTCTTCACCAGCTGATCACGTGGATCTCTTACTACATTAAAAATGAAGGCTTGGTAAGACTTTCCAGACCCAAGAACTCTCACTCTCTCTCTCTGCAGACACTTATTGTTATTTGATTTATGCAGCAATATTAAAGTTAAATTATTATTTTTATATAACTAATTTTATCAAAAGCATTTAATGATTTCACACTTGAGTAAAAGACGAGTGTTATTTGAATGTTGTTTTTTTTTTCTTCCCTCCCATAATAATAAACTTGGTGCTATAAGTTTTATGGATGATTTCAGACTGATGTCAGCTTTTAAGTTAAAGCCTCGTTATTGAAAATCCTTTTGCATAAAAGAAACAGGATTGTTTGATTAAAACCTGATTGGCCCCCCCTCTAAAGAATAGATAAAATTTGTTTGGTTTATCTGGAAACACAAATGGTACTGTTTTATTCTAAGCCTGATTTTTGTATTTGTAGAGTCATGTGATTACGACAAAGTAAATAAATAAGTAAATAAAAAACTTGCAATTAAATAAATCAGTTTTGCTGGATTTTTTTTTTTTGTCCAATCATCATTTTCTTTTCCTGTCACTTGTAATTGAAACACCCGATAGCTATTAGACGTCATACCACTTGGCTGAAAACAATTCCTAATGCAACTACCCGGTTTGTCTTTCATTGCTGTTGTCTATGTATTCCTAATCTGCATTAAATGTTTAAAGAAATATTTAAAATAGGGTTTTGTTTTTCAATTTAACTGATCTACATACTGTACTTTATGAGGCCTATACCCAGTATACCAATGACCTTTTATTCATGCCTGTAATAAATAGCTTTTAGTGCATTGACCAAATAAATAGGCCAAACTTGTAAAAGTGTTGATGGCTTCTGTGATTTTGACTGTTGCACATTGTTATTTGTCACAATACATTGCTCACAACATGTTTTGTCATGACCACATGTTCCATTTGATCTTACCTCACTGCTATTTACTGCTAGTAAAGCTGTGGGAGAGGAATAGCCAGGCAGTTAACTCAGGAACACCAAAAGGGTCCCCACAAATCTCAATGGAAAAGATAAAGTTCAAGAAAATTGCATTTCACACTGTCATTGACCCTTGTGATCACAGAATTAACAATCCATCACAGAGCTGCTCAAGATATCAACCACCTGTTTAGCTTTCTGTGGAAACATCTGGAGTTGTTTGAGGCAACTATTCAAACTGTATGTGGCAGTATTGCAACTGAGTACAAGAAGGACGGATGTGTCTTTATCTGAGTTGGTTGAAGAAATGTGTGATCTGAAGACAATATGCATTGCAAATTTTGGAGCCCATTCTTAGCCCGTTGTATCTTCTGACCAAGATTGTGCTTCAATTTGGAAGAAGTTTTTAGCCATGTCTATACGCCACTTCAAACTTTTTTGTATGCTCCCAGTCACAGTTGCATCAGCTGAATAAAGATCCAACAAAGCCAAGCTCATCATAAACTTGTTCACCACAATAACTTAGGACAGATTAGGTGACCTTTCCTTTTTTAAGTTTTGAATGTGAACTGGCAGACAAGTTTAATAAAGTAATTCAAGTTTGATATGAGAAAAAGCACAAAAAATGCTAAAATAAGTTAATTTTAGTTAAAATGCTACTTTATGTATGAAATTTCATTGCTGTAAATTTTTTGATAATGAGAAATTTTGTCTTTTGATTTTACCCAATAAAGTGTGTAGCACACAACCAGTAGAAAAAGACATGAAAAGGTCAAGGCTGGGGCCTAAATTTTGTATCTACTCTGTTGGCAGCCCTGGTTACAACTCTGTGTAAGTTTAGCAAATACATGACATGCGGTATAGTTATGTGCAACTTTAGTTTTAGCAAATCTAGTACATGTCAAACATCTTAATTATGCCACCAGCGCCCTGTAAACTCTCTACAGGGCTGGAAATTCAGACAATTAGTGGATTTCTTCTCTAATTAGTTGATTTTATTTTGTACCCAGTCATTACTAACACACTTTATGGATAGCTTTTGATATTTATCTGTGGGAAACTTTGTGAAAGCAGTGTTTTAAATAATTTATTTCTGTATGTTATAGTGATTCATAGTTTTGAAAAATAAGCAATGAAAACCTCTAAAACCAAGCACAAATACAGATAAAAATTGGCTTTATACATGATTTAACATATAACAAGTATCTATCAGTAATTCACTTTTAGCAGTGAATATTTTTTTTTTACCAGATCGGTTGCTAACACTTTCCTCGAGAGATTTTGTTATCAGGTTGTTTGTGCGTCATTTTGATACCTTTGATGTCCTTCAGCTCTGACTGGAGCTCATTTTTTTTACCAGCTCCATTAAAAAAACAAGGAGTTTTTGTTTTTTGTTTTTTTTTCTAAATTTATCAGTGTCGTCTTTTTATTATTGTTAGTGATGTTAGACTTTCTTTTCTTTCTCAATTGATTTTCCGCAGTTTGTAAAATAATTCAACTCTGTGGCACAAAATTACTTCCTGATTGTATAAATCTTTGCCCTCTGCTAAAGAAATATGTGATCCAAGTGGGTGGGAATTTATTCAGAAATTTTCTCGAATATTGGCCTAAGCTAATCCCACACAATTACATGAATTCAAACATAGTGTTTCAGCTTTAAATAATTATGTAGTTTTGAGTACTTGTGCTGGCTGTAGCCTGATACAGATAAACATTTCTTTACTGCTGCATTTTGTAATCAACTTGTGTTGTTTTTTTTTTTAACTTGACCTGTTACAATTAAGAAGCTATATTCTTGGGGGGGTTGCATTGCAATAAATTTAGAAAAAAATTTATTTTCTAAAATAAATCTGTAAAATTCTAAATTTTAATGTAGGAAATGCATAGGATTGTACTATTTCTACCCGATTGATGTTTTTCACCAAATAAAAAGAAAAAACCATTAAGAAGGGTGTGGGTTCTGCTTATATCTCTGCTTACCTACAAATGATTTTCCTTTTCAACTAACAGCAGAATTCACAAAAAAGTATATTGAAGCAGGACAGAGATTATCACTAAGAAATTGGCTGTTTTTCTTTAATGTTTTAACTTTAATTCTTGAATACAAAGGCCCAGTCAATGGAAACTTGAAGTATATGGTAGATAAAACTTGGACAATTCACAGAAGAATGGAATCACAAGAAATACACACAAAATTACTCCTGTAACATTAAAGTATAGTTTGAAACAAGTTATTATTTTTTTGTATCTACTTGATTAATCCGAACAGCATTTATTTGCTTGGCTCTCTCTGATAATCTACTATCTGAATTATGCAGGTGTGATTCTTCTGCAATAATAAGAATATTAGTGGCAGTTATTATTACTTACTTGTTTGTTTTTTCCCCAATTTCAAATATCAGTAAAGGCTTGATGAAAACTTTCACTGAAACAGAGTTGCTTACAGGCTGATTTCTTTCTGTAGTTTAAAATCAAAGATGACTGCAGCTTAATTTTAGCCAAAATAGAGAAATTTATGTGAAAATGGTTTTGATTTTTTTAAGCTGATATATGTTTTGGATAGCGTAGGGGTAAGAATATAGTGTATGGGAGATCATCACATTATCATTTATCACATCAATAAGACAAATCTCCACACGCACAAACACACTGCTATCAGAACCAGCATTTTGTTTTACCTGTACTTTTTCAGGACATTGAGACCACAAAAACTCATTTCTTACTATGATGTTTAAGTAAAAATTCTCTTACTATATGAACTAGATGCTGCTTCATAATTGGTGTTAACTTCTTCGAATGTTGTTCCTGTTTAGTTCAAAACCTTTCTGATTAGCAGTGAACATTTTATCAAATCTCAACTTTGATATTACAAAACATTTTTTTCTGGAATTTCATTAACCCATTTGCTATAGTTAAGAGCAAACAGTAAGAAACCCTTTTTATTACTATTGATTTTGGGTTGCTTTGTTCTCAATGGATGAACAGTTATGGAAGTCTCACTTGTTATTCATAATTACCACATTTTCATTATAAAAAAATTCATTTTAAGGCTGCTTTTTTTTTTTTTTGTCTTGTTAAAGTGTGTCAGCAGCTTCATTGTTTGCAAAAGAAGAAATAACACATTGTTGAAGTTTGATTACATATTGGCTTCTGCCTGAATAGGAAATGAATTAAAAGATTTAGGCATGGTAAAATTTAATTAGTTCTGAAGTAAACTGAAAAAAGCCCTACAGTTTAAACATGGAAAAGATGATTCTGACTTATTCTTGCAATATTTAATCTGCTGTTTTTGGTGCAAAAATGATGGAATAATGCTAAGGGCTTCATAATTCCTATGTGCCTAAAGAATGCTAGAATAGTGAACAAAGAACAGAACTTTGTACAGAGAAGGTGAAGGTAATTAGTCCCAGCATGTCTTTCAACAATTGGCTGCAGGACAAAATATCTGTCGCTGAATTAATCTTAATTATCATTTATTTAATTTACATTGGATTTTCTCCTCTAAACACTCTCAGCTATGTATAACATTTAAGGCATTATCTGATGCCTGGTTTTTGGATGAAGTAATTAGAGTCTTTCTTTTTTTTTAATTGAATTAGGAAAAGAAAGATAGGAAAGGAAAAGAAATGTTGATAATATCTCAAAGAAATACAATGTCGCAAATATTTAATTAAGAAAAGTACAAAAGTCTAATTTAAAAAAATATGGCATCCAAAAGATAATAGAATTTTCTTAAAAGATGAAAACTTTAAACATTTCTTGTAAAAACTTTTATAAATCATGCAAACTAAAAGATTTGCTTAAAAGTACACTGGGTTTTATACAGTTTTAATGTTACTACTATTTATGATCCAGTTTAATGTTAAAAGTACTAATCACAAATTTCATATCAAAATAAGGAATAATAGATTAAACATTGTAATATCAATGCACCAGAGAATACAATCTTGAGTGCTTTTGAAGTGAGACTAGGAAAAGCAGTAACTATGATACAATGTTCTGGTCTTGATGGGAAGGTTATTGTGTTACCTATACACAATTGAAAACCATTGAGAGCTTAGATTTTCTGAAATTCACTTGAATTTAATAGATAAGTTATAAAAATTGCTTTTAGTTATGAAATAAATAAAGTTTGTTTATTAGTAGACAAATTTGTTTTTGCAGAAAAAATATCAAGATGGTTTACATTTTAATTATGTTTTTGTTTGCTGATATATACTATATCATAAATAAATCCATCGATGTTAAAGGACCACTCCACTCAGAGAACAAAGTGAGAAATGTTTATAATTTAAATATTAATGAAAATTTGGCTGGCTTTATATTTGAAGTAAGATTTAATTTCAGTTAGCTGCACTATTTTTGCTTTTCAGTATCTTCAAGTTTACTCTTATCTAAATGTCTATGAGTTTAACAAAATGATAATGTGGAAATCAGGCAATTTTGAAAGTGTTTACATTAAATAAACTCCAACTATGCTTTAATGTTGATAAGCCTAGATTGCGTGCAGGGTTTTCGGTGTCCTGGGCAAATTGAATTTCAGCGCCATTAAGACATACCATTTTAATATTTTTTATAATGACAAAAAATTACAAGTATAGGAATGAAGAATTTATTACAGATATTACAAGTACGTAATCAGTCCTGAGGCACCCAGCCCAAGTGAGCAACAGGGCCATTCCCTCATACCTATGCGTGATAATTCAACGACCCGGCTGACCTCCACGACACTTTCCTTGTCTCTTGCCATGACAATAAGAATCACACACCCCTGAAAATTTTGACTGATGTCAGATAATTTCTCTGTTTTGTTTTTTTTTTACTTAAGTTTTTTTCTCTCCATTTTTGGAGCCCCTCCCCCTCCCCTGCCAGTACACAATGCCACGGACAACCGCTAGTTAGCCAGTGCCTTGAGCCAGCCCCGATTGCATGTAGCATTTCTTCTTCTTTTTTTTTAAATATGTCTTGGTGTACGTGCTTTAGATATTTTTGGACTACTTTTGATTTTGATAATTTGCGTGGGTGGGTGTTTTAAAAAAAAACATGCTGTCATTAGCATGTGAGGACAATATTTATGCACAAAAATGCATTCAACTTGGCAAGCAGTAGAAAAGAATTTTGAATTTTAATGTTGTTAAAAGGGTTAAGTTTAACAGTATTACAGATGTCTGAGACAACGTTTCTCTTTTTTAAACAATTCCCTTTCCCAGAACCGGTTATGAGATTCTTTGTAAATTATATCAGTGCAATTTCCTCACTTGTTACTATGGAAATTTTATTATTATACCAGTGGTGGATAATTGGCTTATGTAATTTTTTGTCTCATCCACAGAGCAGCATCAGTGGTCTAATGAAGCACTGTTCCAGCAGAGATTCAGCTGATTTCTGTATTAAAATGTCTTTAATATTTCAAACCTCTCCCTCCCCAACCACAAAAATTAGTATTTAGAAATAAACAAGATGAATCTTTTGTAAAACCTAAATAATCACTATTGTTGTTATCGCTATTACCTGATAGGTGTCTGCACACGTTGGCATCATGTTTGTGGGGTCACTTTAAGCATTCAGGGATTTGATTAATAAAAATATTATATCTGTTGATGAGATCTTTGTGAAATTGAACCAATCATATACGTACCATTGGTCACATTTCTGACCAAAACCATTTTGTTAACAGGCTGCTCTTTAATGTTGGACTTCTACTTGTAAGAATTTTAAAATAAAGTGATTGAAATAAATGTTTTGTTTACCAAAACTTTAGAAAAAAAAAAAACAAGATATTGTTATTGCTTTGTTAAAGTGACTGATTTATTTCTATTATTATTGTTGTGGATGTAAAAATGAATCAATAAATTTATACAAGTTTGAAATCTTGCCACTTTTATATATTTAGAAATGTTCAGAAGAAACTCAGAGGCATGATACCGTTACAACAACAGTATTTCACCTGGTTCCTTTGAATACCTCTAGTAAATGTAATCACTATAATATAAAAGTAATTTCTATTCAGTTATATATGAACTCTGCTTGAGAAAATTTAGTTTGCTTTTGTTTTTAATTTTTAATTTGTTTATTGATAAATGATATATTTTTTTCTATCTTTTTTTCTCTTTTCAGAAAAACCAGTGGGCATGGGATGAAAACAAACTTCTTGTGATGCACCACCCAATTTACAGGTAAGAAACTAGATATTACTGAAAATTGCACCACCAAATAATCAGGTGTTTATTATGTATGAGATAATGCTTTATGGATTTTGTCACAGTACTGAAGGTAGCAATCCTTCCCTGTATTTCATAAAAATTGAGAATTTGGTCAATTGATAGAAAAGTGAGTTCTTTGGACCTCTAGTGCAGTCGTGCAATGTTACTACTGGTAAAAAGGTACGCATTATATTTTTGGTGCTTAACTCTTCTAAGAAGCATTTGTTTGGCTGTGGAATCATCATCAAAATAACATATAATAAAATGCATTTTTGTTTTGTTTAGTTAAACAGTTACAGTCGTCACCACTATACATGGTTCAATACTCGACTTTGTTGTGATTCTGTAGATATTTTTTTACAAATTTGTATTTCCAAGGTTATTAGAAATTCATAACCTGGCTTCAAGGATTCTAATTTGAGTATTTTCACTATTTTATTAAGACCAGATTATTTAGAATCAAGCAAACAAAAGTACCACTTTTAACAGAAAATCTTAGCATTTACTTTGTGTATCAAGTTCAGCTTCCTGTGTGTGTGTGTCACAGACTTTTTGATGACAATGAAATACACATGAAAAAGATTGAAAAAATAAATGTTTATGCAACTACTTTTCCTCTCTGTTACAATTTAGAATTGAAAGAATACTCCCATCCTCTTTTCTTTGGTAGTGATTAATAGAATTCTAAATTATTTCCCAATTAAATGACTTTTTCTTTCCCTTTCAAATTAAAAAAAAATATATACCACAATGCTAGTATTTTCAACCTTAAAGCTGCCATTTAAATTCATTTACCATTTTAACTTTCAGAGAAAATTAAAAGGGAAAAATCTCTTCTTTTTTTTAAAGCATCAACAAGTAAGAAAGGAAAATGGCTGCAGATAATAGAATCCTTAGAGAGTTTTCTTTCATGAAAGAAATTCTTCAATTAGTTGGCCAATGCAACTGTATAATTTGTAATTAAATGTATTGCTCTGCTGGATTCAGGATGTCTATCTGGTCTGTGCTGTTTTTTGTCATTTCTACTTTAGCATCCTGGGTTATTTGCAGTCAGTTTGATAATTTAGACTGGCAATTTTTCCAAATTAAACTTATAAAAGAATTTCCCTTTTTTTAAATAAAGAAATCTACTGAAGTATTTTAGATATACAAAACCAGATTGATTTGTGCAAGTAGTTTTACTATTGGTAATACCATGAAATTCTGATAGTTTGGCTAGATGTATTTAAAGACCAATATTTGATTATATTGATGCCTTTTGGAATGTTTTTAGTGAATTGATCTAATTCTCCTATCCACAAATCAGTACCTCTGTACATCTTGTTTCTAGATCCATTTGAAGGTGGTTATACATAATTATAAGTAGGTTTTGATTACCAAATAACTGTCTTCTAGATGTTCTTATCAGTTCGCATCTTGATACGATATTTATCTGATTTAGTCACAAGGTCAGTCTTTAACAATAAATGGCACGGAAATTCAACAGTAAATTTAAAGTCTATCTTGAATAGTAAATATACTATGGATTTAGTCTAGCGGTAAATGTCATGCAAACATTGACCCTAGAATTATCTGTACAAATTGTTGTTAAAATTAATCTTTTTTGACTGCTTTATTGCCAGTCTCAATTACCATGAGGAGACAAGAATAAATTCTGTTTTTCTAGAAATAAACACTATATTTATCTGCACAATTCTTCAAATAGTAAAATAACTAATAATAATCATTTATTTTTCTCAATTACAGTTCTTATTAATAAATGGTTTTTAACATCAAGCTTTGCAGGTGGTTTAAATTATTAATTATAATTGTCTTTCTTAAATCTGCTCATAACCAAACAAATTTTTCAGTTTTTATGACCAAAGATTTTTTTAAAATTTTTTTACACTAATAATGTAAAGTTGTTTTTCTTTACCATTCATTCTTGTCATGGAAATCTAAAAAAAATTTTTTTTTTACTTTGCCCATCATGTTCTTAACAAAACATTTTTGCAAAAAATTATGTAGCCCTAAGGTTTTTATATTATCCAAAAGAAACCTTGAGGCATGTCCACAAAAGCAGATTTTGTTGTTTTTCTCTGATTTTTTTTTTAAACAAAGCTCATTTGTGGTGTTATTGTCAGGTTGCCTAGCCTCAGTTGCTGATTTGCCCCCCCCAACATATATATATATATATCACCATGATTGTTATGCCATAGTTTCCTTCTTGCTTTTGGTACTGAAAGGAAATTTAATGTACGACTTGCTACTTGTTTTTATTTTTAAAAATGTCAGCCTGCATATTTCAAGAAAGGATTAAAACATTTTTGCTTTGATTTAGTGTCATTTTTTTATGTAACTGGCTTTGATGGGCTTTTAAGATCAGCAGCAAACTATCTACCGGACCAAATATGCTCTCATCCATCAATGACAAAGATGGAGAAGAAGAAAACAAAGAAGAAAAATTGGATAATGTTGATTGATGAAAGATTTCTTGTTCATAATCTTTCCTGTAGGTTATACTTAATTATCAATATTAGAAAATGGATAGAGATTATTACCAAATGATTGATTGTAAGTCAGTGAGTTTTTCTTTTACAAATCAAATTTACAGTATAATAATTCCATTATGAAAAAGACTATTCTGAAGCAAACATTGGGGAAGAGTTAATAAACAGTGCTTCAAGATAAGATAAGATACTGATTTGGGAAATTTGTCTGGATCATGCTGTCAGTGGCAACATTTCACAATTGTGAGTGAGTGATAGGGAAAGACAGTCTCCATTGATGAATAACCAAAGATAGTGTTTTTCAGTCTCAGTTTTCTTGCCTACCATATGCCAATTTTTAAATTTTATTTTATTTTCTTTAAATAACACTTGTCATTTCATTAAAAATATTGGCTTTGATAGGTACAAGAATAAATTTATTGGCATCTGCAATCAAATTTGTAGTTTATTTTACCAAATACTTATATTCTTTTACAAGTAAAGGTATTTTGTGTACAGAATTTTCGAAAATATAGACCATTTTACTTCAAATCAAAGCTTGATTCTTGTGAAATTTCCATCAGGAATACATCAAGGCCTTGGTAGGTGAGTACAGTAACATCTCCTAGTTTTCACCTATATTTATCATCCATAATCAACCTGGCAATATGATCACTGTTGGCTTTGGTTGACACAGCAATTTGCCCACTATTTTTATTGTTATCGTAAACATGCCTTTGTTGTAGGTCTTCCACTTATTTATTATATACATATTATTGTGTGTACAAAATTGTAGCTGTCATGCTACACATTTGAAGAACAGCCTGGTATATTTATTTCTGGTTCTTCAAAGGATTTAAGATTTTTTGGAGAAAGAAGCTTCAATATGATATTAAACATACAAACTGATGCAATGTTTATAAATGGGTAGAACAGATATGCTGAAGGGAAGTTGTAATAGGTAGATGGAAATTGAGCATGTGTCACTGGTTATAGTAGTGCAGAGATTTGTTTATTTAGCCCATCATACCAGCCTGAATCCTGCACCACTGGGCTTCTAATTTTTCAGGTCTTTAAAGAAGCATTTAGACTGTGAAGAGGTTATGTTGGCTTACATACCAACCAAGAGACTTCTGCATTGTACAGGTGTGTTATAACAGATGTTATCTGCTTGGATTAAAGCATCTGAAAAATTAACATTATTTCTTTACCAAAACAAACAACTTCATACAATATAGTCTCATGTTATAGTAACACTACCAGTGAAATATTCTGTTCTGTATATTACGGTAATGTTTCTGTTATATTTATAATTTAATATGCATTTAAGAAGAATAGAATTCATCAGTATTTTACCTAATTTATATAACACTTCATATTTTAATAATGTTTAAATTAATTTATTGCACTGATTTCATCAGAAACAACAGTAGTATGAACAAATCTTTCTTATATCATCACAATGCATTAACCATCCATTGCTTGGTAGCCATGTCTTATATGGTGTAATGAAGGAAACGGCAATAAAATTTACACAATTTTGAGCAGGGATTCAGGGAAAATGCACAGTTTCAAGAATAAATAATGTGATGTTTGGTTGCTGTCAAAAGTTGTAAGAATGACTTTATATCAATCAAAATTTAAAAAAGAGTGGCAAAAGTGAAAAAGTACTGTGCATACTGAGGTGATAACAAAGCAGTCAGGGTTGTTCTGTCACAACATTTCTTCTTAGCAGAATTCCAGTTTTATAGAGAGCTGGTTTAAATGAACAGAGTGTCACTCTACTCTCCTGGCATCAAATTGCTGCTACAGGATGCATCTAACCTATTATTTGATTATCTATGAATGAATCCATTGTGACTACACCAATTAATGAACATTTTAATTATTTCTTGTTATATTTAAACTAATAGGTTTTTTTGTGTTTGCATCTGTTTCAAATCATTTTGTTTTGATAAATCTAATCAAATAAGATTCATTTTATGTAATATGTGATTCCATGTTTTAGGCAGAGCTTGAAATAAGGAATCATCTTATATTTGTCTTTACTATACTGTATATCAACATTTCTTTTATACCTGTGTTTTTTGTATTTCTTTGTGTCCTTTATTAAAAAGTTACATATTTATTAGTAGCCTATTACTCTTTCTAATTTGGAAGAGAGAAAAAAATAAGTACAAAGCTGCCTAATATTAAGATGGCTGCCTTGTTTTCATTACTGTCTCCAAAGATTGGTTTTCATATTTTCTATTTTAGTCTTCAAATTAAGATAAAAGAACACTGCTATATACATGCTCATAAGCCAAATTTGTATTTCTATGCTGACATTTCTTAGTCATTTTGTGGTCTGGCTTTATTAAATTATTTAATGTTTTTTTTTACTATTAGCATTCAAAGATTATATGGACTATGTAGAGATCAGTAACTGATTATAATTATTCTTTGTATTGCTATTAGTGACTTTGTATTAAATTCATTTCTACTTTATGGCTGTTTCCTACCTTAGGGAAATTAGAGCAAAAGAAATATCTTAAAGATACAGTGATGCTTAAAAAGAAAGTTTTCTTTGTAAGAAATACGTCAAAATAATTAATGATAATTCATATGGGAACAAAGTTTGCTCAGGAAAATTTCTCGAAATGTGTTTCATGTAGTTCCATGCTATAGTGTAGGAGGTTCATTAAGTAGCAGATGGCTGCTAAGTAGGAATTGTTACATCTTGACCTGGGTTTCGTTTTATGTATATATCTTTTTGGTTGGGGTAGTATTGTTTTTCTGTTACTCTGATGAGAAATCCTTTTGTGCAAAAGTTATTTTTTTAAAATATAATTGTAGCACAATTTGATGTTTCTACCTGTGCAAGTCAGGACAGGCATTTTTTTAGGTAGGAGAATAATGGAACTATCTTGAATATCAAGGAGTAATTTTGAACCTTTTCAACAGGATTACAAATAAATTGGTATTATTTAAATTAGATTTTATCTCAAAAGGCCACAAATATGCATGCATTATTTTCACTGTTTTGTTTGTTTGTATAGGACAAATGAAAGATTATGACCATAGTTTCTTTATTTCTTAAAAATTACAGTAGGTATATGGCTCAGTCATTGTCACTGGTGAAGAGTTACGACGTGGATTTTAGTAAAGAAAAATCTTGGTTTCCATGTGATTGTGCAAGGTCACATAGAAAGAGATACAATAAGTTTTTCCCAATCATGTCATTTCTTGCTTTTGCAACATTCCATGACCTCTGAGCTCTCCAGATCTCCCAGTGGGGCTACCTCACATCTTGGGTATATGTGAAAAAAAAACTCTACAATACTACCAGAATTTAAGCAATTGGTGTAAATTGTTTGTTTGTTGCAGAGAATCTAATGCTATTGGTAGTGGCCATATGTCTAGTGTGATGTTTTAGGTAATAAAGTAACAGAGTATCTGGACACAATCTTCCATCTGTTCTATACAAATAAACAACAGTGAGGATGGTGTATATCTGTGGAATTTTGAAATTAAATAGTGCTGTGGTTTATTGGTCACTTGGTATATGGAAAAGTTTGGTTTAGCCATGAACTCCTTAGCTGAAGTAACAAAAGTTGGGGGTATTGAATAACTATCAACCACTTTATATCAATTGTTTGTTTCTTCTCAATTTGTTTGTTTTCTTAGAGATCTCATTTAATTTTTTTGCATTTTAAGAACATGTAACAGCCTATTGGCATCGTTTTTAACTGTAGCGGAAGAGCTGATCAATGGCTGTTTCCTTCATCCTAGTGAAGCAGTGGCCCAATGTGTTGGATGAAAACAACATAATAATTTATCAGCCAACAGGTGGGTGGTTCAAGACCAACCAGAGTTGCTTATACAATAACAGACATCATTGCACTTTAAAATAGTTCTCCTCACAACTATACCCTGCTGATGGTAACAGCGAAAGACTTAAATGCTGATTCATTAGTTAGACCAGTCACAACTAATAATAAATGCCCAAAGAAACCCTTGACTTTCTGGATTTTATTCCATTAGAAATTCTTTTTTAAAAATTATGGGGAAATATTGCATTTATTTTGGAAATTAGAAAATTCTAACATTATTTTTATATTTGTAAAATTTATAATACATTGATTTAAAATAATGTAATGCAAATTTTCTTCATATTAAACAAAAAAAATCAAAAAACTCCTGCTCAGCTCATATTTTCAGTCTTTCTTGATGGCATTGCAATATAATTTAAATAATCAGAATTAATTTGGGTTTATTATCTTAATTACTGCTAGTAGCCATTATGTTATGAAATAGCTATTTTGGATGAACAACTCTAGAGTAGGTTTTAGCCTGACTTTATAGCCATAGTTTGGCATGATAAAGTTAATGCTTCACCACTGGGGATTGATTGATAATGTTGGCACTGACAGTGGAGACTGCATGTCCATGATACAAACAGCCATAAGGATGGCAGAGATTTATGATTGATATGCTTCATGATAACTCCAGAGTCAGATATAGTAGTGTGTCCTAAGTGGTATAAAGTAATTGATTTTCTCCGTACTTGAAAGTAAGTCTGATATAAGACTGACTGGATGTGTTATGGTATGAAGTCATTTGGATACCAGCAGCATGGCTAAAGCTTACTTGATGGATTGGCTTTCCAGTTTCAGATTTTAAAAAGATAATTTGTTTAATTTGTTTATTTGGTGGATTCTATCTTTTTCTACTTCAAACTTTATTTAATTATTTTTTTAACTTAGTGGGTTTTTCTTACTAAGTACAAAATTATTCTCTCATTGATTATTCTACTTTAGGTTTTAAATTTTTTGGCTTAATGAAATTTTTTTAATTAATAAAGATGTAAATGAACTTAATTCAGAAAAGTTTAATAAACTATTACTATGCTATTTTTTCTTCTTGTTAACTTGACAAATATACATTATATTGAATTTATTTAAACCTTACCACATGATGGTAAGATTCATAAATGGGGATTGCCTCTGTATTTCTAGAGATATTAATTTATTTTGCTTGCTTGATTAAAAGAGAGAAAAAGTCAAGCCAGTCTAATCTGATACTAGTTTTTTCTCTTTGAAAATCTTTATCAATTAAGATTTTTGGTTAAGCAAATTAGAACTCCATTACTCCTTTTTTTTTTTCTATCAGAAATTGTTGATTTTCTGTCAGCAGGAAATTAAGGGACTCAAGTTTATTTTTTCAATAAACATTTTTTTCTGTCACTGTTTAAGATTTGTGATATGACACTATAAGTCGCCTGTTCCCATATTTTGTTCAGACATATTAGTCACTGAAAGGAAATGGGGGCTTCAGAGACTGTTGTGACTCAACCTGTCTTAATTCACCGAATACCAAGATGGAAGAGAAGGGACAGATACACCTATTGGTTTCTGAGCTGATATTCTTTTACTTCCTCACTTTGTCAGTGTTACGCACCGAGAGAAAATCAACAGCTCTCATTATTGTCTCCATTCGCTTGTGTGTGCAAAACAATTATTGAACAGGGATTCCAATGCACTTTTTCATTACCATGATCACACAGATCATTTCCATGTCTACAAAACTTAGATTTTAAGAAATGCAAAGATAATATTGTTCATATCAGAAAGATAGCAATTGTATAGTCACAGCTATGACTGTTTTGCCATTTATTCTGGATAGAAGATTGCATGCTTAATTAGCATTACACATACAAGAAGTTGAATGAAGCAGCATGAGAGGAAATGTATAAAAACTAAAATATGGCTTAATAAAAAAGAAATGTATTGATAGCGTATTTTCTTTTTTCAGTGTAGCAATCCACTGGTTAGGTTTTTGGAATGCTAAGGTTGAGGGACTGAGTTTGAATCCTGGTTGGGAACTGCTTGGTTTTGTGTACCTATCTATTTTATTTAGCATGGTTTCTTCTTGCCTTCCTTCCTTCCAGCTGGTTGTGTGCTTACCTACCTCTTACATCTAAAAAAATAAAAACCCTTGTGGAGATTTCATGCCAAGGCTGACACATTCACCATGGAAGAAGACTTGACCTATACCTCTTTCTAATTTTACATTGGAAAGGAGGCTAACCACCTACAGAGAAGGAATGTTCATTAAGAATACGTATTTACTTTTTATAATGGAAACAATAATTTCTATTTTGTCTAAGGTTGTTTTTAATCACAATTCATGCTGTGTATTTAATTTGTTGCTAAATGTAAAATATAAATGATTACCTGCTTTGTTTACCATCCAGCAAACAACAACAAAACAAAAATGTTGTCTTTAGTCCTGGACATGTACATCATGTAAAATAGCAGCATTCTTATGGTGTCAGGTAATCAACTATTACCTGATTAATTGTCTGAGTAATTATGTTTTCTCAACAGAAGTGGTAGTGAACCCATGTACTAGCTCTTATAGAAAATCTCAATATGCTTGTGATATAGTTACTAGATACTTCATCCATGGGAATCACAACTTTGCTTTAAATTCATTGATGGCATTCAGTGTATGTAGTTGAAGATGAACTTTGTCCACTACGAAATGCCCTTAGGAGCTGCCTCATTTCAAGACCATAAACTCCACTCCGTGTTGTCATAAAAACTGCCAGTAACCAAAAGCATGGAGTACATACAATGTATCTGCTAGTAAACATACATTTTGGCTTCCATCTAGAAAAAAGTGTTGTAGAACTCAAAACTATTTTGTCATTAGAATTTAGTTACATCCTGTATTTTATCGTATGACAGCTTTGTTTGGTTAGATGCTTTCTCTTATACTATGGTAGATTTAATTCTTGCATAGTATTTTCTCTCAGGCAGCTGAAAAATGTTGATCTTATTTTTTGTTAGTCATGAAAGTGCTGATTATACTTATCATTAATGGACCATGGTTGTAAGTCTCAGCCCCTTTAGTCTGACCTCTCCCCTGAAACAAAAGCTCTATTGATTTCACTTCAAGCACATTACATAGTAGGAATCTCTGGGAAGATTAATGATGATGAAAAGTAATTCAGACCAGACACCATTTGAGCCTGATGGACATTTATTGACCAGATGTACATAAAAAAAAGCTTGGAAATGGTTATCTCATAAATTATTTTAGGCAGTTGCTTATGACTTACATGCAATTTGTCTCTCAATAATTGCTAACTTATAGAAAAAACTCAATGCTACATACTGTCTGCCAATTGATATGCCATTATTTTCCACATTTTGATAAATATTTATTTAATGGTCATCTACTAATGGTTATGCATCAGAATTTTGCATGTGTTATGTTTGCACCAGATGGCACATATGTCATACATATATATATATATATATATACATATCTTTCTTTTTAATTAGTTTAACCAAAAAAAAAATCAAATAAATTATTCAATTTTTTTCTATCATAAATGTACAAATCTCCCTAGTTTCCAAGGACAGCAACTTATGGATCACAATGGTGAAAGTTTTTTGTTTTGTTTTTTTCCTCACTTGTATATGACTGCTAAGGTTGAAGGCCCAAGTTTGAATGTTGGTCAGGATCAGATCAGTTGTTGCACCCCTACAGCATGGTTTCTTCTCAATCTTCTCCAGCCAACTGCATGGGTTTCCTCTCACATATAAAAATGAAGAGTTCTGGTAAGGTTTTTTTAGTACTTGTGGTGAAGGTTCCACAGGTAACTTTTGATTGGTTGATACCTCAAACTTTCCCCTTCTAGTTGACTTCTCTGAGATGTCCACAACCTTAAAGATAGGACAGATGTCCACAACCTTAAAGATAGGACAGATGTCCACAGAGTGAGTGAGCAAGCAAGCAACCATGTATACACCTGTGGGAAGGAAAAATACCCAGGTATCCATTATCTGGCAGTATCTTTGTTTGGAGCTATAATTGATCATAAAATGGTAATTAAGGGATCTTTGTAAGAATGGACTGTTTTCATGTTTTTTAGCAGAATTAATTTTATTTTTACCTATATAAAACTTTGTTTACCCAGTAAATTTTAACAACTATGAATTTTGTTTTCTTTTCAACAGGATTTTTTACGTGTCCCATGACTCTCAGGATCTTAAGATATGGAGCTACATCGCTCGTGATGGACCAACCAATGTTTTTAAGTGCAATGTTTTCAAAGCTTACAAAAAGGTAAATTGTTTGTTCAGGTTATTGAAGTAAATTTGATAAGACTAAAAAATTTAATTTCATGCATAATTGGAGAATTGTGTGTAGGGTGGTTCTACATCTTATTATTATATATTGTGCAAAATTCCCATAGTATTACGCTTATTTTGATTATTTTTCAGTTATGTGAAAAAAATTTTCCCAGCCATGTTTGACGACATTATGACCAAGAAACTGTTTGCCTGTCCATGTGTTCGTGCTCTTATGTTAAAAAATGCATGTAAGCCGGCTCTATGCTGTTCTGAAACTTGGCAGTCTAGAAATTTAATCAGTAACTAGGTGTTATGCTCTGAACTGTCAAGTAATTATAGACCAGTATTAATCACTCTCTTTTCTATGCCTAATAATAGCTACATTTTGTCCTTTTTTCTGTCTTTAACTAGAAAGGCCCGGATAATAATATTCCACAAAATACATTAATATATTCTTCATAATGGTAACTGTCCGGGTAAAATTAAGTCAAATTAACTCTCATAATTATGATGAAATATTAACTTAACTGTCCATTTTTTAAAAATGATTTAGAAATAATAAAGTCAAATGCATCATAATTGTTTCTCAAGTAAAAAATATTTCTGTCGTGATCTGCTGAAAGAAGAGATGAAGTTTTAAATCATTTGCAATTTTTTTTTCCATTGATATGCTTTCTTTCTCTGTTTACATGACTGCTTTCGGTTGGCTGATGTGTGCATTTGAAAAGCAGAAGTTTAAGATATCTGTTATTTTCACTGAGTAAGAGAAAGCTGTTTTAACTGACTCATCATCTGTTATGTGCCCTCAGGAAGGCTAGATGGTAATTTTAGCCATTTTGCAACAAACAAACTAATCATCTGATTTATTTATTTTGTTAAGCAGCGGATTTGCACATTATGATAGCAGGCATGAATGTTTGTTTCTTTGGTAGCATTTAGATTTCTTTTGAACAAACATGCTTTGAAAACACCAGCCTATTTATCACGTCTCATGCCGTTCAGCTGCTTTTCTTTCTTTCTTTCTTTTTGTTTTTGAATAAAAATGAAAGAAATTAGTCTCTTTGTTTATAGTTTCAGCATCTGTTCTACCATTTTCTGCTATCTGATTAAATGTAATGATCAATTTTCATTTGCAGTCGTAAATATATGTATACTTACATGACTTTGAAATTTCCAAATGTCATTCTTTATTCAGGGTAATGGAAGCTGATTTATCCACTGCAATAAGTAGTGCATTTTGTTGATTTGTTAGGATTCAATTTCAAGCAAGTCTATTAAAGAGAGAAAATAAGCATTTTTTGTAATAACTTATCTGTATCATTGATTTTTCAGGGGAATTTCTGTAAACTTAGACTTTTGATTCTTTTCAAATGTGTATGGGTGCTGCAGTTCTGTGGTGGATTCATGACTTTATCACTATCAGTTACAATCAAGATGTCTGGTTGCTCATTTTCTACTTTTTCTATTCTCACGACAGAAGAGCTATAAAAAAAAAACAAAAAAAACACAAGATGTTGCTGTCCAAAGTATGGAAATGAGAATTATATAGTAATTTTAGCTTTGGAAATGAATGATGTAATATGTTAAAACTGTGGATTTGACATGTTCCTCTATTGGTTGGTTTCTTTGAGATCCTGCATCATGCTTCAAGATGTCATTCAAATATTTATTTTTTTGGATACCAGTAACTTTATATACTCCTCTCTCTCTCTCGTCTCTCCTCATTTTGCATATTTTAAAGATCTTTTTTAATACACTTTTGAAAAAATCTGTGGAGTAATAAATTATACAGCAATTTTATTTATTATCTATTATTTGAAAGACTGGAATTTTCTGCATTCGATAACATATGAAAAAATCTATGATAATCTTTAAAAATTAACCATTCAGTTACTTTCTATATCAATGGCTCAATGTCATTATGTATGGTGTCCATAGTTTATTCAAATATTGCTGTCCTGCCAGAACTGTAATATTTCTTTCTAAAATCCCAATCAAAACCCTCCCAGAAAGCATTACACAGCAGAAATGGGAAAATTTTGGGGGTACAAACTAAACTAAAGTTGCAGCCTTCTGATTAAAAATTAGGATCTCCATTTTTAAATATGTTCAGGTAAATAAATGTTCAATCTAATAAATCTATTGATATTTTGTTTTTTGCTAACCCTGACAATAGTTCCTGCTGCCCTTAAAGAAACATCTGCAGAACAACGGTTGATGAATCTTGGTATTTGCATATGAAATAGTCAAGACTATTCTCAATTATTTACTGCCAATTGCACCCCATGGCACTTTTAAAAATAAGTTTATAATGGTTTATGAAAACAATAAAGCATTTTGTTGGAGATTCGTCTCAAAATTACTTCACACTGTAAATAATAATGGTCGCCACTTCTAACTGAAGATGGCTGGTCTCAAAATACATGTGTGAGTGTTGGTAGGACTGGCGGGTGTCAAGGAACATTCAAGAAGACCAGACAAGTCACTACCCACACTTCACTGCAAATGACTTAATGAGAATTAGCCATGTATGTAGTTCTCTCTGTGTTTGTGCATTTACTGTTGGTGGTAATTTTGTTTTTGCTTTCTTTTTATAAAATAATGAAAATGACTTAATCTAAACTTCTTTCTGTCATTTATTAAAACACCTAAAAGACTTTCACCTGCAAAGAAATCACTATAAGCCCAGTTCAGTCATGCCATTTTGATAGGTTTAGTTCTAAATGGTTTGGGCAGTGCACATTAGCTAGGAGTCAGCATGCTTGCATGTCTAAATACTTTTGAAGAAATTTGCCCCTGGTTGAGATTGGTAAATTTATGAGGCCAGCGGCAATAAGGTGAATAAAACTCCATCAGACGTTTATTCTGGAATTACTTGACTAACCACATGGGAATCTGGATGCAGTGAATGCTTTTTTAACTGTAATTACTGAAAATTTACCAGTATGTTGTTGTCAATGAATAGGTTGATATAAATGAGAACAGACTTGGCATTAGATCTCTAAAGCTTTGGAACAGTTGCATTTTTTCTTCTTTTTTAAGATACCAGCTGCAAAAATCATCATACTTTTTTGTTTTTTGCTACGATGTATTAAATACACTTTAACCTAAATTCCGTAAGCCCAGTAAAAGAGAACACACACACGCACACACACACACACATATATATATATATATATATATATATCAATCACTCAAATATGTTTGTTCATCTACAATTTCATGATTTATGTTTTTTGTTTGTTTTTGTTGAAATTTTGAAGGCTTGAAAAAGGTTTGCTTATTGACATTTGTCCCTTCATTTTATTTCTCTCCTTATGTCTCTCAGTTTATCATGTCTGAACTGTATTATAATCTAACAGAGTCAGGCAATGCGAATTGTGCGGACAATTGGACAAGCATTTGAAGTTTGCCACAAGCTGAGTGTACACAGCGTGCAAAATGGAGACAGCCCAGAAGAAGCAAACAGTACAAGTTCAGTAGACAATAACGAAAGACATGTATCAAAAAGTAAGTTGCATTTACCTTCACACAGTTTCAATCGTTTATTTATTTGTTACTTTGTTCTTGTTTTTTTAAATGTTTCATACAGTTGAGACAAAGGTCTGATGTCTAACTGACTGAAATACAAGTATGCCAGAATAAATTGCAGATGTCTGTATCTCTCTTAGTTTATCTGTAAATGTTATGTGACTTTGGTGTATCTTCTACCTGAATTAGAAATACAAGTAAAAACTGACTTGATTGCGGTAGTACTCTATGCCAGACATTAAATAGCAACACATTTTACTTTTCTTGTTTTTTAGCAGTCATCTATCTGTAAAATTGTATAACAGAAGTTATAGTTGTTTTTGTTTTATTAAATAAAAGAGCAGGAAATTAATGCCCTATATAAAACTATTGTCTTCTCTCAACAGCATCTGTTTACAGCTTTCTTAAGCACATTAGCTTTGTTTTTATTTTGAACATATATTTATATTTGATTTCATTGTACAAGTATCTGTCCTATTACTAAAGAAAATAATTAAATATATATATGTATATATACATATATATTTAATTATTTAATGTAATGGGATGCTGAAAATTTATTTAATCTTCTGTTTATGATAGGACTGTCCAAAAAATTTTGTAATGTAATTAATATTTTACTATTGTTGTTTCCTTAGTTAGAATCCAGTTAATATGTAGTATAAAAATCTAGAATTCCTTAAGTTTTGCTGAATGTTCTGTTTAAATAAAAGCTAACTATACCTTTAGTCAGTTGTTCTGTGATAATTTTCTAAGCTTTCAAGACAAGGTCATCAAACCAACACTATATTCTACTGATGCTAGCCTAACTTAGGCATTGTTTGTTTGTTTGTTTTATACAGAAGCTATGATTTTAGGCATTTAACCTAATGTCATTCTTTAATAAAAGGTGAGGGCTGCAGAGTAGTCTAATGGTTAAACTAGTGGACTCCTGCAGGTCAAGGGTTCGAGTTTGCTTCCTGTGGCAAAGGTTTGGTTTAGCTTACTTTCCTAGATTGAATTCTTCTAATTCTTCTTTTCCAGTTGGCTATGTGGACTTCCTTCCACATTTATAAAAGAAGAGTTCTCATAGGAACTTTCAGTAGGTCTGTTATTCTAGTCATAGTTGGAGTGCACCAAGCACTTCCCTGCCTGGCCCCTGTTCTGGGTCCCAGCCTATGTTTGCAGTTAGATGCAGCAGATAAGATGAAGAATCGTAGCCAAAATTCTCTTCTCTTTTGATAGGTAGAAACTCATCAGTAACTTTCCATTCTTCTCCTGTTACCCAGTTGGGAAAGATCTTTTCTGAATGAAGTAATTTTTCATACATTGCTGAAAATATGGCAGTAGTTTTAGCCAAAGTGAGATCAATATAAAATTTGAGTTTTGTTATAAATATACAGCTACTACATATAGGAAATAGTGTTTTTCTACAGAACTCTCTGCAATATCTGTAACTGAGTTAGTACTTTCTCTCACAAATGGAATGATGTGTTGTATGCACGTGTTTTCAGTATCTCAGTGTTTGTTAAAAACAAAACAAGACAAACATCATGTTCAGACCATTGGGTATGAATTTGTATGGTTGACTTGCACATCTTTTGTTGAATAATTTTTTTAAAATTCTCATTTAAATGTGTGAAACAAAAAATGCTTGTATAGAAAGAATGAACGATGATAATAAAGTACCAGAAAATTCAAATGCTAAACATTGCTTTAGTGAAAAGGCTTGCACTCAGAAATAGTAAAATTTATTAACATTAGAGGAATCAATTCATAAAAGTTCATACACTGTTTGTTGCATAGTGCTTGATTTTTGGCAGACAAATTTTCTTATCAGTCTCCATACATACAAAATAAAAATGTCTTTTTTTTTAATATACATTCTTTGATTTCTCCATTTAATAGGTAATAGATTTGAATTTTTATTTTAACGTGTTAGCATTTTATTTATAAATAATATCAAGACATTGAATAAACATCATGTTGTTCTTTTTTTTTTAAATTTGATTATTTTTAGGAAATACTGAAGATTCTTTTGATGGAATTTTGGAATGTGTAATTAATTTTAAAATAATTTAACAAGACAACCATTCATTTTCCTTTTATTGTCCTTCTTTTGACCAGTAATTTTCTTTTAGAAAGATTTTTTTTTAAAACATGAAAAGAATAAACAGAATTAATAGGTTAACTTGTCTTAACCTGTTTCTTGCTGTCAAAGTGTTCAAGATTACTGAGGGTGGACAGTTCATAATTTCAGTGGAAATTTGCCAAGTACAATCAGGTTTTCTGAAAGGTAGATAATGTTTGACAAAGTCTCGACTTGCTCCTGTTCTTTTGTTTAAGATTCCCTTTAAATAAGCTAAGACAGTTATTAGCAATAATCTGGATGCTCCCAGTTGCAGAATATTTATTACAATGCGATTCTGTTTGTCTGTTGTAGAATCTGTATTATGTAATGAATATGGCTAGATTTCTTATATTTTTTACTGCTATCTTGAAATCAGATACGAGTCTAAATAAACTTTATTACACTAGAGGTAAATATTTATTCTGATTTCCAAATCTAGTTTCTAGCAATTGCTTTAGCAAAGATATATATTGCATTTCCTCTTAAAATTCTATGGTTAAACAATGGAGAATATTTGATTAATAATAATAATAATAATATAATAATAACCTTTCTATTGATTTATATGAAGCAGTCAGTCTACATCATTTTAAAAAATTGTTTAATTTTTTGAGTTTATTGACAAATTTAAAAAATATGTACTAAAATATTTTGAACTCAACCTGTATTTATTTTCAATTTGAACAAAACCAACTGGGGCACAAAAAAAATACAAATTGCAACATATAACAGACAAAATACTTTGAATGTATGCATCCAGATGGGAGAAAAAAAGATAAAAAAACATTTTCTGCTCAGTTTAACATCAATAGACTTAATAATCATAAATATTATAATGTAGCTGGCCCCTGTACAGCATATAAATAATTCGGAGAGCTGAAATTGTTAGATAAGAAATAAACTAATAATTCTTTACTGAATAAAACTCTCAGCATGTCTAACATTCAAAAATCATCACCCACATGTATTCAAAATTGAGTAATGATAGCAGACTTTTAAAAACTGTACTTTGCTGTGTAAGTGATAGTGTGTGGGGTTTTTAACTGTCTCTTACCTTAGGCAGCCAGCATAGCATAGCATGAAATAAGGCAAGCTATTTTTAATAATAGCCACAATAGAAATGTTTTCTCAATGAAAAGTTGAGCATTCTAAAATGATTCATGTTCACATATGATTTGTTTTAGATGTGAGCTCCAAATATGCATGCGTGTACAAGTATCATGTGACAGTTATAAAGAGGGATAAATTAAATAAAAACCACATCTTTCATTGCTGATGATTTCTTTGCTTTAAAAGTCTGTGATCATACAGTGTGGTCTTCCAAGATTCCAAATTTCTGAAAAAAGTATTTTTTTATTCTTTTATTTGTGTAATATGCTTCTGCTGCACCTGGGCATCAAATTATTAAAAGATTGGAGGAGCCAAAAGGGATGAGTGATGCAAGCATATTTAAAATGCGATATAACCAGTGTAATTTGTGGCAGGGCATAAGGTACAAAAGGTACAAGCGCTGATCTATCAGTGTAGTTGTCCTTACAGTCTTTAGTGAGCCAATTATCAGTTCACACGCTTGCATGCTTCAGTCAACTGCATAGAATCTGAGCCCTAAGATTTTAGGTAAAGATGCCTGGTTGAATGCAAATCTGATATAATGCAGCTATATCATAGCTTCTTGCTCCATGCAGTTTCTAATTTCAACTTTAGCTTTATTTTATTTATTATTAATTATTTTTAAGGATCATAGATTGTTTTTCCTTTAGTCTAGCAAGGAACTAGATTTATCAATATTAGGCATGAAATTTATTTTAAAAATATTACGCATATCCTACTCTGTTTGGATGGTTTATTATTGTAGAAGATTAAAGAAATCTTTCATTTAAAAAAATCAAAATAAACTTAATAAGTATCGTCTGTTCATGCTGTTTGTGTCATCTGTAAGTAACTGTAATAATTTTCCTACTTCCCTTTCTGCTGGCACCAACACCCTTCACTTACAATGCACTCTTGGCTCTTGACTCCCATTGGCCACATTATATGAAAGAACTGGTTGCTAATCAGATGCACTATTCACTGGACCACCAAGGTTATCACCCCACTGACTAACCCCTTTTGTAGTACTAAGTTTTTATTTCTGAGTTAACGGTAGTCACATTTGCCTGATCTACACACTTTGTGTACCAAGCAGAACTGATTGTAAGGCCACACATGAGGCTTCTCTTCTATACTGTTTGTCTCTCTCATTCATTTCTGTTTCTCAATCTATGATTTTACAACTGTCTCATTACACATGCTGATTATGGCTGATTTCTCGTTTGTCCAACCCTGGTCTTGACATATCTCTCTCTCTCTTCTCCTCTCTCTCTCTCTCTGTACTGACGTCATCTCTCCTCTCCTCGCTCTCTCTCTCTCTCTCTCTCTCTGTGAGCAGAATTTAGTGAAAAAAAATTTCTGAATAACATCAAAAATTTTTATGATCCTGCAAAATTCTGTTTGTATTTTATTTATCTCAATAATTAAGATTTGCTTAATTTTGGTTCAGAATGTTCTAGAGTCACCAGAATATATCTATTCTTAACAGGTATCATTAAAGTTTTCCTCTTTGTTATAATTGACAACCCATTCACATTGCTAAAAGTAAAGTTATCTCCCTTTATTATTCAGTAGTTAATGGGTTAGTATTTTTCTCAGATAACCCAATGTTTATCACAGATGTTCTGATCTAGAAGTAAATGCATTTGATAGTCTTCTGTTTAAAAATATTCTATATTTTGACTTAGGATTTTTACCTTTTAATTATTGCTATTATTTTAAGTATGTTGCATTACATTTGAGTTCTTTTTTTACTTAGTATTGTAATATTTTAAATAATAATAATGTTATTGCTTAACTAAATAATACAGAAATTATATATCTATAGGTTGTAAAAAAAAATCAGCCTTTCAATTCTTAAATCACATCTATGTATTCGAATAAAGTATAAAAATATAAATATTCAACAAGTTAATCAAATGAAAATATTTATTGAAATTATAAGAAGAACAATACTAATAGATTTTAATCATGTAGATTATACATTTTAATAATTGCAATACATACTAGAATAAATAATTATCTTTGGTATTAATATTAAATTATACTGTTAATTAATTTTGAAAATGTATTTTTCAAATATACAGTTAATAGTGTAGCTTCTGATAACATTAAACAGCAGAACGGAAGATTGCTGAAAGTAGTGGATTAGTTCAGCCATTTCTCTTTGCCTTATTAGCAATAACAGAAATAACTAATGAATCTCTTTTTTGAAGAACTTCCCCTGCTGCCATTGTCAGGGTTTAGTTATGAGAAGGACTATTTTGAAGTGCAGTGGCTTGACCTGGTCAAAAATCTGATTGCTAAGACTTTGGTGTTTTGCTCACTGTGCCCAGTTGTCTGTTTCAATCTTAAAAGATTACTGATAAAATTCCCAGGTTAGCAAGTCTTTTGAATAATGGTAACCCTGCTGCACTGTTTGGTTCCATAATTTCCAAGAAGAAAATTTGTTAAAGCATAAAATGTTCTGAATACTCCAGGTTCTATATTATGCATTGTTTTTTTAATCCTCAGTTTTAAGAACTAAATGGTGTTTGTTTTATGTCACATCCAGTAGCATGAAGTAGGGGAACTTTATTTCAATTATGAGTTCACACAAGTAAAACTGCTTTCACAAAGATGGAGACAAAACAAATGATGGGTTACTCTTGTCCCAGCAGAAAGGATTAGAAATATGAGTGCTCATTGTTGTTATGGCTTGAAGCAGATGCACTGTAAATAAGGTTTTATTGGTTAATTTACTTCCAGTTAAGTGAGGATGTAGCAGTCATTGTTAAACACGCAGCATGAATTCTTCAAGATTACTTGTGAACTAAGGACTCATTGGGACCTCTCGTTCTAATGTTTATGACATTAGAATGGCTTTTAATTAGGGAAAGAACTTGTTTAAAAATTTTTTTTTAAAATTAATTTTGAATAGATTTTTTTTTTTCTCAGCCTTTCTTTTTCTATTTTATTCTGTTTCACAGAGTTGCTTTTCTGTTGGTATTTTTTTGTTTGCTTGTTTTTATTAATTTAAACATTAAATTTTTTTTTTACTACTTAGAACTAAAGATGCGTTTTTTTTATTAGATTATTTAAAGGATCACTGTTAATAAATGAGATTAATGTACTCCATAGCTAAAACAAATTTGCTTCTTAATACCCAAACTATGATATTATTACAATTGAATTAGGCGACACCATAGCCCTCGTTGGCATTCGGTCATCCATCATACCTTTTGTAGTCTCAATTCAGAGTATCCCAAAATACAAGATGGTGGTCTCTGAAGCAGTGAAATGAGACTATTTAATTAATGTATTATATATATACTTTTGATCATTTTTAATTAGTGAGTTTAACATCAAAATCAAATCATAAATAGTATTTGTTAAAACTATGTGACAATCAGTATTCATTAAGTATATCTTTAGATTAAAACTGTTATTATTATGTAGCAGCAAATACTAGTCCAATGGATAGATTTTGAATTCTTAATAAGAGAAAGTATTTTTTTTCTTTTTCTTTTGTCAATAAAAGGAAGTATGGTTTCAAGTGGCTGTTGGTACTAAGTAACAGTAAGTTTTGAAACAAAACTTATAATTAACTATATACCAGACAGGACTTTTTGTGTGAGTGTGTGAGTGAGTAGGTGGTGTGTGTGTATGAGAGAGAGAGAGAGAGAATGTGTGTTGGTGTGAGTGAGTGGGTGGGTGTGTGTGATGAGAGAGAGAGAGAGAGAATTGTGTGTGTGAGTGGGTGTGTGTGGTATGAGAGAGAGAGAGAATGTGGTGTTGTGAGTGAGTGGGTGGGTGTGTGTGTATGAGAGAGAGAGAGAATGTTGGTGTGTGTGAGTGAGTGGTGGGTGGTGTGTGTATGAGAGAGAGAGAATGTGTGTGTGGTGAGTGAGTGGGTGGGTGGTGTGTATGAGCGAGAGAGAATGTGTGTGTGTGGTTGGGTGGTGTGTGTAAGAGAGAGAGCAGAGAGACATTGTGTGTGAGTGAGTGGGTGGGTGTGGTTTGTACCCAGAGAGAGAGAGAGAGATGTGTGTGTGTGAGTGAGTGGGTGGGGTTGTGTGTGTATGAGAGAGAGCGAGAGAATGTGTGTGTGTGGTGAGTGCGTGGGTGTTTTTGTGTATGAGAGAGAGAGAGAATGTGTGTGTGGCGTTGAGTGGGTGGGTTTGTGTGTATGAGAGACGAGAGAATGTGTGTGTTGCGTGAGTGGGGTGGGTGTGTGTGTATGAGAGAGAGAGAGAATGTGGTGTGTGTGTGAGTGAGTGGGTGGGTGTGTGTGTATCGAGCGCGAGCTGTGGTGTGTGTGGGTGGGGGTGTGTGTGTATGAGAGAGCGAGAAGCGAGAGAATGTGGTGTGTGTGCGTGAGTGGGTGGGTGTTGTGTATGCGGCGAGCGCGCGCGCGACTGTGTGTGTGCGCGTGCGTGGGTGGGTGTGTGGGTGTATGCGCGCGCGAGCGAGACTGTGTGTGGGTGACGTGCGTGGGTGGGTGTGTGTGTCTGAGCGCGCGCGCGCGCCTGTGTGTGTGTGCGTGGGTGGTGTGGTGTATGCTCGAGCGCGCGCGCTGTGTGTGTGTGCAGGCGTGGGTGGGTGTGTGTGTCTGCGCGCAGCGCGCGCCTGTGTGTGTGTTGCGTGGGTGGGTGTGTGTGTCTGAGCGAGCGAGCCTGTGTGTGTGTGTAGCGTGAGTGGGTGGGTGTGTGTGTACTGCGCGAGCGCGCCTGTGTGTGGGTGGGTGTGTGTGTGTGTATGAGCGCGACGCCAATGTGTGTGTGTGGGTGGGGTGGTGTGTGGTCTGAGACGCGCGAGCGCGCGCCTGTGTGTGTGTGCGTGCGTGGGTGGGTGTGTGTGTCTGCCGAGCGCGAGAGCGACCGGTGTGTGCGTGGGTGGGTGTGTGTGTGGCGCGCGCGCGCCGATTGCTTGCTCTGCGCGCGTGGCCGGGCCCCTGGCATCCACGCCCCTCTGGTGCTCCCGGCCTCTTCGGTTCGGTTTTCATCTCCCTCCCTGCATGCCTACACCGCGCCCTAATTCCCTCTCTTTTTTTTTTTCTCCGGCTTCCCCCCCTCCTTGCCCCTTTCTTTCCTACCGTTTTTCTTTCTTCTTTCGTTCTCCTCCCCTGTTTCTTAGTGCGCATTAAACTTCTGGCCGCCCTCCCTGGTTACCCCCCCTTTTTCAGCTAACCAAGCTTTCCTACAGCTAAAGCCCCACCTTCGCCCAATCCCCTAAACCCGACCCCTGTTATTACACTCTAAAATGGACTTTATTCCCCCCGAACCTCCTTTTTCTTTTGTAAAAATGCGTGTGCCCTATGCCACTCTCTTCTTCCTTTCTCTAACCCAGCTTTTCCTCTTTTTTGTTCTTATCTCGCCTTCATTCTTCATGTCGTATTAGGGTATCTCTATTGTGTGTGTGTGTTGTGTGTGGTCCTGGTACTATTAATTAAAAACATGGGCCATGGGATGTTTGCTTCATTTTCTTCTTTTTTTACTTTAGTCTGTATAAATTTCGTTTATTCTTATAGCCTTTTTCTCTTTCATGTGCATAACAATTTCAGATTAAAAATGCACCCATGCTCGCTTGCTTATTTATGGATGATTGCTGCAAAACAAGTTATATCACATAGAGTATGTCTTTCTCTTTAGAATATTGACTTGTAGGTGCAGAGTTACTGCAGGATTTACTTGAAATAATGGGTTGCATATCAATTGAAAGAGTATCCATGTACAATTTTCTGAGAGGTCTCATCCTTATAAAAGCCTTATTTTCTTGCTCACCACATCAAACTATCCAAAAATTTACCACACCACACCATACATGTTTACGCCTGTTGACTTCCTTTGTCTGCCTCAGCTTTACATAATTGGAGCAAATTCAAAATGTTTTTAGTGATAAGCTGCTTTCTGTCACTTCCTTCAAAGATACCCAGTCTTAATGCTCAGTTCTCCAGTAGCGTTATAAACACTTGTCCTGCTTCACTGGCTCTGAACAGGCGCTGAGCTAAGATTACTAGTGACTTCTGTTTTTGTGCCACCTAAAAAGTATGCTGGTAGGTAAAAAGCTGTTAGTTGTGGATCAGTAACGATACTACATCATTGTTAGTCGATTAATAACTAAGATCAGATTGCAAATTGTCGGATAGTCAATATTATTAGTGGTTTCCTCAAAACAACATGATCATCCCAACTTCACATGTTGATCTTGACCTCCTGAATCTTATTTATATCCTCTTTAACTTTACGTTTTTGATGATAGCAATAATCATGTTTGCATAGTGCATAGGAATTTATCTTTGCCCAAAAGTTTATATTTAAAACATCATTTTCTCTGTAAAATACTCAGATAGTTATCTGGCATGATGACTCTGATTTTTTAAAAAAAGTAGTTTACTTTATTTGAATAAGCTTCTTCCAACATTGAACCCATGCATCAGATAGCACCTGGAGATCATCTTTGGATAGGATATGAAGTTCAGTCATTATCATTACACCACATTGAACTTTCTCATTTTAAGCAAACTGACACCTCAGAGCTTCAATTTCAGCATTGGGAATAAGCAGAAATTACATGGTGTAAAATCAAGGGCATAGAGTGAGTTTGATAAGACTTCTGATTCTGTATTGTGGATTGCCTCCAGCACAACATTTCCAACTGGTTGACCATTCGGTGTGTAATGCGCAAGTGGTCAGAAAAAAAAAACAGTATGGCCTTCCTCACAGGGATAGACTTGGCAGATGCAAGTTCAGATATGGTCTTGAACCAATTCTTCAGCCTGAGCAACTTGCTCTGCCACTGGTGTTGATGGTTGAACAGACCGAGGATCGTCTGTGACTGATTGACTGCCCTTCCGTGAAATGCTTACACTATCTAAACACTGCTGCTTAAGCCAGTTTCATTTTAACAAGAATGGCAATGGAAGTCAATCTGAATCTCACTCAATAACAACTGGGCACAACGATGTTTACAGCATACTTCTGTACTACGTATTCTCTATAATCAAACTGATCTACTCTACATTGCTTACATAGCTTCTTTGTAACAAGCATGCATTATTCTCTGTGATGGTGGTGCCATTGGGTGACTACTACTATTTTAATTGTAGAATAAATCAGCAGCCTTCATATTTATTTACATAGCTCCCTTGCTACTTTGTGGTTTTTAATAGAATATACGTTTTTTTTAAAAACAAAGATAACCTATATTATACAGTATTGGATAATTATGAAAACAGGAAAAGTTGGGTGTAAAATGCAAATAACATGTTACAGAATTGCTTCTCATGTGTAAAAACAAAATGATTCATAGTAGTCATGGGTTGATATTGTAAAATGTGACTGGTTGTCATGAAACCATTGCAGGACTATGGAAGTCTAGGCAGTGATATCATGGTAGTGTGGTGAGTGCTATGGCTACTGGGAAGGAAATATCACATGAGAAGCAAATAGAAATCAGCTTTGGCTAGTGAAAGCTGCTTCATGCAGCAGATTGCAGCCTGGCTTCATGTTTTGGAAGGAGCTGTATGCAAGACTCTGAGGAAGATACACAAAACTAGTACTGTTGACAATAGACACGGCCAAGGATAAAAGGCCAAACTTTCCAAAAGTGATGTTAAATAATTCAGGGTATGGTCTTTACATGACAGATGATGACCCAGTAGAGATCTTGAAAATGACCTAGATGTAAGTACAGGTGTTAATATTTCTTCAAGAACATTAAGATACATTTAATATAAAGTGGCCTCAGTGGGCATGTAGCTGGCTGAAAACCTTTTATGAGAAATGGAAACCAAACAGCAAGGCTAAAATTGGCAATATAAATGAAGCAGTAGGATGACCAAATCTGGATGAAGGTGCTTTTTACAGGTGAGTCAAAGTTTGAACTGTTTTTTCAATAATCAACAGTATTTTGTTTGAAGACATACCTGAGAGCAGTATAATAGTCAGTGTACACAGCAGCTACAGTGAAGCAAGGAGTGGAACAATACAAGTGTGGGGTGGCATATCAGCCAGGATGTTAGAAATTTGCATAAAATCGAAGATAGACCAACTGTCAGCATATGCAGTCAGGTTATCATTCATCATGCCATTCCCTTAGTAAGATGTCTCATGGTATGGGGATTTATCTTCCAACATCACGATAACCCCAAGCAAACACCCAATGTGGTGAAAATCGAATCTGGAATAGAAAGTGGCTGATGGAATGTACACAAAGTTGTGATCTGCACAAAGTTCTCATACGAACATCACTGAGGCTGTATGGGCTTATATGGGTGCTGACAAGGTCAAGGCAACCAAACATTTTGGATGAATTGTGGAAAGTGCTACAGGATATTGGAACATCATTCCAGTCTTACATTGATAACCTGTATGGGAACATGAAAACAAAATGCCATGATCTATATAAGGCGAAGGACTCATGACAAATGCAAATTGTCTGTACAACATATCCATTTGTTATTGTATATTTTCTAAAATAATGCATTTATTATGTACATATCATATAAATCTCTCAATTACATCTTTTCATTATTTGTGCCTAACCTATGTGCATTTTCATAATTTTTTATAATACTGCATATATATCAAGTCTTTTATGGAAAGAGCTTGGAAAAGATGTAAGCTTTTTGCCTTATACATTCATTTATATATTTTAGACATTTTTAAAGATATGTGATAAATTGCAAGCAAATGCATCTCAGGACACATCAACACTAGATTAATGAAGTGTTTAGGTGCTGATGCATGTGTTGCTTTTGACTGATTTGGCATTTCTGAGAACAGCAATTTTATTCACAAGCAGCATGCTTGTGTACCTCAATTTATTCATTATGTAGCCATAACTGAATGATCGCCTCACTCAGGTGTAGTCCAACCTGAAACTTTGGTGTTATGCCAATGTAGCTAGACTGTCCTGACCCTCACCGAGAGAAGGTAAATGGTGTTTACACTGAGAATTATTTAGGTAGATTGTGATGAATTTCTTCAATCAACATTTTTTATTGATGACTTCATATTTATTTCATGTAAAATACTTTGTTTTATTCAGTTCCATCTAGTTGCATCTATAAACTATGCTTTTATAGATGTCCATAGCCAGGCCTGGTAAGAGGCAGGGCCAGTTAGCATGGGCCTACAATTTTGAGAGAGCCAATTTCCTTGGTAGACATGGGGTTATGTTCTTTTATTCTGTTCTGTTACTTGTAAGTACATCAGGTAAACTATATTTACTGTATGTAAAAGTATACACCCATACATAAATCATATATATTTATCACTGATTTTAAAAATACTTAATGAGCAGTTTGAAGTGGGGCCTACATTTCCCATGGGCCTCTTGCCAGCTAGGCACAGCCCTGCCCACAGCTTCCAACTCCTTTTTCTATTCTAAACCTGCATCAAAGGAGAATATTGGAACAACATCAAGAATGCTCAAAGATTAGATTATTCTACTTAGCATATATTCTGCTTTGTTTTAACTATATATATTTATTTATTTTTTAATCATTATTTTATTTGACATTTCTGGAGTTGAAGATTGAGAATTAATAGCAAAATAGCCATCTATGCTTTTGTTATTTAAAAATTACTTTCTTTTATATATAGCTAGAATTAATATCATTCTGGTGACCTGAGTTCTTTTGTACCCCAAAACTGATGCATAATGCAGGAGATATTATATTAATTAAAATATGAACAAAACCTCTTTAGAAATTTTTGGCTGCTCCTTATTTTGCTTCTCCAAGGTTGCTGAAATTGCTGATACTATATATACATAGTGTGCACGCATGTAGGAAGCCTAGCACTGCACCGAGGTAACCTGTCCTGTTTTATCATCAAGAATTACATTATTTAAACAAACTTCTCGACATGGCAACAAGGCTGTAATTTTCTCATCTGCTGCATCTACTTACTTTACCTGCAATATATGGATGGTATTAACAGATCAACTACTATAACAAAATAAAAAAGCAACTATTAAGTAATATATTAAAATTAATGCTAGTTTCTCTAAATTTGTTATCTTAGCTAAGTGCATCAGTATTGATTGTGGTGTGTGATATTATTGACAGTGTTAATTTCTTTCCTCTGACTACTACAGACAATTTGCTTGACTGGTTTGATTAAAGAAGTATTTAATTAGATTATGAATGATTAACTTTTTTCCCATTATCATATTGTAAATATTGAGTTTCATTGTTGGTTAGCTAAGGGAGTTCTGTATGAATATTATAGAATATTGAATTTCATTGTTAGCTAGTTAAGGGAGTTCTGTATGGATGTTATAGAATATTGAGTTTCGTTGTTAGCTAGTTAGGGGAGTTCTGTATGGATGTTATAGAATATTGAGTTTCATTGTTAGCTAGTTAGGGGAGTTCTGTATGGATGTTATAGAATATTGAGTTTCATTGTTAGCTAGTTAGGGAGTTCTGTATGGATGTTATAGAATATTGAGTTTCGTTGTTAGTTAGTTAAGGGAGTTCTGTATGGATGTTATAGAATATTGAGTTTCGTTGTTAGCTAGTTAGGGAGTTCTGTATGGATGTTATAGAATATTGAGTTTCATTGTTAGCTAGTTAAGGGAGTTCTGTATGGATGTTATAGAATATTGAGTTTCATTGTTAGCTAGTTAAGGGAGTTCTGTATGGATGTTATATAGAATATTGAGTTTCATTGTTAGCTAGTTAAGGGAGTTCTGTATGGATGTTTATAGAATATTGAGTTTCATTGTTAGCTAGTTAGGGGAGTTCTGTATGGATGTTATAGAATATTGAGTTTCATTGTTAGCTAGTTAGGGGAGTTCGTAGTTCTGTATGGATGTTATAGAATATTGAATTTCATTGTTAGCTAGTTAAGGGAGTTCTGTATGGATGTTATAGAATATTGAGTTTCATTGTTAGCTAGTTAGGGGGAGTTCTGTATGGATGTTATAGAATATTGAGTTTCATTGTTAGCTAGTTAGGGGAGTTCTGTATGGATGTTATTATAGAATATTGAGTTTCATTGTTAGCTAGTTAGGGGAGTTCTGTATGGATGTTATAGAATATTGAGTTTCGTTGTTAGCTAGTTAAGAGGAGTTCTGTATGGATGTTATAGAATATTGAGTTTCATTGTTAGCTAGTTAGGGGAGTTCTGTATGGATGTTATAGAATATTGAGTTTCATTGTTAGCTAGTTAGGGGAGTTCTGTATGGATGTTATAGAATATTGAGTTTCGTGTTAGCTTAGGGAGGGGAGTTCTGTATGGATGTTATAGAATATTGAGTTTCGTTGTTAGCTAGTTAGGGGAGTTCTGTATGGATGTTATAGAATATTGAGTTTCATTGTTAGCTAGTTAGGGGAGTTCTGTATGGATGTTATAGAATATTGAGTTTCATTGTTAGCTAGTTAGGGGAGTTCTGTATGGATGTTATAGAATATTGAGTTTCATTGTTAGCTAGTTAGGGGAGTTCTGTATGGATGTTATAGAATATTGAGTTTCGTTGTTAGCTAGTTAGGGGAGTTCTGTATGGATGTTATAGAATATTGAGTTTCATTGTTAGCTAGTTAAGGGAGAGTTCTGTATGGATGTTATAGAATATTGAGTTTCGTTGTTAGCTAGTTAAGGGAGTTCTGTATGGATGTTATAGAATATTGAGTTTCGTTGTTAGCTAGTTAAGGGAGTTCTGTATGGATGTTATAGAATATTGAGTTTCGTTGTTAGCTAGTTAAGGGAGTTCTGTATGGATGTTATAGAATATTGAGTTTCGTTGTTAGCTAGTTAGGGGAGTTCTGTATGGATGTTATAGAATATTGAGTTTCATTGTTAGCTAGTTAGGGGAGTTCTGTATGGATGTTATAGAATATTGAGTTTCGTTGTTAGCTAGTTAAGGGAGTTCTGTATGGATGTTATAGAATATTGAGTTTCATTGTTAGCTAGTTAGGGGAGTTCTGTATGGATGTTATAGAATATTGAGTTTCATTGTTAGCTAGTTAAGGGAGTTCTGTATGGATGTTATAGAATATTGAGTTTCGTTGTTAGCTAGTTAAGGGAGTTCTGTATGGATGTTATAGAATATTGAGTTTCGTTGTTAGCTAGTTAAGGGAGTTCTGTATGGATGTTATAGAATATTGAGTTTCGTTGTTAGCTAGTTAAGGGAGTTCTGTATGGATGTTATAGAATATTGAGTTTCGTTGTTAGCTAGTTAGGGGAGTTCTGTATGGATGTTATAGAATATTGAGTTTCGTTGTTAGCTAGTTAAGGGAGTTCTGTATGGATGTTATAGAATATTGAGTTTCATTGTTAGCTAGTTAGGGGAGTTCTGTATGGATGTTATAGATATTGAGTTTCATTGTTAGCTAGTTAGGGGAGTTCTGTATGGATGTTATAGAATATTGAGTTTCGTTGTTAGCTAGTTAGGGGAGTTCTGTATGGATGTTATAGAATATTGAGTTTCATTGTTAGCTAGTTAGGGGAGTTCTGTATGGATGTTATAGAATATTGAGTTTCGTTGTTAGCTAGTTAGGGGAGTTCTGTATGGATGTTATAGAATATTGAGTTTCGTTGTTAGCTAGTTAGGGGAGTTCTGTATGGATGTTATAGCCAATTTGATTGTTTGTATTGGCTTCTCAATTGATAAACATCCTTTTTTTCGAGTATCAGTTATTTATGAACAAGGGAATAAAAAGGGCCTTTCTCGTGAAAGATTTTACTGATTTCTTTTTTGTCTTCTATTTTAAAAAAAAAGATCCTGTTAAAAGGCCATCTCTGAGATCTAGGGATTTTCATATATTTATTTAGTTTTTTTGTCCGTACACATTAGTGAGTGATCTGTGCACCTATCTTTGATGCCCACAGTTTGTACATTTGCTCATCTAATTATTTCTTGTTCAAGGAATGCATGCTGCTGGTCACAGATTTTTACATGATTTCATGCATTCCACAAACTAGTTTTTTCCAAATGTCCAGGGCACCTGGTGACCTGGAGGTTATATTGAACTGATAAAGCTTAGGGCCCTCAGTCTGGATCAGGGTTGGCCCATTTCTTCAGTAAAAGGACAAACTTTTGCATGTTTTTAGACTCATTAATATTAATTTTAATTAATCAAGGTGCACTTTGATACTTTTTCATTAAGCTCATTTTCTTTTTTCTTACCAAAATCCCTGAGCTTGAAATTAATAGATAAATAAAGTAAAATATTGATCATCTTTATGAGGATATTGTACAGAAAAACGTTTCAATATATTTACCATAGATCTGTTTCACTTAGTGATAAAAGTAGTATATTCTAATAGGTCAAAGAGCTGTAGTAACCATCTCAACTCCAGTCTTAAGGACTCTTCCATTATTTTTCCTGTATAATAACTGAATGCATATGTTTTGTTTTACTTGTGTTTGCATTTCTGCAATATTTTGATGTCTGTACACCATCACTGATGAAGAACATTATCTAAGTTGGTATTAGCCTGTGCTGCTATATTTACTTGGGTTTGTTGTTTTGCAGCTAAAAATGAAGAAGATGAGGAAACCTTAAAATCAGACAAGTTAAATGAGGTTGTGAAAGAAGAGAAATCCACTCCCCCACAAGACCTGTCTTTGAATAAATTCCAACTACTACAGTCAGCAGCAAACAAACCAGTAAGTTGGTAGAGAATCTGTGAAAGCTTACAAAATGTAAGATGTTTGGATCAACTAGATTTGATAGAATTTTAGAGATAAGAATGGGTTAAGAGTTAACTCTTAACATCTCTACAAACTGCATTTTGTGATTCCATCATTTAGTTTCTGTTTTTCATTTTTCAATCTTCAGGTGGATATCCTTCAACCTTTCGGTACATTAAAGTCTTCAGTGGCAGGTTCATGCGGCCATATTTGTTTGTTGTCATGGTGGCTGCAGCTTGGTTCTTGCTGAGTGCTGGCTCTGTTTTGTGTTTAATTCATGTCACTACAAATCAGAAATAGTTCTTCAACATTTTTGTTATCCCATCCACCAGAATTTAATGTTTCATCATGTATACACATGCATGTGCACAAACATTTTTAAACTTTCTCAGTTTTGGATGAAAATTATGTAATTTGTTATTTCATGGAAATTTTCATTTATTGACAACTTGAACTATAGTAAATTTAACAAATTGTAGAAATTTATTTAAAAAGGAAATGTCAAATTTCTCTACTTAATTTTCAATAAACTCCTGAGTTTATTGTTACCTTTTCAGCATTTTGTGGCCAAGTCAAATGTGACAGAGCCAAAAACTGTATTTTTATTCAAAGGATAGTACCAGTATGAGAAGCCTGGGTTTATATCAAAGGATTAAAAGGGTTAATTTGGTTTTCCTTTTTCATATTTAAGTCATAAACCCAAACAGTTATTTGTTTTTCTTTAATATGATTTTTAAAAACTACAAACATCAAATATGTAGATATTACGTTTGCAATCATGAATTAAATAATTTTCATAAGATAGTTTCCTGTAGCTAAAGACAAAGTTAATTTTGAGAACTACCTAATTACAGAGACTCTAGTTTTTTTTCTTCCTATCTTAAAAATTAAGTTTATGATGAATATGGGGCTTCTTAAGGTAAAGAATGCATCAATCACAAATGCATCTGCTAGAAGTATTATAATCCAGATATTCATAATAATTTTAATCTACCACCTTTGCGAAACATGATTTTAAAAATGAATAAACAAAACACAAGGTAAGGTAATTGAAGAAAAGAGATTTGTGATTTAAAAAAAAATTTGTTTTTGTTCTCTGTAGAATTGAAATTTTAAAAATGTAGAAACTGTTTAAGTAAATATAACAATGAGCAGAATGGTCCATTTGAGTTCTTTGTTTCTATTTCCTCAACTACTTGACTACAGATCTTTAGCCTGCAGAATTTCTCTTTAAATTGTTGGTGCTTGTGTAAACATTAAGATGTAAGAGGTTGCAGTGAATGGAAAAGATCATAAATGACCATCTTAGTATAAACCAGTTTAATAATCAAAGAGATAGGTATTTATTATTTCTGAGGGCCTTGTTTGTAGTGAAGGCTTCCTATCACCTTATAGAAGCTAATGGTTAGGGCTTGGATTCAGAAGAGAAATTAGAGAGTTAGACATGATTGAGCACCTTCTCTGCTACAAACTTGCAAACTTTTGAATCTTGTAATCCATTCTGATGTAATTGAAAATATTTGAAGACACTAACATTTTCTATGTGTATACATATATACCTGTATAAAATGATGATTAAAATTATTATGAAACTTGCATCAATTATTGAAACTTTATGGTTTATTTATTGGTATTAGCTCTGTTTCTATGGATGCTAATAACAATTGAACTGAAGGTAAAATGTTTGATTTTCTACTTCTAGCCATCTGGTGGAACAATAATGTCCCCACTAGGATCACCTGTTCTGCTAGGAGACTACTCCCAGCTGGAACCACAGCTTCCTCTCAGTGGGCACCACCAAATCCAGTTGCTACGCCAACAGCTAGAGCAGCAGCAGCAGCAGACACAGATAGCAGTAGCCCAAGTCCATCTCCTCAAAGATCAGCTTGCAGCAGAAACAGCAGCCCGGATAGAAGCCCAGGTAGTGGGAACTTCATTGGAGATATTTGTGCAGATGCGAGGGTTGGGGAGGTGGTGGTGTTGGTGGAACATGGGTGGAAAGGAGCATCCCTGCCACTGGGTGTCTGTGCTCCAGAATTCTGCATTAACTATCTGTATCTAAAGTTTGTGTGAAAATTTTATTTAAACCATGTAATTTCTGTAATCTAACTGCAAAAAAAAACAAAACTTATGCAACCATTTTACTAGAAAGTTGTAAAGAAATCACTGTAGTTTATTTTGTAAAATATTAATAAATACTTTCATGTAAATACTAAAAAATGTTTTATGAACTTACCACTTATTTATTTTCAGTATTTGACAAGAGTACAGTTAATATACTTGTGCTTTGGTACCTTATTGGTGTGGCTGCTGTTATTTAATTTAAACAAAGAAAGAAAACTTAAACATTGTGAGGTGAACAAATTTTGTGTATCTCCAGCTAGCAAATGGTCAGCAGAAAGTAGAGGGTTAATGAACCTACGTTTAAAGATCTTTCCCTGTTGTCATTATCAGGATTTAGTTTTCAGGAGGTCTGTTTTGGTATTACTACTAATAAAATGATTGGAGATACACAAACTAATGTCCTACTTTTCATTCTTAACATTTCAGCGTAACTATTTTTTTTTTAAAATCCTCTGCTGTTATTTATCATAGACGCCAGGTATGTAGCTGACTGAAATTCTGCTGTTACTGTTACCTGTTCATCATTCTGCTGCTGTTATTGCAGGCTCGAGGTCACCAGCTCTTGCTCCACAACAGGGATCTTCTAGATCACGTTGCTCAACTGATCCGCCGAATCCAAGATCTCGAACTAAAAGCTGGGGACATTTCGACATCCACAGAGGTTATTTTCCAAGCACCACCTCAGGTAAATGTCAAAGTACTTATAGAAAATTTGTTTTTATTTTTCTTGGGTTTTTTTGTTTTTTTTGTATTATTATTATTATTATTATTATTATTATTATTATTATTATTATTATTATTTTATTATTATTATAACTGAAATTTATGAGAAAGAGAAGTAATGAACATGCAATCTGTGTCTGAGGATGCTCTAATGTAACCTGGCTGAAACAGCATTAAAGTAATGGTAAATATTACTTTTTTCTACAAATACTAGACAATGATGTAAAGATCTAAAATGCTTGCATATTCATCTTCTGGATCTTTTAGCTTCTAAAGTGTTTTTTTTTTTTAAAAAAATGTATAGGCTCTCTTTCTCTCTTGATGTGTGTATAAAAATACTTTTAAAAGGCTTACTCTGGTGAAACAACGCAATGTTTCGTCTATCACATGAAACACACTCACTGACCATGAAGCTTCCGTTATTTCACTTGGGAATTAGTCAAAATCTTGCTTGAATTATTTGTGAGCAGTTTATGAACATTTACTGGAATAGTTTGAAGAACTACTCTTCTTGATGGTCACAAAGTGAAAAACATTGATCTGAGGGGTATCACTTGAACATGCTTCCCAGAATACAGTGCACATGTAGCTCAGTTTCTGGAGAGCACTGATGCAAATTTACATTATTTTCATGCGCCATTATGTATAACCGAAGAACATGCATGATTTCTTTGTTATAATAGCTTATTAATGATACAGTGTGGTTTTGTTATGGATTAGAGACTAGTTATGTCATTCAGATTGTAACATTGTCTGTGGTTCTAAGTATTCAATTTCACTAATGGGGTAACTCAGGCTTTGATCCTTCAGTTTATTCTTTTTCCTGTGTACATGAAGTTTGCACGTAATACTATATTATATGGTAGTCCTGTTGTACAGGAGTCTCTACATTGGAGACAACCCTGGCAAGCAAGTATAGTGCCACAAGAGACACTTACGACTTTGGCAGGAAAATCTCTCCTAGGACACTTCATTTCTAGATGCAAGGCAAAGCTGAAGTGCCTGGAAAAAACTCACATGATCAGCTGGTGAAGAAGAGAGAGAAGAAACCATGTCAGGGAAGTATGCCAAACTGAGCCAAGTTCTTCCTGACCAGGATTCTAACTCAGTCCATTAGTGTAATTACTTGGTTGTTAGCTGCTCACTAACAGTAAGTAGTGAGTATATTACAATCTGATTGAAATTCTTTAGTCTAAAGAAAGATGGTAGATTAAAGTTAATAATATTTGAATCTTGGACATACTAAAAAAAAAATCATAAAAGACACTGATATAAACCAGACTTTGCTAAAATAAGAAAGATGAAAGAAGGAAAATATATAGATATCTTAATTGATAGTACCTTCAATCTACCTAAATCAGTGTGAGACTGTATCTTAAATCCATTATGATTATTAGTGTTAAATCATACTATGAATAGTTAAACTTCAGTTGTTTTTTTTTATTTTCTCTTACTGGAGATTTGGGGAAAAGCCAGTAGATGGCAGCTGGAATGTGTAGTCTTGGTCATGAATTAAAGACTAAAAAAGTTTTGGTTGCCTAATTTGACCTACAGACCTTTTCAAGGTTATACAATTGAAGTATTCAAAGAGTTTTTCAGATGAAGAAAACACTGATTCAAGTTTACGAAAGTGACTTTAAAATAAAATACTGCAATGAACAACTTATGTCTCTTGGTCTGTCTTTCATTAAAGGGTTAATTCATTGTGTTCCCCCCCAACAAATAAATGATATGCGATTGGATAATCAGTTCTCTGGTAACATCATCAAAGATCTTACTAAAGCGCACACTTATTTTGACAGATGCTCTTTTTTTTCTTTTTTCTTATCTCAAAATTGTTAGCATTGAACTCTGCTGTATCCTGTACCTACCTGTGTAGTTAGTCAGAGCCAAATATGATCTCTTTACACACAGATCTGATTACAGAGAGTTTCAGCTTCTGCATTCCAGGAATATCGCACACTTTCCTGATATTCTGTCTTTGGTCTTTATTTGTATATCACTGGTGACCTTTAACCGAAGTTGAAATCTTGTTAAATATGACCAGCTAACAAGATGTGTGCTTGTGTTCACTTGGGTATGTTTATAAAATTTCTGTTGTTGAGCTGATGACTTGATGTGAATGGAAGGTTTATTGCTGGGTCATTATTTGTTCATGATTTGTGTAAGCATTTCTCTCTGGCTTTATTTGTTACTCATAAGTTTTGGTGATCCTTCCATGTTGCCAGTGTTGTCGTCGTCGTCATCGTGAGTTTGCTTTATTTCTTGTGATAATGGAAATAAAAGTACATCCAGGGACCAAATCAGAGCTGCTGAGCTCCATTACATGGTCACTCATGTGGACTGGAAAGGTCTCTGGGATTAAATGTGCTTATAAGAAAGGGGCGGAAGTCCTGCACAGACCTTAACAAGCTTAGGAGTTAGTTGGATCAACACAGGATCTCTATTAACTATAAATAACTCCCTCCCAAAAAAAAACAAAGAAAATCGTAATAGTGTTGATGGATGGTTTGGTTTGATCAAATATTAATTAATCTATGCAGCACAAGTTCAGTAGGTTTCTAGCAGGCTAAAATTATGATTACATTTGTTGCATATAAGTATTACTGCATTTATAGCCTCAAAATGTTTTATAGGAGATATTAAAATGGCAATAATAAAAAGAAAGAAGCCTACATGGTGGCTAGAAAAGTAATGGGAAATATCTAGATATCCATTATCACTGGTATAAATTTTTGCAATGATGTGTTGTTAACTCATTAAATTCTCTCTTTAATGTGTTGATCGTCTCCTTTTCCAAACCATAAGTGGTGCCTTGAAGAGTTTATTATTACTGGAGGTCTTTGAATATTTTAAGGAATAACTTGCCTCTTAAAATAACTGTTTCCTTTACCTCTTCGGATTTAATCATAATTATCTGTCTAATCTTGTAAAGAAATTTGAACTGCTTGTTTAGATGTTCTAAGGGAGATAACTTAATACAAAATTATTTAGTTTTGAGTAACAACTACAGGTTTAAGAAATATTAATATAGCTAAGAATCTGCTTGAATCTGGCTGCATTCATATTTCCTTCTAAGTATTCTTACTAAATCTCATAACCATGACTGAAATACACTACCAAACCTAGAGAGAACCTTCACCATGCTTTACTATAATCTGCAGACACATTTCCTTATGCTCTTCTCTAATTCTTCTTACATTTTACCTTCTCTTAGACCCCAAAATTTCAAACTTTGATTCAACTAACCAAAGGAATTTGTTCCACTGTTCTTGGTTTCAGTTTTGATGTTGAGTGACATATTTCAATTGCTTGGCCTTATCCCCTTTATGTACAAAAGGGTTTTTTGACTTCCAATGATCCTTTAAGTCCATTATGTCCAAAAGATCTATGTACTGTAGAATCATGGACCTGACCCATGAGGATTCTGGCAGTCTCCCTTTAGCTTGTTGCTGGTTTTTCTTTTCTGCCCCTCAGAGAGGTTATCTTCAGATAGTTAATGTTTTTTAGATAGATTTTTGGGTCGTCCACACCTTTACCTATCAGAGACTGAGCCTGTATCTTGGTAATTTCTTGAATAACACATTTTGAAATTTCAGTTATACTTCTTAATTTTGCATTGTTCATGGATAAATATCACTTTGTCAATTAGCAACTGTTATCTTTGCGATTTTCACTCATTTTTTTATTCTGAAAGGAAACAAACAAATATTACTATTTTTGCAAGATTGCCTAAAACTTTTGCACACACACAGACACACACACAGAGAAAGAGAGAGAGACAGACAGACAGACACAGACAGAGATTGACAGACAGGAGAGAGGCAAAATTGATTTTCATATTTTGTTCTCTTTGCTGTTCTGAATTGTAGAAGTTAGAGACAGTAACAAAAGAAATAAGATTTCAGGGCAGTAGGTTTGAAAGCTTTAGTAAATGAAACCTCACTTAAGCTAACTTTGAACATCATCTTGGAAAGTAAATGAGGGAAAATGAAAAGTTCAAAGCATAAAGAATTTTTTTTGTTAAAGTGGATCTGCTAATGCAACAATACAGATTATTTTCCTCTTGATATGTAAATAAAATTTGAATTGAATACAAATTGAAACTTCCTTCCCAAAACAAACAATAAATAAATGTGGGAAATTGATGTTAATTTGAATGATCAAAGAGTTAAGTTGAAACAAGAAGTAGTTTGGGATAACCATGCCACTATGTTTTCTCACCAGGATTTCCTCCACTGTAGAGATCAGTATATGCACAACTAGAGCTAATTGTTCAAAAGTTGTTTCCCTTGGTTTTTAGGGAGAGTTTTTTTTTAAGTTTTTCATAGAAGCAATAAATAAGCTATTTTCATGCCCTTTTCTGTTGATTAGTGGCTACAGAAAAGCAGGAAGTCGTCATTGTGCATACACAAAAATCCTTGGGGGGGTGATGGTTATTAATTTGATTTTAACTGGAATAACTATGACTGATATTTATTTCATTCATTTACAGTTCTGTTACTCAATGAAGTTTCTTTTACTAATACCATGATACTTAAGGATACAACTTTACGTGTTTCTCTGCAGGTGGCCAGAAGAAGATGTGACTATACATGCATTGAATAAACCCTTATTTCAAAATCCTCAAGCCTTGTTATAGTTTAGCTTTATCTTTGAAATGCCATTAAGTATATTAGAAACATTTTGTAAAATCTTTGACTACATAAGCAAAACAGTAAAAACATATTTCTTCTATTTTGCTTATATAACTGCATATTTGTCTATATTTATTTTACAGATTCCTGTCCTCCCAGATTCAACCACACCACAGTCAGGCCCAGTGTATTTGCCAGAATTCCGTGAGCTAGACAGCTCTTATCTCAACCTGGTTCCAGACAATGCCATGTTTGAAAATACCAAAGCTGACCTGGACACAGATTCTCCAGATAGTGGACACAAGGAAATGTCATCAGACAGCCTTTCATATAACTTAACCCACACAGATGCCAGTTGTTGGCATGGTTCATTTCACCCACATACACACATGGGTGAGTACAATGGCCACCCAAGTGACCATCGGAAGTCAAGCAATGGAAATCCCTTTGTTGCTCCGCAGAGGAAAACTTCCCAGTCTCCACGAAGAAAAGATGGCGTGAAAATTATAACTCCCTTGCCGTCCCAAGATGCCAGCGGTAATCGTTTGGAACTAAAAGTCAATATGGCGCCTAAAATTGAACCTCCGCCCAGATATGCACGATCTCCTCGGCCAGCTTCAGTGGACAGTGACTCATACAGGGACTCAAATGCGAACGTTCCATCAGACAGTGACTACTACTCAACATTTGCCAGCACCAAGAGTTCCAATCCTATCCGAAAGCCTTGCTTTGAAAACCAACATTACATAGACAGTCGAGAGACTCATACTTCAATGTCCAACAGCAAGCAGAAGCTGAAGATGCATGTCAATAATTTGGGAAGTGTGACTTACCGACCACCACCGTATGACCAGATATGCCCGCGTGCACATCTGAGCAATTCTGATGATGACAACACAGAGAACTCAGAGGATTCAGGAATACCTGTGCATCAGGTTCCAAGACCTCTGGAATCAATGACTCTCGATGAATTCGAGGCACTTAGCAATTAATTTGTTGAATGACTGGACCTCTGTTGGTTGGTTGTTATGACATGAGTGAAACTGGCATTGCAGAATGGCTGGCTAAGCAGTGACTTCTTCTTAATTTTTTTTTTGTTCATTTCTCATGCATCACTGATGTTTGAGAAGCCCTTCACATTATTAAGTGACACATCAGTTATCTTCTATCTTTTTTTTGTTTTTGTTTGTGATTAGCTAAATTATTCAACAGCTACATGTCATAAATGTTTGTAATAATAACTATCACTTTCTTTGTAACAGGAAAAAAAAACCAGAATGAACATCAAGCACCATTGTTTAGATTCCATTGTTTTTTTCTGTATTTTGTTGTTTTTATTTTAAATGACAAATTTCTACCAAAACAACTCTAACATTTGGAATATGGAAGAAATTAACAGTGAACAAATACATGGGCTTAAAGATTGAAACTTACTGCTTTAACACTATCGTTTGCAGAACATTAGCCACTAAAAGGTTTAAAGAATTAAGTTTGCTGGTATTTCAGGTACCTTTTATCCTACCAGCCCTTAAAGTAATAATTTTACTGAGCACCACCCTTAGCTAACCTTCTGCTTGCTTCTCCATAAAACACAAGAATTAAGCTCTTTTCTCACAAATTTCTTATTTTGTCTTATTCTCAGGTGTTTTTTGCCAGCAACCACATTTGTTTACTTATCGTTCAGACATTGAAATGTTTCCATGAATAAATATTTAGTTTTCTGATGGTGTTTTAATTATTTTTCTAATATCTATTAACTTTTAAAGATTCAAATAAAGATTTTGTGCACTGTAAATGGCATTGACAACAATCTTTATGAGTTGGTTTCTGTTGAGACCATGTGGATAATTCACACCTTTTAATGTATCTTCAAGAAATGCATTATTTGAAAGAGATGTTTAACAAAAGGTAGATTTTGTATGTATGCTTTTTATTTACATAATCGCCCTTTTCTGCCCATATAGAAATTAGATTTTAAAATATAAAAGATTGGGGAAATCTTAGAGTCCTAAAAGCATCTGAAAGGTTAGAAAGCAGCGAGGAACATATTTTACTGAATGTATTTTTTTGCAATATATTTCTTCTGTTCTCATATGCTTACTGGATATGATTTAAGTTGGATAAAAGTGGGTCGTTCAAAGACTTGCTCATGATTTGTGGGGATCAACTGGGCCCAGATTTTGTAACCATTTTTCCTCTTTCAATTGATGCATTACCATTTATCTGAAACTTTTGTTTTGGAGTCTTTCACAGATTGTGAACATTACTACACCCATAGTCTGTTATTGCACATTCAAACAGCATTGAGTGAACTCGAATGTTCTGGTTGGGCTACCAGAGTCTGTGTCGCCATCCATCCCTGTAAGCCTTGTGGGCTGTGGCTTCAGCCAAGAATCAGCATACCAAAACAACATGACTACTGATTAGAAAAACCTCTTCTGATGAAAGAGATCAGCCAGAAGTCAGACCATCAGTCCGATTTTCAAACTTAAAATTGCACTTGAACCTGGACTATCACCATGGCAACCACACCAGCTACCACTCTGCTGTCTGGATGCCTAGCCAAAGTGAAGCATTGCAGATGCAGGTCATAAAGATGACATTAAGTTTAATTCTTCAAATACTCCATTCTCTTAATAGTGTAAATTTACCAGTGACAGTTACTTGTATACTACTATTAATATTTGCTGTATTTTGCTGAAATAGCTTTAGAAATATTTTGAATTTATCTGAATGATTATGTCCTTTAAGTGTCAATTGTATTATGCTGAGGCAAAACTTTGAGTGTTTTTGCTTGTTCCATTATTTTACGTATGCCTCAACACCCTGTCAGTATATTTATCTGCATACTGTGTGACGTTACTCCTCATCTCTCATCCATGTATTATGCCTCCAATTTGTAATAGTAAAACCTGTCTAAATAACTTGCTGCTATTGCAACTATTTCATTGCTGCTTCTCAGTTTATTTAGACAGATATAAAACAGTGTAGATACCTACTGTCTGTCACTTTAGATTTTAGCACAGCAAATCTTCATACTGAATATTACTGAGATGTAAATTTACATGAATGTAATAATTTCTACTTTTTGTTTAATGGAAAAAACAACAGAATATTTTATTATTTTACTGTCTGTCGCTTAATTTATTCATATGCATGGATGAAATCCTTTGTTTTTACATGTAGATAGGGAAGCTGAAAAAGCTGCTTTATTATTTTTCTTTATCTACCAAATGCTGACATGCAGAAACTTTTTTTAAAATTTTATCAATACATTCTACATTCTTTGTTCTAATGATAAAAGTACATACAAGAATTGTTAATTCTGTTTTGCTAATATGAAATGGCTTTCCACATCATAATTGAGTTTTAAAAAGAATTGATAATTACTTCATGTAAGTAAAACTACTAGTCTCTTTCTCTCTCACGCTCTGTTATTCATACTAATCAATGCTGCATTTTCAAGAAGCCAGGAAATAAAGGATTTTTTTAATTGAAGGAATGGAAGCAGTAGGAAGTTTTGCAACTTATATAGCAAAGTTAGATCATAAATATAATCTGTTGAGACCTTTTCTGTTTTAGAAAATACTGATACTATAGCAAAAGCTATTTTAGTTTGTTGTTTGTATTTTAATTTACTTTTTTTGCTGTTCTGTTCTTGTTGTCCATATGCATTTCTAGTGATAAAATATTAATTTTAATATTTTTTTTTTAATTTAAATATTCTCATTTTTTTTAGCAAAACAAAAAGAATAAATGTAGTGTCTTATAAACTCTATAGCCACTTGAGGTTCAGTTGTTTGTCATTGAACTGACTTAGATACCTGCACAGTTGGTAATTACCACTGATGTTTTGTGTTTACGTTTCAAATGTTTCCATATACCAGAAAAGTCTTTTTGTGCACCATCAAAGATGTTAATAAAATACCAGAGATACATAATAAAATCATATCTTTTGTTTTCATTTTTTTAAAAATGTAATTTAATTTAATTTCTAAGAGCAATAGAACTTGATTTTTCAGTGGATGCCTGAATAATGCAGTTCATGAAAAAAAGGAATGGATGTATGGTTTATTTTTAATACTCTGATTATTTTTCATGGCTAAACATTGCATACTACCTTGGTATGCTACTAATTTATTAAGATTTAGTTGGAACAATAAGCCAGGAAACCGTTCAACAAAGCTTCAAAAGTTTAAAGGTGATAAAACAAGGTACCACACCATAAAAAATATTATATGCTTTACACTGTTGCTGTCATCAGTGTGCTGACAGGCAGCTCAATGGCTCGGAGTCTTATCAGGGAAATGAATAATTGAGATAGTTTCCCATTGTCTTCCTCAATGAATGTGAATATGCCCTACCAGAACTCTTTATTTTTAGATGTGAGAGGAAACCAGAGAGATGTCGGGAAATCCACACAGCTGGCTGGTAAAGAAGAGTGAGAAGAAACCATACCAGACCAAGCCAGTCCTGCCAACTGGACTCAAACTTCGGCCCTCAACCTAGCATTTCTATAGTCTACCACTCCTATTTGTACTTTCACTGTACGTATTTACTGATAAAATATCAAAATCTTAATTGTAAATTGCTTACAACTAAGTAAATGAACTGTGGGTGTTCCCAGAGAAAAATTTCTAATTAGTGTCTCATATTTATGCAAATATATATATATATTTTTAAAAAGGTTTAACACATGATTTTTGTATTTGTAACAACTAACATGGGAAATATTATAAATTGGCCAAACTGCATGGTTTGTTATTAGAAAGTATTTTATGTTGACTGTCGTCTAATTTGACTGGGAACCTTGTATAAGCCCACCTCGTATAAAGTAAATCTTTTAGTTGGTAATTTCTATGCACCTAAGTATGTGAACATGCCAGTAGTCTGGCTGTAATTATAAATTAGTAAAACATTCAGCATGGCTTGGTGTTAGGATAAAATTGTTTCAATCTCAAAATTGTAAATAAAAAGAATTCCTTTGCTGGTGGTGGCAGTTAATAATATTAAGATGTTAATTTAAAAACAATGTCTAGTCTGCTTGGAGATGATTTCCTTTTTAGTTTTTTTCTGATTTAATTGGTTAAAAGTTTCAACCATCAGGATTTCATCATTAACTACCATGATGTTTCTACACAGTTAACTACTTTCATGACTTCCACAAAGGACCTTTGTTTGTTTTGTTTAATGCATCTAAAATATTCTGCAACAAAACAAATCCTGATACATTCTGAGAGTGTTTAATGCATGGCTATGTTGCATAAATTGTATTCTTCAGAGCTGAATAGTCTTTAAAATACTTGCTTTTCCACTTTTAATAATTTAACATAAGGGGAGATAAGTCAAAAAAAGGACAATACCAATGCAGATGAAACAAACAGATTCTTTAAGTGTGTCCTACATCAGCCTCTGCAACAGAGATAACCTCTCTACATTTGAGACAAAACTGGTGAGGGGAGCATTGCATAGTGCCACTAGAGAGCGTTGCCTATCTTGCACCACACGAGAGCCTGGCACTTCCAACTTCGGCAGAAATTCTTTACTGGAACTCTCTTTTTTTTAAATGTGGTCCGAAACCCAAGCGGCTGACTGTTGAAGGGACCATGCCAGGGATGTACGCCCAACTGACCAGAAATCGAATTTGGAGCTTCCGCTTCAGCAGTCCAGTAGCCAAAGCACAAACTATTCCCTATTGTTTAGTTTCTATAAACTTTTTTCAAATTTGTTTTTACTTTCAGTTTAGTTTTTATTCAGAAGAAGTGTAGTGATGTTTTTTTTGTGGGGGAGGGGTTAAATTAACACTGTGCAAAAACCATTTTAAATGATTTTTGGTAAAAGTTATCTCCCTTTAAATATTACTGTTTACTGCAAATGCTTTGTAAAGACTAATTAACAGAAAATCTGATTCAGTTTTGTATAAAGTCAGCTGTCAATTTACTTTTTTCACGTAAAAAAATTATTGTAATTGGTAAAATAATGAAAAATAGAAGATCACTGTAAGCTGAGCGAATTCAATATTGGTTTTGTAAGCTGTGTATTGACAATTTTGATTTGGACTTGGCCATCTATGCCGATGTGGCATCAAAAGATTATAGAATACAATTTTGGTTTTGTTTCTAATAGCACATTTAATTTCAAAATAGTAGGATAATTTTCCAGAAAATTTGGTTTCATGATGAAAATATCCTGCAGTGAAGATGCAACAAAATATTCAGATAAATATATTTATTATGTGAAATACAGCTGATCTAAAAAAAAAAGAAAAGTAAAAGATGTTTTATTTATGAATTATATGTACATCTTATCTTTTATTCAGTATGCTGAAACTATTTAATTTACAAATTTAAATGATGCATCCATCTTCCAACAGTTAACCACTCTCATGCAATTGCTGCTGTCATAACAAGATAACATCTTTTTTGTAGGCATACCACTATATATTTATATTTTTGTGCACTTTGATACTTCATTTCATTATGATGTACACTCCATAAGCAGACAATTCTACTGTTTGCGATGTGCAGTAATTAGCAAATAAAATGCATTTCTGGACCAATTAAATATATTTAATATAGAAAACAAAAAAGTAAATTTAAATGTTTCTAAAACAATTATAGGCATTTAGAAGTGTGAAAAGAAATGTACAGAAAGACTAAAAAAAATCAAAATCTGTATTTGCTGTTCGCCACAATAAGAACTTAGGCAAAAATTTCCATATTTGCAATGCAAGAAATTGTTAAGGGAGCAAACTGCAGATGCCTTTTTTTTCCTACTTCTCGGGTGGAAATGCTATTGGGAATATGCTTTGCAATGGTAAACAACAATTTGTAAATGGTTTCTCATATTTCTGTGATAATCAGGATAATAGATTTGTTGACTGGTCTAGGATGTATACACTGTTAATATTCAGAGCCAACTGGTGGTTGAAGATCAGCCTCACTAAGTCAACCACTGACCTAGGTAGATAGTGAATTATTGGTATTGTTTACAACAAAGCAAAATTTATATTAAAAAGTTTATAATTTTGAACATCTTACATATGTGCAATGTAAAGCACTTCAGAAAGAAGGTAATAATAATGTTAAAGCAGCAAAAAATCCTTTGAGGAGAATCTAGCAGCTAACATTAAATCTGACCCTAAAAAGAGATTTTATGCATATGCTGAAGAAATCTGGGTGTGTGAAGAGAAAGTTGACCATTAGAAAAGAAAAACTGATCTGGTTGGAGAGGCTGTATAAATGGTCCAACTATTAAATAACTTTTTTGCTAATGTATTTACTAAGAAAAATATTCCATAAGCTAGAACTTTAACAATCATAGGATTTAATGGTATTTCTATAATAGAAGATACTAAAGCAATAATTAGTATTAATTTCAAGTTAAATGGTAGGGTATTTTGAATCTAGTCAACTCCAGAACAATTAAAATATGCTTAACTAGATTACAGTACTTATAGAAATTGAATGATGGTTTTATTAGGAATAGTGACGAGTAGTTTGAATTTGGTACAACTATTTAGTATGACTTTGTGGTCAGCTAGTAGGGCTGAGAACATCTTATGGTCACTGAGCAGAACTGTTCATATGAAGACCCTAATAAAGATCTAATTAGGCCCCATTTAGAGCACTGGTGCAGGTTAGGCGCTCATTCCTTGTTAAGGATTCAAAGACCTTTTAACGGAACAACTCAGTGAATGAGAAGCTGTAGCTATTTCGAAAATTTATCAAAAACCAAAACATCACAATTTGTGTAGGGATCTAACGGACTTAAAATTCTAAAAGATAAAGGAAAGCTAGACAGGTCTTGTTCTTTTGCTCTTTCATACTTGGAGAATAAGGGGACACAGTTACAAGCATTTGAACATTTGTAATAGGTTAGATTTCCATAAGCAGTTTATGCCTGAAACAGTCAGCTTGAATAATCCACTACAATCAGCAAGTTTAAAAACCTGTTGGAGAGGACAGAGCCTTTATATAAGACTTCAAAACCATCTACAGATTTTGAAACCTCTTGCACTTCTCTTAAAAAAAAACTTGTATGATGTCACATCCAATGCTAGAGGATCCTTATTTTAAAACACTGAAATTATCACATAAACATTTAGATTATGCCAAATATATAGTTATTCCAAATGTTCTTAGTGAATAATTAAAAGTAATCGTATGATTCAAATTATTGTTTTTTCTTTTTGTTTGTTTCAATTTGAGTAGCATTAGAAAGTATCTTTTAGTGACAACAATTACTATTTGACATACAGGGTCAACCATTTCAGATATTGTCTTGGTAAAGCCACACAATGCTTAAAGGGAAATAATTTGATGCAGTAAATTCATTAAACGGAAATAACTAGTTAAATTTTTAAAATTAATTTGTTCAACGTAAATAAGAAAATTAAATCTTATATTATAAAGATATAACGTCTGTCTTTATTAATTTTAATTTATTAATCGATTAAAAATGTATTTCATAGTTAAATCAAATTGAATCAATGCTCTTGTAAATAGCTGGAAAAGAAAAATTGTTGTTCTTTTTTTTTTATTTTTCCCAAAGCTAATTTTGCTTTTATTCCTTAACGGTAAGTTTTGATCGACAAAATAATTTAAAATAAAGTGAAAAATTAAACTTTAGCATATCTAGCAGAAAATGTTACTTATTTTTTTTTTTTTTTTTTTTGTATTTCCTGTCGTTTAATATTTTTTTTCTTTTACGACTCCAGTTACCTCCCCCTTCGAATTAACGCCGTTCCGGGAGCTTCCCGGTGAGAAATGTAGTCTGCTCTCTTCATATCGACAGTTTTGCTTATTCGGACTCCTCAGCTATCCCGTCCCGACACGGCAGTTACGGGGGGGTGGGATCAGGGGGGATTTAGACCAGGACTCACTCCGGCACAATAATTCTGCACCAAACCCATGTTGTTTGTGGACCCTGACTCCGTCTGCCCGCCCGTCACCGTCTATAAATAAGGACCCTGACGGATGCTGTCCGGCTGTAAGGTAAGCCGCCACGGACCGCTCTGCCTGTAATCAGTTTATTTATACTTATATTATCTGCTGGACGGTTTTCAGACCGGTTTTTTTTTTTTTAATAAATTTGTACGGTTGAGGTAAAGACTGAAGCAGCAGTAGCTCAGCTGAAGTAATGTTGGCAGACCAGAACAAGCGAGGACACCGACTTCTCTTTTCCCCTTCTCTGCTGTCGCTAGCGGGGTTCGGCTCTCTCTCTCTCTCTCTTGACAGTATTTTAAAACTAGCTGACTTAAAAACGGACTTGTCATTCCGTTACTGACCAATTAATGGTTTTCGAATTAACCCTGACCTGCGGGGTGTCATTCCAGAGAGAATAAAACAGTTTGGGAACATAAATTATACAAATGAAAACCACTGTATATCACTAGCAGTGATAGTACTTAGGGAATTCTCACAACAGTTTCAAAATTGAGTTAATTATTAAAACTACACACATCAACTCAGTCAGGACAGAGTGATGTGTAATTCAATGTATACCCTGGTTTCCACCCTCAGCTACGTTAGGCAATAAAATTGGCAGTACTCTGTCATCCCTCTGTGATTCTCTCTTCACTAAAGAGTAAAACAATTGTTATTTATTTATTTTAATTTAATTATGTTGCTGTGATAGAGACTACAGCAGACACTTGCTGTTGCCCAGTAGTAAAGGATGAATTAACAACATGAAGATGAGCCAGGGCTGCTTATCCTACATGATCAAGTAGTTTCAAACAGCTGACTTGGTGGGAAATCAGAGCTATCAATACTTATGAAGACCCACTACACTAAGGTTTTCAGCCTACATGATTGGAAACACACCAATCTGTTATATATACACCAAGAGGACAATGATCCAGAACACTTTAATTTGTGCATGGTCTACTAGACCAGAATGACAGGTGTCTTAACAGTGAGGTAGTGGTGCTATGAAAATCCTATTGAGAATATGTGGGACCACCAAGACACCAAAGTGAAAGATGAAGCTATCACCAATGAAGCAACAATGTGGATATCACCAGGAAAAGTGGAAAATTTGGATTCAGACTACATCAGATGGGCTATTGATACTATACCAGAATGCTGTGATGTAGTGATTCATAATGAACTGCTGTTTGTTAGGCAGTACAAATATATTTCATTTCACAATCATTAATATATTTTATTTTAAGTAGATAAGTATTTTTACAATTCTGTTTCATTTCAGTACTGAACCACAAAACACAATTTTGACAGTAGTCAGATAATTTTCATAAGCACTGTCTGTGTGGGCCAAAAATTTAGATTTCATTTTTGTGCAATAAAATTAAGAATGGATTTTCGTGCATACACCACATGCTTTCTTTCTTGTTTTTTAAGTAAAGAATTTAGTATTAGTTGGTAGATTAGCTCAGCCCCTTATTTAGAACTAATACATATAGACATTTTAATGGTCTTTGGAAGGTTGCTATATATATATAACTTAAAAGGGTTAACTAGTTTGAAAAATAGTTTTTATATTCATAACAGCAATGGGAGAAAAGATCTTGGAGTAAACTATTTAATATAACCTTTAATGTAGAACTATATTATTCTAGTTCCTTGATTTAAAGCCTTATTTACCACCTTATCTTGATTATGTAACTAAGCTTGATACCTTATCATATGCAGGATACTAATAGTTTTTAAAACGTGCAAGTGCTTTTACAAAATTTGTTTGGTAAATAAAGCATTTAAGTTAAGCTAATCAATTAAAAAAACAAAACTTCCTTATCTTGCATAGTGAATATTGAAGATGTTATACAGGCATTTAAAAATTTGAAAGATGAAGAACAAGGTCTTATATTTGTATTTATTTTTGCTCTCATGTTGCAAGGAATCTTAATTTAAAACTTAATAAGTGGCACAGTATGGTTAATGTTTGTTGTTTTTTCTAGGAATGTAATAGTGAATACATGGAACAGTCTGTTTGGTATGTTGTATATATGTGTTTTCAGCATCTCAAGATAATGTAGACAGCTAACACTGATGCTGGGATTTGAATCAGGAATCTCTGGTTGTTTACCCATGTGTGCTACCAACTGAGTTGCTGATTCCTGGTTCCAATCCCAGCGTCAGGGTTAGCTGTCTACAGTATCTTGAGATGCTGAAAACACGTAATTCTACTTGTGAGAGAAAGGTTACAGATATTGCATTGAGTTCTGTAGCAAAACACATTAGTCTGTTTGGTAGTTTTGTGCAATACAATCAGTATGTTTTAAAACTACATTTTTAAAAAGTATTGAATAATAAATGGTTTGAAGGATGGAGGCTCTATATAATTTGAAAAACTTTCATTCCCTATGCAGATAACTACTACAAGGACTATTTTGTCTAGTTAGTAGCGCTAACACAATCTTAAATACAAAGTGTCTTTAGATCTTACTCCCTATCACAAAATCTTGACAAAGCAGAGCTTGAAAATACATTTTTATTACATTTTAATACATCATGCACAAGCATTTTTTTTAATAATTCATATTTTCGTTATAGCAGCAATATGTGAATATAAATGATAATGATCCAATATTATGTACATTAATTGATTAATTTAATTTTAGCAAAACATGAAATATACTGGGTGGCCACAAAGCTACTTCTTGCAGTCATTTTCTTATAACTCCTAAACAATAAGTATTATGTTAATTTCAGTAAGGTTGCATACACAGTGAGTAATAGGGGATGTATTCCCAGAATTTACAGATTTTGCTATGCTATGTGAAATCATCACTGATGTTTTTCTAATCTATCTATCTCATATGTGCGTGTGTGTGTGTAAAACTTAGAGCTGTCAGATGCATTTATTTGTCCGCAAACAGTTTCTCTCCAATATGGCACAGCCTTGAAAGGTGGGGGTGCTTTACATACTTTTTTCGTGACAGAGGTGTTTGTTGAGGACCATGTAGCCTGAGGGCATTGCATAATCTTTTTCATAAATTTGAGGATGCAGAATCTGTGGCCAACACTTGTGGAAGTTGTGGCAGAAATTCAGCAAGTATCATCAGAAAGTGGACAAGGAACCCCCCCCCCCAATGGATAATGTAGTAACCATCAAGTTGTGAGGTCTACTGGCCAACCCCAGCAAACTATGGAAGGTGATGTACAAGATGTAAAGACTACAAGAACTGCTTTCTGCTGAACCAGAGAAGGAATTGAACTTACAGTGATGAGTTAAACCAGTTTAGCGGAATGTTAATAAAACTTTTTTCAGTAAATTGGTAACTCAATTTTTCACTATTTTTTGTTATAGTTACATGTTGATTTCGGAAGAATCTTATTAACTGACAAGTCATTAGAGGTAATATCACATAGCACAAGTGGCACCCCACCCTCTGGTGGCAGAAACTGCAAACTCTAGGAATGTATTCTCAATGAATCTATGTGCATGCTCACTGCTGCTAGCGTTTCATTAGTATGGGAATTACGAGAAACCCACTACAGGAATTAACTTGATGGTCACCCAGTACATACATACCTCTGGATAATTAGCTTGGTATAATTAAAAGAAATTAGAGGGTGACAGATATTGACTAAAAATAAAATTAGGTTGCATGTTAACACTTGTTTTTGCTGATGTTTTGAATTGAAGCTTCCAGAAGATAAATGATAGCTAATATAATAACTGCCCTGTCTTCACAGTCTATAACTTTATTGGCACTATCTTAGAAGAAAAAGCAGTGTATTGTCCAGAAACTTCTGTCATATACAGCTTGTTCCTAGGAAGACAAAATTTTTTTACACTAATCCATTTGTGACAAGAAGTTAAGCACCTGAGATTTTGCATTATATGTTGGTCATCTGGATTTGATGTTAAGAAAACAATAGTTTGTTTTTTCTTCTTTTAAGCAACTGAAGTAGAAAAAAGGCTTTGTTTAAAGATACTCCTAATCAGAGAGAACATTTTTCTTTGGAAGTGTGATTACTAGGAAGCTTTTAGATAAACTGGCATGTAGATTAATGCTGTAGTTGTACAAAATTGCTATAGCAGTTCAAGCATCCTTTTAAGGTTAGATCCAGAAAACTGTTTGCTGGTCTAATTTGAAAAAAATTATTGAGTTAAAACAGCAGTACTCTGAAATAAACAATTTTAAAATAAAATAAATTTAGTGTTAGAACTTAAGAAATTGTTAGTGCTATTAGCTGACATTGTCAGTTCTCTGTACCAGTTCAATTAATGACTGAACACACAAGCCTGACCCTTGTTTTCTAGGCATTGTACTGGTATTTGGCAAGTAACTAATATATCCTGATCAGATTAGATTATATGAGGAATGTATGCATGACTTCTAAACTAAAAACCAGATATCTTCAACATATGATTTGTTTTTATATTTCACATTTTTCTCTGTACATATTTATTTTTAAAAATGTATAGTAGGTGGGGAACCTAAGTCAGTGCATGTCAGCTCTTCTTCAAAACAGTTCTAGATTTTGCAGTAGTACCATGACATCAATATATTTAGTAGTAGTAGTTAGTAATTACTGTACAAGCAGGCTATTTTGCTTGACATGATGATCCAGAATATAGATGATAGTAATGCCATAAAATTAATAGTTATGTACCCCTTACAGTACCATAATGGCAACAGTTATGGAGTTTTATTTCTGTTTGCAATTTTAGCTCTAAAAGTGACTCATCTGCTTATATTATGGCCAGGCTGGATGATAATCCCTGTCTCCCCAAAATAAAAGATCTCTCAAGTTGGGGGGAAAAAATGAGTACTGTACTTTCATGCTCAGGGGTCCTTGCCCTGCACATGGACCTATCACTGAATGGTTGTTACTTGACTTTAGGTTAAAAAACTAAATGCAAACAAAGTATTAGGGAATGGTCTCCTGTGATTTTTGCAGCTGTCTTTGGAGTTTTTATCAAGCTTTTCTTACTATTAAACCATGAAAGGACCATACACTATTAATACTTAACATCGCCTTAGCCATCCACATGTGGTTTCCTCTCAACATTAGCAGTCATTGCCACAATCAGTTCAAAAACCCAGCAAATGCAAAGACTGTAGTTACTGTATCAGAGCCACTACGGTATGTGGGTAGATGATGAGGCATTTGGCACATATTCTTTCTTTCTTTTCAGGGAAATCAGTGGGGAAGTGTTCCTCAAAGAATTAACTTTAAAAAAGGAAGTTTTGTTGTTGTTTGTTTTTTTTTTGATAAATTACAGCAAGCAGTCTATGAACATTTTGCTTTGTTCCCTGGTGTATGGCCAGGGAAGGTAGCAGGTGTGGAGAGAGCGCAGTGAGAATTGCCAAAGAGCTGGTATTCGGCCTGTTAATGCAGTCTGCAGGGAATAGTCTACTTTCAGTATATTAAGAGCCAGAAATGAAATAAGTGTACAGTGATGTTTAGAAAGCCTGTTATAGGATCATTCCCCCAGATTTGATTTTTTTTTTAATACGGGGAGGCTATAAGCAGACACGTGTACATTTATTTTTTTTTTCAGCTATTACTTTTTGACTGTTCAAATTATAAAATATTTTCTTGTGAAAGAAACTGTTTCGCTTTGTAAACTTTTAATGAAAGGCTATTGGAGATAGATTTTATTTGGTGTTTATAGAATTTTTATCAGTGACAAATGTCAAGTATGTTTTTAAATAGCTGGTTGTTTTATAGTTCAGATTTGGAAGAATTTTCTCTATGAATATGGACAAACTGAATATTTTCTAGATGGCCATTTAATAAACAACAAATGAATTTAACTTTAGATTATCAGCAGATTTGAATAGTTTTTTGCTTTATTGAATAATTTTTAAGTGGTGGTAATTGAAATATTTAATAAGTTATATTTGCATTCAGTTAACTCTCTTAACTCCAAAACTTCCAAATTTGCACCTGCCTTTTGTTGCAATCATTTTAAAATTAATTTCTATTAGAAAGAATTTAATTTTACATATAGATAATCTTTCTAAATAATCAAACATTTCTTTTCCATCTCCCCTCAATCTGAAGCTTTAAACTTTATAATCAAAGAATGATAGTTTATTTAAACTATCAATTTAAGAATTATGTGAAAGATCTTTAAAAATTACTTATAAAATATTGGGAACATCCTTCATATATATATATAATTTTTTTTTTTTTTTTAAGTGGAGGTGACTTGATATGTTTGTCGTCCTCTTCAGCAATTTTGTGTTCTGTTATGTTCATGCTTTTGTTTTCTCTTCACACTGTTTTCTTCCTCCCATGTAAGTCAGTGTGCTAAATATGTTCAGAAGACCTGGAGAAAAAAATTAATAAGAGAGTAGTGTATGAAGAGCTAAACAAGACTCATTTATCTTCGCAGATGTAATCAGTATTGCTCAGCCTACAGATGTGAATCTGTACTCCTGCTGATACCTCACCCTACCCACCACCTGGCCCCTTCCTCTCCTGCAACAGCAGCTAGGCTTTTTTCACTCGGTATGGCAAGACCAAGGGACAAGGCAGCTCAACGCCAAAGCATGGCATTTTTAGAGAAGTGTTCACGAGAGAAGGAGAAGCTACAGGCCAGGCTGGCTAACAGCCTGAAAGCAGACATGTTGAGGTAACTCTACTCACTATACACTAGCACTCATTTCTTGTCAGGATTTTATGCTGCAAAAAGCTGCACATTGGTTAATAGTTAAACTTGTGTCTTAAAGCTGTAATTACCATTTTCTGCTTTTATTCATTTCATGTTTTATTTAATAACCACATTTGTGTTGTCTCTAAGTATAATAATAGTCTTAATGCTTTAATGTCAACTTTTTTCTTAAGTGAGAGATTTTGGAAGATATTTTTTAAACTGTACTTTGGTTGCAGTAAGTGGTTTCTTAAAACTTTATTCTTTATGACTTAGTAATTTTCTCAATGTTTTCTTAAAGCTGTATTGCATTCTCTTATTTAGTATTTTTCCTTTTTTGGAAATAAGTAAAATGGTAGAAATTGTAGAAGATTAAAATAACTCAATTATTTCTAGAACAAATTATATAAAAGACCTTTTATATTAGTTTTTACATTTATTAATAAATATTTACTACTTTATCATCATTTATTATTTATATTTTTGTTATTCCAAACGCTCTTTGTTTTTGCTTTTATTGGAACATAACTGTTAAGTGAGAAAAAGAAATTTGTCATTTTAACCTTTGTGATGATGAGTTAATTAGTTTTTTCAATAGATGCATATTAGTAGTGGCATCCAAGGGCTAAGAGTGTAACTTGAAGCTAATGAGATAGTGGTTCTTTCTTAAGAATTCATGGCTATTACCTAAATTTACTTTTTAAAATGCATACAAAAATAAAATAAATCTAATATATAAGAACATTTTTAGTAAATTATTTTTTTTATTTAGCAACCAGTACAATACTAAGCAATATGCAGTATTTTTTTTCTACATATGTTAAATAGTACTCTAAAAAAAATAGTAGGTGACATACAGATTAAAGGAATAAAAAAGAAAAGTAAATGAAAGTATGCTTGCTTATGCAGGACAAACCAGCATGAGAGAAAGAGAGTATAATTTTCACTAGCCTACCTACATGAGTTGAAAAATTGTATTAAAGGAATTTATGTATAATCAGATCACCAATGGAAACTGCAGGTAATCTGTCTCTCTAAAAGAAACTTCAACAACCAGTTTCTGTTTAACAAGAAATGATTCTATCAAATGTAATCAAATTTTCTGGAACATCCCAGCAAAAGTGATTCACTTTGATCATTACATTTTACCCTTTTTTAACTTTACAATGAAGTCTCTTTTTTTTTTTTTATGAGTATAAAAAATAGAAGATACAAATTATTGATTATAGTTAGAAACACAACTACCTCTTATTTACATCTGATTATAATGAGTATGGAGAATTTAGTCTTTAAAAAGTAGATTTCGTGATATGAACAGTATATGCTAAAAGCTTGAAAAGATATTTTTATAAACTAAAACATTACACATTTATAAAATATCATCAGCTACTGTAGGTTTTAGACTCATATGATATATCTTCCACTGATAAAAAGTAATTATTTTGCAATTTATTTTCTTGATATATGTACGTATTCTGTTAAAGTGACTTCTTTTTTTGTGTGTGAAATCTTGATCTTTAATTTGCCTTTACCTGAATATCAGTTTTCATTCTATAATGGTTATAAGCTGAATCATCAGAACTCAAACTAGTAAATTAAGTGATAACAGACCATTGCTGCATCAACTTACCTGGTGCCTGTGTTTTCCAAGCCTCATAGTGTCTAACTACTGCAGCCTGTTACTATAAACTTTCAAATGCCAGTTTTTCTCTAATTTTTGCTGGTTTATTTTTTGGCAGGATGTTGGATGAGAACATACATCCTGATATATGCTTTATTGTGAACAAGCAGAAAGTGGGAGCACACAAAGTAATGTTGAAGGAGAGGTAATGCTGAACTTATCTCCTAAATATACATATTACACATGTGCACATATTTAAACAAAATGATTGTTGTTGTTGTCATGTGCCAGTCTCTACAACAGAAATAACCTCCCTACATCAGAGACAACCCTGGTGAGGGAGTGCATTGCCATAGTTATCCAGTAGAGTGTTGCCTATCTTGCACCACAAGGAACCCAGCACTTCTGACTTTGGCAGGGAAATTCCTACTAAAATTTTTCATTTTTAGATGTGGGAGGAAATCGGAAAGCCCAAAAGAAACTGCCAGGTAGGTACGCCAAACTGAGTCGACTCCAACCAGGAATCAAACTTGAGTAGTCTAACTACTGGGCCACTGGCTGCCCCTAAACTCATGCTCTAACTTTAATAAAAAATAAAAATGTCATAATTATCTGATTTAGCTATAGAAGAAATAAACTAATTAAAATGTAGTTTAATGTAAAAACAGTGTTTGAAATTTCAAGATTTAGTAAACTGAAAACTCGTGTCTGGTGCTTTTCAGTAGTGGTGAAAAATCCAGGAACAAAACTTGGATGATCATACAGTGTATGTCTGAGTGATTGCATTATAAACCATTTTTTTTTCTGACCAGATGGCAAATTTTCAATTAAAGATAATTCTGTGAACACACACAGACTTAAAAATTTTGTTTTTCTTCTGACGGGCGTGCTCCATAAATATGGAAAGGATTCAGTATCTGTACTTAATAAATATATAGATAATCGTTAACTTTTGTATACTTACTAAATAAATATAAAGATAATTTATTATGTTTTTTCTAATACAGATTACTATAGTTGATTTTATTTTATTACTTATTATGCAACTGCTATCTTGAATTTAATCAAAACACTGATCAGCTGGACAAAGAAAATTTTCCATGAAAAGATTTTGTACTTAACACTGCTGTCAGTGATCAGTCGTGAGTAGGAGAGTTGAAAGACTGCCAGGCGTATAAATGTGCATATGGTAATCATGAAAAAAAAAGAAACTGAAAGTAAAGTTTTAAACTAAGATTTCTACAGTTATGTAAATGATTTGCTAGCATGAATTTTTTTAAAGTAAAATAAAAATAAATACAAGAGAGCAGCTTGATTAAAAGAAAACTCCTTTTTTTTTAATTGATAGAACTAGTAAAATAAAAAAACAAAAAAAAAAACAGTTCACTTTTTTTATGACCAGATTTCCATGGCAAAGTCTCCATCAGTTGTTTGTCTTGCTGATAGACAGCACTGGATGGAAAATCGTCTTTCACAACTGACAAAAAGAATCAAAAGACCATCTTGACATTAAGTATGAAAGTTAGTATTATGTAAACATGGTTATTTACGACAGTCATTAAAGATAAAGTAAAAATGATTCCATCCAGTGCTGTTTGTTTGTTTGTTAAAATATTTTCTTAATTATTTACATTTTGTTTTGTTTTTTAAATGGTTTATTTACTTACAGGGTGTAATCAGAAATGTAAAATTAAAGAAATTTTGAAAATATCAAAGTGAGAGCCAAGTATAATTGTTCAAGCATTAACTGTATTATCTACCATAAACAGTAACTACATTTATTTCAAATGATTTACTGTGATTTTTTTTTTTTTTTTTTTTTTGCCAGGTTTAATTGAGAGAATTTTTTTTTTAAAATTTTTTTTAATTAACCCTGTTCAAGATTAATTTAAATGCATTGAAAGCATACAGAGAGCTTAATTTAATTACAACTTATGTTGTTTATTAACCCTCTGGAGACAATATGGCCAATCTATCGACCCAAAGCTAGTAAGCGAAAAAAGACGACATGGTCAATCTGTCAGTTCCATAAAAGAGCCTTGCTGAATGTTTCTCTCTAAATAATGTGTACCAATAAGCAATGGCCTTTCAGTAAAGCAAAATCCTGGTAAACCGGTGGTAGCAGTCAGTTTCTGTGAGCTTCTGGCTAGAAACTTCCAAAAGTGTCCGCTTCCAGAAGGTTAATATCATGACTGCTGTGCTTACAGGGAGATAATCATTCATTTAACACCCACTTTGTGGTCAGATGAATTGGACCATATTTATGACCATCAACTCTGAATATCTATCATGCATGGACTACAAATATGGCCTAAACGTAGATGAGGTCTTATATATCTTGGAAGGATAACTATATCTGAAGAGGCATGAATATGAGATGGGCCATAAGAAAACTGAAATTCACCACCTCGAAAGAAAGAATGACAACTGGCTTTTATACATTACCATCCAGCCAAGCAAGCTATTTAGCCACAGAGGCAGTTTAGTTAAACAGCCAAAATATAAATAAGTTTCAACTTAATTATAAATTACTGTCTGATTCTCACTCAATCAAATATTTCTTTGTTTAATACGTTTCTCATGAAAACATTTTCATTTTTCAATAATTTTCCTTGGTTCTTATCCTCAACCACAACAAATATCTTCAAATTATTTTCTGATCTTGTTCGTGTCAATACAACATACAGCTGTCCATGAGCAAACACTGATTCTGGTAAAATAAAAAATAGTCTTACATGAGCAAAAGTTTGTCCTTATGATTCATTCACCATTATAACAAAACCTAGAATTAACGGAAACTCATCTTTTTAACAAAAAAGGCAAATTTTCTTCACTCAATGCCAGATCAATTTGTGGAATTAAAAAATAGCTCACCTTTGTTACTCCCCGTTAGATCTCAGCATCTATAAGATTTTCATATCCTATCACAATTTTCTTTGTTCCATTACAGTCTTCATACACATGCTGACATCAGAACTTGATGTGAGCAGCATTAGAAGACAACTGGCTTTTATATATATATATTAAAAAAACAAAAAAATAGCTTTTAGATGCAGAATTTCTAAATTAAATTTTTCTGGTGCTGTAATAACAGTTTTATCTATTATTATTCTGTCCATCAATCTATTAAGTTCAGAAAAATAAAACTAATCATTATGAACTTAAGCAACTCTTTAAAATGTAGATCAATATGAGGTATTAAAAAATTCTAATAAATTATTCCCAGCTTTTGTTTGCTATTATAACACATTTCTATACTGAGTAATATTGATTCTTTTAAACTTATTTTGATTGATTTGTTTTAATTGTATATAAAAACAACTTATTTAAGAATGCTTCCATAATAATTAAGGTGCCATCAGTATTAGGAATAGGTCAGAATTTAATTTAGGTTTTAGATTCACTGTAAAATGAACATTGCTTTTATCTTAAGTTGTTGACATTGTGCACCTTGTTGCATAATTGTGTTAAGTTTGTAATTTACTGTACAATTAACCAGTGACAAATGTCAAAGACCTTCTCAAAAGAGAGAGGTTTCTAGATGTCTAAGAGAATAGTTTTTAGTTTTCCAGCAAAACAAAAATGTGTGAGAGAGATTAGAGGTTTTATGAAAAGGTTTAAGTTTATATTTAATAATATTTTTAAAGAAGCTCTCTAAAATTTGACATTTAAAAATACATTGTTTTGGGAATTCATGTACATTGTGACAGAAAATTTAGACATACTGCATAGTTAATCTGAAAATGTTTCAACAAAATTTTGAAAAATTGTTTGATTGTTTGTTTATTTTGTTTAGTAATAGATAATCATTATGTAAAATCTAAATACATTTGCATATAGTTTGTTTACATTTTGAGTATACATTTGTTACAGATGTAATGCACACTGGGATTTATTTCAGAAAATGAAAGCTATGCAAACATTTTTTCTAACCTACACCATGATAAAACCAGTAAAACTCTCAAAATGGTACAACCTTTATAGTTGGGTTGCAATGATTAACAGTCTCCAATTACCAATTATTTTAAAAAAAGAACGAGAGTTAAAATTATATTCTGAAGATCTCTGCTCAAGTTAGAAGAATAGTGTTGTGATGATGCTGCTGCTTTTATGTTTTTGTCTGCTGGAGAATTACTAAATCTGTTACAGTGAATCAAAAAAAAAAGTATTCAACCACTTCAGAATCTTTTGCAGAGCTGGTTGCTGAAATGTGTTTACATGACCATAAAGTTTTTGTCACCTGATGTTTTCTTGTATGAAAAATACAATAGGAAAAGAAGTTTTGTAAATATCTCCACTTTCATATGCTAATTATGAAACTAATCTTGATAATAAAGGCTGTAAAAATAAAGCTGTGGCTACTGAGGCAGGTAGCTCTCTTTTATTATCATCATCATCTATTCAGCTAAGGATATTCTGTTTTACATTAACCATTGATGAATCCAGTCTTTTAATTTTGCTATCATATCTACATCTGGTGGTATACTCCCATATCAGTTGCTTCCATGCTCAGGTATCTATTAATATATTCAGTGACTGGATACTTCTGCACAAATGTTTATTTGTTAGTGTTTAATTCTGTTGAGCATCAGTACTAGTTGTCTTTCCTCTATATATGGCTGCATGATATGACTTGCAGTGTGTTCTATCAGGATGCAAAGATAGCAGCAGGCATTAATCTAAGAGGGTGTGTCAAACTTGTAGCTTTCAGTTATGTTCTCGAGTTTCACTAGTCTCAAATGTACTTGGTAATAGTGTCTATTTTTAATCTACACTATATTTAAGATATAATAAATTGATTTTAAAGGTAATTTTGGAGATGCCAGGATAAAAATTCATGGGAATTTGAGTAGTGATATGACCAAAATTATTTTTAAAAATAATAAAAGCAGAAAATCCCAGTTTTATATAAATCTGTATCCAACAATTTTTAAAATTTTATTTTATATATCCTGCCTAATTAACCCCCACCCTAGCAGGGATCATATTCAGCGTGGGTTAAGACACCACCACTCAGTAATGTTAATGTTTTTATAATTTGTTACGGATCAGTTACCATGTAACTGACAGGTTTCTTAAAAGTGTTTATATGCGAATGTGTAAGGTTTTACTACATCTTTGGCAGTGAATAAATGACGAACAAACAAAAAAAAGTTTTTTTTTTAAATAAATTCTTTTTTTTTTTTAAGCTTAAAGGGGCAGCATGGAATCTGAACCAAACTGTTCTCTGATATTTAAGGAAGTATTCCCACAATATAATGTTGACCCCAGCAATTCTCTTTTTGCTGCTTTGCTTTGGTAAGTCTAACAGCCATAGCGCATTTTTTGGCAACCAACTTTTAGCCGTTCTTCTACAGCTGAGCTGCCGCTGTTATTCATAATGTTGCATTGGAAAGGATTTCTTAATTATTGAAGATAGAAACAAATCAGATTCTGTACTCTGTCACTTTAAGCAGCATGTATCCAATGGCCAACTCTAAATAGACGCACAAATGTTTTAGTTTTTTTGTTTTTTCTTCGGGTTAAATGTTCTATTCCCTGATGGTGCCTCAAGTTTAATTTAATTTCTTAACTCCATTAAAGTCAAAACCAAGCATTAAACAAATCTGGACACTTGTGAATCTATCAGAATATTTTTATTGATTTTTTACTTATTTTCTTTCAAAAATATTAATAGGAAGCTTGGAATGTCTAAAATTTTCTACAAAATTGCTGCAGAACCTGGAAACTAAGCTTTCAGGTTGGTCTTTGTGACTGCTGTACTCTTCCATCATCAAACAGCCAACCTACCTAGGAGTGGTGTGCTAATATTTTCATTTGGAAATTTACAGTATCAATAATATTGAAACAAATGGATGATTACAAAAAATGTCATGGTTGTACACCACTGTTATAAAATGTTTGAAGTTAGGCTAAAACATAACAACATTTCACAAAACCTGTTTTAAAAATTAATTGGTAGACATGTTTATACAATAGAAAATTTAAAATATACTTTATACCTAAAATAGATGGAAAGTGGTTTATCATCTGTAGCACAAAGGTTGGGGGTAGGGTGTGTTGTATATTAGATTTGTATACAGTTTTAAAATACCACCCTTGTTGCATTACTCTAAAATACCCACTATTTGTGGAGGTTAGGCACACAAAAACAACTGAAAGAGATGAAAAAAATAGCAATGTATATTATACACGAATATAGGCAGATCCTTATTGCTGAAAATATATATGATAGGAAAAATGGGGTATTATATTGATAACCCAGGATTTTGGTTCTAAAAGCATGTCATTGGTTAATCATGTCTATATTAATCTCTGTAACCCTGTACTATGTTGATAAAGACTTGGAAGTTTAAAACTAGAATAATGGTTTAGTTGTATGCAGTAGAATGAAATCATCAGTGTCAAAAGGAATTTTTAAAGCTGTTAATTCATTTTTGTTTTTATTAAAAAGGAAACCAAAATGAACTAGCTGCTATATTTTTGTTTGTTTTTAGAAACCATAGTTTGTTACTATTTCTTGTGTATTTACATTTGTATGTATGTGCTCTCACAATTCTCCCAATGTACTTTAACCATTTTGTTTCTTAAGAAGACTGTTTTGTTTCTGATGCGGTTTATTTGTAGGTATTGGCAGAACAAATTGTTTTTTTTTTTCCTTTATTTTCTTTAACTGAAAATTTTATTATGAATCCAAAACTATCTATAATAGATTTTAAAATTACTTGACTTTGTACATTGTTATGTATAAATACATTATTTATACTTAAAACTTTCCATTAATCACTTTTGTAAATTTTCAAAGTGCTTCCCTGTGAAGCCTCCCTGAAATATTTACTTTTAAATTCTTAATGTTGCCATATTCTAACCTTGTTTTTAAACATTTTTTCTGATTGCTATTCAGATCTTTTTAGTTTGATTTACTCATTTCTAAGTTTGCACTTATTTTCTTTTATTTATAGAGAAGGTGATATATACCAGAAATTATCACATTTCATTCAAGAACAGAAAAAAGTTGTTGTGGATTCTGTGACTGCAACAGAATTTCGAGAATTTCTGCGGTATAAACTTATCTTTTTCTTAAATGTCATTTTTTAATATGTATGTTTTAGTCTGTTTCTAAGTACTTGTACTGAAAACAGTGGCCCTAAGTTTTTTTTTTTTTTTTTTGGTATTTATTATGTAAGGCTATAGTCATGAACGCACAATGCAATGCTATTGTATCTTTCATTTTTAGTTAGTTCAAGACTTCCATAGTAATTCATTTGTGGTGGTGGGTTTTTTTCCTACACTATACTTCAATTACCCAGCAGTTAGATGTTCATGAAAATATTCCTATACATAATTATTTATAGTGATTTTTTTTTTCTTTCTTCGAGACTGTATTCATGTGAAAAAAACCTTGTGATTAAAAGATTTATCAGAAATGTGGCATTTTGAAATTAAAAATATATTTTTATTACAATTTTTATTGTTTTAACCTGAAAAAAAAATATATTACACATTGTATTTTCAGGCACCTGTACACAACTGAATGTGCCGACATAGTAGTGCAAGAGTTCCTTGCCAAGCTTTCTCCTCCATTTTCATCCCAGGATAGAGAAGATGGTAGCCAGCTAGCAGTAGGCCACTCTGTACATAAACAGAAAGAGCTGAGCAGTCTCAGTAGCTATGCCTGTGATGTTATTGACTCCGATGACATTCTAATAGTTTCCAATTATACCACCAACACATTCTTACATTCCCCAAGCTTGCCACAGTCTACAAGCTGTCTAGTGGATAAGTCACAGGAATCTGCAGAGAACCCACCTCCAGATGGTGGTGCCAACACTGTCATAAGGCAACATGACCATTTTAACAATGGACTTGAAACTGGTGTAGTTGACAGCAGCATCTGTGATAAAGCTGAAGGTGACCTTGCTGCAATGAAGTGTTCACAAACAAAAAATCGGCTAGAGTTTCAGAAGCTTCTGAATCTGGTTAAGGTGTCGTACAAACTGACGCTGCCCTATAGCCCATGCAGTAAACTTGGGGCTCATCTAGTGCAAGTCTTGTTCCAAGAAACAGACTGTGACTGTATTATTTCTGTAGGTGAACAAGATTTCAAAACACACAGGTCAGTTGTTCTAAATTAATCAGTTTGTAACATTTTGCACACAAGCAAAGAAACTTCCTTAAAGCGTCACTGACTTTATTTTTAAATTCTTCATAAATAGAATAAAACAATAAAATACTGTGCCTCCAATCATCTTCAAAATATACAAAAAATTTAACATTTATAAATTTTTTTTTGGAAATTTTTAACCAATCATTGCTAACATTAATCAACATTTTTATTTGTTAGAAAAAATCTTTGGAATATGTAGAATAAAATAAAAAAAATTATTAAAACTTGCAAAAAAAACACCAAAGATATAAAGTGAGTGTTTGTTTTATCTTTAGAATATATCTACATCATCGTGTAAAATGGCATCTTTATACTGTTATTCTTGTGATGTATAAAAGTCAGCATTCTCTCTACAACCCGTTCTTAGGTGTATCCTTGCAAGTCGGTCGTCTTACTTTTCTGCTATGCTAAATGGTTCTTGGGTAGAAAGTGATGCTGAAAAAATTTCACTTGAAGGGTAAGTTTCTTTATTTTTTTATTTTATTTTTTATGTTTACATTTGCCTGTTTTAGTTAGAATATTATATCAGGTCGTTACAAAAGTTCCGTCGGTTTTTATATGTTAATTTGGGGTTCATTATTTGCAAGCCTATGAAGGTGTATGTAGATAAGTTATATATCATTTTGTATATCATGTGCTTTGGCAAACATTATGCTAAACCCACCCTTTTAAAAATCATAAAATGGATATTTGTTCCAGGGTTCTCAGTGAAGTGGGGATAGAAAATATTTTCATGCCATTTTGCTTCACAAGTTCAAACTGGGCCACAAAGCGATCGAGGCAACTCGTAACGTTAAGCAAATATAGGGGGCAAGGACACAGTAAATAAGCAGACAGTACAACGATGGTTTGCAAAGTTTCGATCAGGAGATGTGAGCCTCAAAGATGAGGAACGTAGCGAACGTCCTTCCAGCTGTGATGACGACCGTCTGAAAGCCTCGGTTGAAACTGGTCCAAGAAAAACAGTGCAAGAAATTGCTGGAGAGCTTGACGTAAGCACTGCAACTGTTTCCTGGCATCTTGACAATCAACAACGTGAAAAGGCTTGACAAGTGGGTGCCTCACGAGTTGAATGAACAACAAAAAAATTGGCAATTGGAGATCTGCTCTTCGCTTGTCATAAGAAACAAAAACGACCCATTTTTTGACCGAATCATTACATGTGATGTAAAATGTTCATCAGAAACTCTCCCAACAATAGCCGGCATTGGTGAATCAAAGAGACCCAATCCTGCTCGTCCCCATGTTGCAAAACTGACTCTTCAGAACCTGAACATGTTGGGGCACGAAGTTCTCCCTGTCCCAGCCTATTCACCTTTGTGGACTCCAGAAATCCAGATTTTTTTCAAAATGATATAAATGCACTTGTAACTCGTTGGCAGAAGTGTATTGATTGTAATCGAACTTACTCTGATTAATAAACTTCGCATTCAGCAACGATATATGAAGTCTCATTATTGCAGTAAAAAAACCAACAAAACTTTTGTAACAACCTAACAGTTACAAAAATACTGCTTGAGTATTTTTACAAAAAGGTTACTTTTAAAACGAAAATTCTCAGACTTGAAAAACTGGATTATTATAAAGAAGTAATGTGTATATAATAGTAAGATGTCTTATTACATTGTAACAGATATTGCAGTGGCTTTGAATTTTACATTTCTTTCAGCCTTTTTTTTCTTGTATAATTTGTCTTTAGTCTCTTCCTAAAGAATCAAAATTTCTCAGCTTGCTTGTTTATATAGTTTTAATTTCAGTCTGTCTTTTACACACACACACACACCACACCACCACACACCACACACACACACACACACACACACACACACACACACACACACACACACACCACACACACACACCTACCTACCTACCTACCTACCTACCTCTTTGAATCATGTCTTTCAGGCCAGCAGCAGTGAATGCATGTGTTATCAGAAATAAACTGCCATTTTTCTTTGACATTACTAGCACAAACAGTGAAGAAATCTAAACGTGTAGTGTTTAGAATTAAATTAAAGTCTTATCTGATTGCTTGATATGAGTAATTTCAAATAATCTCCTGTATGTATAGCATCCAGCCAAATACAGGGGGGGGGGTTAAATTATTTAGTAAAAGCAAATAAAATTTCTAAGTATTTCAACTTTAAAAAACTTTATTTTGCATACGTAATATGAGCAACTTGTGTTTTAGGTCTTTTTATTCTCACTATGGTTCACATCTTTGGAATAAAAATTAATCCATATATCAAATAGGGAACAAATTTTATCTGAAACCCTTATGTTATACCATTTAATTAATTAACTAATTTACAAAATAAACTATAAATTGGAAGAAAATACTGTAACTTTCATCATTTTTTCATTTATCAGCAATGGAAAGAAAAGAATAAATAAATTTACATTAAAGTACTACGTAAGCCCTTCATTTGAATGGCAAGAAAGAAATGGGTTATATTAGTTTATAAAAGTAAATTCTTTGGTTAAAGATTTAAATACCAATGACTGCTTATTAATTTCTTTTGTTTTTCTTTGCTGCTCTCTCTCTCTCTCTCTGTTTGACGTTAAAAAAACTATTGAAATCTTTTGAATTTGATGCTTATGTGCCTCCCCCAACACTAAGAAATTCGCTTCTTATTACAGCCTTTCTTAGAATGTATGCTTTGTATTGTAGTATCAATCCTTGCATACTGGCTCAGGTATTATTTTACCTGTATGGAGGTGTCATGGACATTATAGAAAATTGTAACATTGGTGATCTCCTGTTGACAGCCGATATGTATGGACTTGAAGGACTGAAGGAAGTAATTATATTCAATCTGAAGGTTAATAAGTGTCACTTTTTCCACAAGGTAAGAGGTGCAAGTTGTTTCAAAATTGCTTCCACAGATCTTATACAATTCATACTGTATTTATTATTGTGGTAGAATAAGAAGAAACTTTCTTTATTTTATGTCCATATGTAATACAATTTAATTTCTGTATGGACTAAGATTTAAATGTACAGTGCAGCCTGTATAAATGATAGGTAATAATTTATGTTTGTGTTTTTACATTCAAAATATGTTTTGAAGCCTGTGTTTCTCTAAGTTGTAAGGAAGGCGACCATGTTAGCAACATAAATAATTTCTTTTAACACTTATTTCTCGGTTGCTGTATCATACATCAACTGCTACACCAAAGATAACCACCTCTCTACATTGGAGAGGACCCTGGTGAAGGTGCAGATTGCTATGGTTATCTTTTAAAGAGTATTCCCTACCCTGCACTACAAGAAACCCAGCACTTCCATCTTCAGCAAGGAAGCCCCTATTAGAACTCTTCATTTGTAAATATGGGAGGAAGCTGGATCCCGGTGGAAACCCACTAATTATTGTTAAATGATTACCAGCTGCAGTAAATTCTTTGTGTGAGTCAGACATAATAATGCATCAAGCTAGATGAAATCCATAAAGAATATTAAATGTTGTAGTGAATGAAGGCTTTACATAAACTAACTTTTTTTTTTAGTATATGCATTTTACAATTTTTTAAAATACTTGTTTAGGTTTAGCATGTGTACATAACAAAGGTCAGTAATTTCTAATTTGTTGAGAAGTGGATATTGAAGTTTGTTTTCAGATGGATCATGCAGGTCTCTGTTGTTCTTTTAAAAGTATTTTTAAAAATGTATAACTAACTACCCAGTAGTGTTTTTTCACTCAACAGTGTGTAAGTAGCTGTTTTTAGGCTCAAATCATTCAACATAGTATGATTATTAGAAATAACTTTTTTTTTTGCAATAAAACACAAAAATTTACTGTATATTTTTTAATAAAATGAAAAATAACACAAATGCCTCAATTAGTTAACAAAATGGTGTCTTGTGACATGCAAATTACTATTTGGTAACTGTTTGGTAACAGTTAAATGAAATGTAAAAATCATTACTGAATACAAATAATTCTAATATGTATGTAAAAAAATTAATTGAAAATATGAGATGTTTTGAAAATAATGATAATTTGTAACTTCTTAGGTTAATACAAAGATTGTGCAGTATCCTACATTCAGTAAGCTATTCAATTTTCTATGAACTCACTTATTGATATTTGCACAGATCTTTTACAGTTATGGAACCTGTTTGTATGTGAAAAAGTGAGAAATAGATTACCAGAAGTATGAGGTGTGATTTTATTGCTTGGCGATGCATGCTAATATGTGATGACAGTATTTCTGTATGAAGTAGTCAATGAGCTTATCATTTCATATAGCACTTTTCAGTGGAAATGTCATGTCTTTACCAAATCTGATCCACACATTCTCGCATTTGAACAAAAATAAATGCATTATGTGTCAGGGTCTTATTAAACTGTCCACAAAAAAAGGCATTCTCTAAAACACATCAGGTGATGGTGCATGTACAGGTATGATCGCAAAACAAAATGGCAAAGTTTTGTATTGGAAATCTCCTGCATTACTGAAACCAAAGAAAGTGCACATGCAGAAATTACGTGTGTGATAAATTCATTGCCCAAACAGTGTTTTGTATTGATGTTTTTAAATGTGGGAAATTCAGTTCTGTATCATCCAAATCAGTAAGGGTAACTAGAAAATAAATTAACAAATTAAAGTGCAGATATATACTTAGCAGTTTCTGCTCGGGGTTAACAATAGTCTAGAATCTTCATGGTTTATAACTATAGTCAGCTCAGCAGACCTGAAGCTTATCTAGTATTGGTAAGACCTGTCAGTTTTCTATCTAGCAGCAGCACCAGGTCCATCTGCTAACTCTTCAGCAGGTGTTGTCAGTCATAATGGCAAAAGTTTGGTAATGAGAGGGAATCTCACTGTAGGAGTCTCTGACTTTGAGAAACTACAATTTCTTTGTTGGCAACAGAGCTCTGACATGGGTTGGGAAAACATTTATTTCTTCAGGCTGTGGAAAGATTGAATTTGATATTTTTATTCTTTACTGTTAGTACATTTTCTTTAATACATTTTTTCAGTTACTCTTCTCTAGTTGCTAATAGAATTTTTTTTTCAAAAAGAAGAATGTTTTACTCAAAATAATGTTTTAGGCAGCATATGCAATCATTTATATCAAGAAAAAAATTTTTTAATGATACAAAATATCTAGGAGACTAATTATTCTCAATATATCTCAAGTTTATTTGCATAGCACTCAAAATTATCTAGTGTATTTAAAGATATATCATCTGGTTGAAGGTATTTAGCTCTCAATCAGATACTGGTCAATATATACTACAAATTGATAATTGTGTAGTTGCATTTTATTATTATAAGTTGATCAATGATTATTTTCTCTCTCTGCTTTGTTTTGAAGCCATGTTCTATTTGTATTTCTGGAGTGCCAGAGGTTCTGGTATATTCTGTGAACTATGGTCTGCAGGATTTAGAAGATAAATGTTTTAAATGGATCAACAAGAACTTAACAAAGGTGTGGCCTACCAAAGCATTTGCATCACTCTCTGAGTCACTTTTGAAGTTGTGCTGCCAAAAAGCCGTTGAACACTTGGTGGTAAGCTGGAAAACCTAATTTCTACATTACATGGATAATAAATATGTACAGAATTTAACAATATTTCTGGTGCTGAAAATAAGATAGATATTGTGTTTCATTTGCACTAGTGCTTTTAGCTGTATGTAGAAAACATTAAGTGTATGTTAAAGGTCTTTTGGATACATTTTTCTTTTGTCTCAGCAGAATTCAGCTACAAGCTCTTAAAGCTCAATTAACCAAGATGTTAATCTCTATTATTTGCTGCTACTTTTTTTTTTTTTTGTCTGCACAGATGCAGAATGTGTGTGTGGACTGAAGGCTGTGTTTAGGAATTCAAGTGGTTGGTTACTCACATTATAAACAACCACCCTTCAGGTCAATGAAAAGCCAACATAATAGTGCACATATCTGTTCTACATGCGTAGTTTGTTCCTGTTACGTATTTTATTTAGAAAAAAACTTTGTGGATTGAATTTTAAAAAAATATATTCTTAATAATATTAAAGCCTTAAAAAAATTAATTTCAATTATTTTTGTTTGATTCACTCCTTTTTAACTTACATTGTAGAATCATTTCTTAATCTGTTGATTGGTAGATACATATGTTTAAATGTATACTACTGTCACACCAACATTCTGTGTTACTGCTTTGTTTTAACTCATTTAACAAAGCCTTATGGCAGCCATATAATAAATACTCATGTGTTTGATAACATTATTATTATTATTATTAATTTTTAAAATATTAAAGCAGAAAAATTTATATGCCTCTATTCAACAAATTTCAAGAGAAAGGTTTCTTATCCATTACTTTTTCTCAATATTTTCTATTATATTTGATGTCAATTTTAATATATTGATACTCTGTTAAATACAGAACTGTGAGAATGTTTTAATTGTGATCATGGATTGTCAAAAGCTGAGCAACAGTCTTCCACGCCTAAAGTGGACTGAACCTATTCTGGACCTCATCACTCAATTAATGGATGCAGCCATTGAGTTTACCAGCATGAACTTTATAGATGTCATTTCTTGTGAAAATTTTATGGCTTTAGGAACAGTAAGTAGTAATTTACTGTTTTTATATTCATATATTTCTTTAACAATTCAAGTCAAAGCAGTATTTATCTTGTTGCTATGTATTTACTGATAGTCCAGAATTACTTTTGATTATATATGCAGGCACAGATTCAAAGTTTTTTTTAAGGGGGATTCACTGAAGGCTTACATGTTTGCAGATCATGAAACTATCTACCACCAGGCCTTACTTGCATCACTCATGTTATCTCCTTTTTATATTTTTCAGGTCAACAGTATCAAGTCCACATGCTCATTATTGATTGATATTAAATGTTTGATCGTTAACATTATGGTTCTTAGTTTTAAAATTCTACCTTTCATTTTGTTTCTTTTTTCTGCTAACAAATTACTATATTTTATACATAAATATTCGTGATGTCCTGTGCATTTGTTTGTTCTCTACTAACATCCTTCGTTGTGTACGGTTTTGTTTACCAGTGTTATTGAGCACTGGGCACAACAGAACCCACTGCCAGTGTAGTTTTTGTTAAGAGCTAGGTAATCAATCTAACACACTATGTATGACATAAGCTTTTATGTCAGTGTAGCTATAACTGCGAAGCAAGATTTATTTACATTTAGTATACATTATACACAAGTATTCATACATGACATATGATATCAGAGAATCATTGCTGTTATACAGTACATGTCACAATAAATTGTAGAATATTACAGATCAGCAAAGGTAAGTCTACAAAAACTTAAAAAAAGGTACAAACCAGAGATACTGGCACTGTTTAACTGTTGGTTAATAGACTTTTTTTGGTTCTCCATCACTGCCTTGTATTCAAGTGTATCTGCTACTGAATCTTTGTGTGACTTCTTTCCTCCTCCTCCCTCTCTCCCAAAGTGCTTTCTGAGCTGCTCCAATGCTTTGTGAAATTGGGTAAAGTGACTGTTTCCAAATATGCTGAGCTGACTGCAAATCTTTGAAGATAGTGTGTAGTATTTACAAAGATCACCTTGTATTAAGGCTGAATGCATAAGGCCATTATACCTCTGTAGCCAATTTGCTTGAAAGGACCAGTTATTGTTGTACAATATCATCTTCAGGAAGAGGTGGTTGCTGCCAAGGGTGAATGACTCTGTTAGTAAGCTGTACTTCTCAATCTGTGAGACTCTCAATATTCCTCTATATTTTTTCTCAAGTCATTGGTCGGGGCCTGTAGTGGTAGAGTTATCATTGGATGCTAAGGGTCACAAGATGTGGAGTCGCACAATGGTGCCAGGGAAAATTCAAGGCCAGATGACTGAGACTCTGAAAGCTACATACAACCTGAAGTTATGTTAGTGTTCTCATCAATAGAGGGGAAATGTGTCTTAATGTGGGGAAGGAAACAATTGGTTGTTTGTCATTGCACCATTCAGTAAACCAAATTAAGATGCTGCTTTTATGATAGATAACAATGACAGATCCACAAGGCATTGTGGTTTAATACACAGTATATTATTAAGGAATAAGTAAAACTGGTAACAAAGTATTAGATCTCTGTTAGTAAATGTGGTATTTAATGATGAATACATTTGCATCTATCAGTCAAATGCAAACATACCAGCAAGTCAAACCCGAGCACATGGAAATATGTTAGGAATTTGGACCCAAACTAATAGTATACTAGTCTAGTTTCCTTCACTTACTTTTGGTTCATCTAATGTTGTGTGGCAGAATGATATCAACACAAATACAAACGGTTTTTATTTTACCAGTGTCTTATTAGGAAAAAAAGTGAAACTTTTAAAGAAAGAGGTCAAACAATGGAATTCCCTACAAACAAGTCAAACACAAGTGCATGAAATGATAGGAATTGCAAATGTGTGAAAGGAAAACTGGTTTTGTCTTGAACAGCTCACCATAGCCAATTTAGGTGAAAGTACAGACTACTACACATGATATGGGAAAATGTGGGATTTTTTTTTTTTCAAAACATAAGACTGATTTGTAATTCATGGTTAATACTACTGGGGCTGGGAGAAATTTTATTAGGCTAAGTCTGAGGAGAAACCAATGATTTTGAACTCCTTGGCATGGATCATGTTTGCAACAAAGTCAACCCTTAAACTAAGAAATTTACAGCTGAAATTGTTATGAGTTGATGATTAAATTATGAATTATGACTGAAACTTACCAGTTAAAGTAGTTCTAGATTGTACTGTTTTTTTGCTGTGGGTGACAATCCATAAAATGTTTCCTTTTGCTTAGAAGCCATCTCTGAATTTCAACATTGCTTCTCGCGAAATAACTGCTGCCAGAATAATTGTGACTAAACTTGGCTTGGCTTGGCTTGGTGTAATCAAAAGACCAGCTATTGTCCAATAATATCTCGCTGTATAATCACATGATGCCGTGTTTTCTATTATTGGATTTATTGGGATAATGCTTGTCTGAAAAATTGTTAGGGGAGTTCCCAGTGCAGTGAACCCCTTCTGGATCCATCTGTGATAATTTATATATATGTGTGTGTGTATTATTTATGTTGCTAATGATAGAAATTATATAGTAATGAAGTGTGAGCTTTTATAATTAGGAAACATTTCCTAGGTAAAAAAATAAAAATAAAATATTTGATGAAGATTATAGAAAAAAAAATGCTTGATCTGAATTGTTGTATATATGATGATTACTTTCAGATGATGTCTAAATTAGTGCTCTTTATGTAAGCCTAGAAATTTGGTGAATAAAAGCATCTTGTACTGTATTTGTGTTACAGGGAATCTGTACAACCCTGAAATTTGGAATTTTGATCTTTATTGAATCCCTGTTATTTTTAGGTGCTAACTGAATCAAGGAATGTATGGTTACCATGAAAATTTCAGGGAATATATAGATTCCCAAACAAAATATAGAACCCTGTAACATATATACTTACTCAGTGTAAGCCACTGTTATATATTATCTCTCTATCTGCAGGTGATGGCTTGGAGCATGACTTTGCTGGATGAAGTGTTTACTGTGGTCATCAAATCCCTTCCTGCTGACAAAGCATGTCGGACATACATTGCTTTGAGCAGACTTAATACATATTCATACACAGAGGAGGAATGCAAATGGACTGAGGTAATTCACTTGATTTTCAGCTAAGAAATTACTTGTTTGAAGCAAATAATAAAGTATGCAAGATTTTTCAAAGCTTTTATTTAAAATGAATAAATTATTCAGTCATCTGCTCTTTAGCTCTCTTAAGTGATTCATTAAGATAGTATCAACAGTACATGCTGGCGATATGCAAGTGTATATAGTACTACCAGATTTTCTTTAATATTTACCAGAAAGAGAATGTTGCAACAATAAAGCATTTTAATGGTTGAGGAAAATCATGTCTAAGCTTTGATTGTCGCAGGCCTCAAGTGTTTGGCACATTTTAATCACACATGTATGGGGTTGGCTTTGAAAAAATGAAATATTAAATCTCAATCTAGAAGTTGGTTTTTCTTGTACTGTTCATAGTCAAATGAGAATTTGGAAACACGACAGCAAGTTTGCAATCATTGCTGTGACTGTTGCTAGTGTTGGTGGATCCTCATACTGTGACTGGCTGTAAGCTTGAGCTTGATCTTGTTGCTCTTCCTGGAATGCAAAGAGTTGTCATGAAAACATTCTTGAACCTTTCATTGATTCTCATTTTGACAATCACCTGCTTATTAATTAGACTAACAGTCATGGACAATAGTTCAAGACTCCAGTGTGGCTGCAGTGCTGCTGTATCTCCAGATAATATGATTTAGTTCTTTTTTTTTAAACTTTGAGCCCAGATTTAAACTCAATAGAGCATCTCTGGAATCAAACTGGAAATATTGTGAAGAAAGGGAATCTCCCTGTTGAGAATATTGCTGAACTGCCCTGGGCTTAGCATAAGAATACCAATGATACACATTCAATATCTTGTGAGTAAATTATCAGTAGAGAAGGGATATTTAGCATTAAACATGATTAAGCTTCCAGAAAATAGTGAGTTTCATTGTATAAGGTGATTTTAAATGCATTTTAGATTATACAGTGGTTTTGCATAAAACATTTTTAATGGAAAATCAACTGGTGTTTAACATATGTTCATTCATAGGAAGGGGTTTTTTGTGCCTTTTTTTTTTAAGTTGTCTTTAAAAAACTTAAAATGATTCTGTCACATGACTTGTATAAATAAAACGAGCCATTTCCTGATATTTGTGGTGAACAAGCAGACAAGCATTAAAGATGGTTTTAATGGTGTTCTTTCTGAGCTTCAGTACTTGTTAATGAAATGAACTGTTGACATCGCAACAGCAAGCACAGAGAGTAACCAGGTGGTCTTCACCTAGACAAGGAAGAGAATTCAAGATTGTCTGCCGATGAAAATAAATTTCTTCAACCAAAGTAAATGGCAGAGTTCTTTTCAAAAAGGTTTTTGTTTTCAGCCTAAAAGTATCTCGTTTTCATTTCAGATAGATAAAACTTGAGAAATGTTAACTTAAATTGAAACAAGAAAAATAATTTAATGTTTAGATTAGTTTACAGTTTTAACCTGAGAGGAAAGGTAAATATACTGTAACTGTTTGTTTGTTTATTTTTTTTCTAAGACTTCACACTTACTGTATCACATACATATGCAATTTGCATATTATCTTTTTATAGAGATTAAACTTTTTAAAAGAATGTTATTTTACTCTTTAGTACTGAAAAATGTAAGTTATTTTGAGAAAGATAATTGCAAGCACTGCCACAACCACAACAATTTTACTAATGAAAAACATTTGTTTGAAAAGGATTAGTAAAAATGCATTAGTAATTATTGTTGTTGGCAAAAAAACAAACACCTATGGTTCCTTTATTAATTTCAGGATTTTCAAAAGTTTGTTCAGTCTTTGTTTGGAAAGTGTGAAGACTACCTGAAGCTTCATATCCACCAGATAGCACACTCAAAAGACTGGGACCTACTTACCAAAGACCTGCAATCAAAAATCATGGATTGTAAGTGTTTCTGGATTTTTCTCCAGTATGCCACATTGGTTTCCAATGGCTCCAAACAGTCAGATAATGAAGCTAGGTAAACACAGTAAATGAATAGTACTTAACGGGTGACCACAGCATATTTCCTGCAATTATTTTCTATTGTTGAAGAAATCACAAAATGCTTATATGCCATGTAGTCAAAAAATGATTGACCTGGAATTATGAGAGTTTAATTGGTTATATAGTGCAGTAATACCTCAGTGTGCAAATATACGATGTTTTGGTATAATGAACATTTTATTTTTTAAAGTAAAATAATAAATAAGTACATTGAAATTGTATCTTATAAAAATCAAGTCACTCATTGAGCATCATTGTTTAAAATGAACCATCAAACCAGCTGTCCACTTCTAATAAAAGCCTAGATACCTGGTCACATGCTTCCCACATTATGTAAGCCCTGTTAGTCACCCACAGCATCTGATCGATATCTCCATTGAAATTGTCAAGTTGGCTAACGACACTGAATTTAGTGAAGTCAACAAACGAGATGTTGAATTCTCACAGGGAGAGTCTGAGTGTAAAAGACCTTAAGGATCTGGACGAACACAGAGTTTCAAAAGAAGTTGACGATAGTGTTCAAGAGATTGTTCCTGAGAGAAACCTCACAACCGAACTTCTTTCTGAGGCTTTAACCCAAATTTTTAATGCACTGGATGTGTTACTCAGAGCATGATCCATATTTGGAGGGAAGCAGTGCCATCAAGAGGGCTGTTATGAAAGACATTAACTGCTACTATGTCATTCTTAGTGAGAAGCAGGAGAAAACAAAAGTCCACATTTCACAACTTTATAAATTGATGCTCTTCTTTATCAGTGGAGGAAGGAAAGCTGCAACCTACACTATCATCATCAGTGGATTATGTCAGCTCTCTACATAAATAATTTCCATCCTTTCTTACTCCTAAGGCATTTGTTAGGCAATGAAACTTGATGGCTATGCCTAAAACCACATCAGTAGGTGTGAATATATTATACAGTGCACTATGTTTCTTTTATTTATGCCTGTTTTTAATTAAAATTTTGTACAGTAAAAAAATAAAATATTAACTTCAGTATAAATTGTCTTTGTTTACAATATGATAGGTAAGTTACGAAGGTTAGGAATGTATCCTCTTAGTACTAGTGTTATAAGCTATTCAATATATGAAGCTTCAATATACAAACAAAGCTCTAGGAACACATCTACTTTGTATATTGAGATATTACTGTGCTGGTTATTTTTGTATGCAATATTTGTTGTTGTCATCTTTCTTTATAAATATGAAACATTTGTGAAAGTTTTGTTTTACTCTGAAAGATACAGTTTTCCATTCCTTGACATTTATTTAATAAAATGTTTGTAATGTTGTATTTTTAGGTGCATCCTATGTCTGTATAGACAATAGTAATCGTGGAAAAATCATGCCACCAAAGCTTACAAGTATGCAAAAGGTACACAGAACATCTATTTCATATATTTATATGTTTATATTGCAAAATTCTGAGTTTCTCTGTTTTTAACCTTGATTTCCAGTGTATAATAATATTAAGGTAACCAGTAGAAATCTCAGATCTGATAAATTATTTGTACCTTCTGTTTCTTTTGACATGATTCAAAAAAAAAAAAACAAAAAATCAGCATTTTTTTCTTATTTATCAGTGAGTCTAGTAATATTTGAGTTGGAATGTATATTTACCCAAAGAAAAAAAAACAGCAATGTGGAAACAATATTAAAACTACAAATAATCACCCCATACATTTTTAATAACTATTTAACAAGTGATACCATAAACCTGACAAACAATAAAAATAATATAAAACTTATAATATAGAAACAAGCTATGACAAAAAATGCACTTATTTTAATGGATTCATAGAGTACTGTATTTATTTCAACCTTGCAATGAAAGAAACTTGTTTTTTTTTTTTTTTTTTTTTTTGTATAGCACAGTTATTTTACTTATTGTTTGCAGTCATTGCTTCTTATTACCTTCATAGTTTTCACTAGTGCAATCAATCATCGCATTTAAATTCCCCAACTGAGTTCCTGATAAAAATCCAAAATATGATTTGTAAAATTCATAAGTACCTGTGAAAAGATTATAAATAATGATATATGCTTAGTAGAAGAAAAATAAAATATTACAATTTCTTAATAAAAAACACTTTAATCAAGTTTAAATTATAGAGGGCCATGACTTTTAAAATGTGAGGTGGGAAGTTAAAATCAGATGTTCTTGCTATTATGTTTGTAAATTAACTGCTAACAATAGGGTTTTCTTAAAATATTTTATAGAAGAGGACTGGATCAGAGGTGATTAAATTGCTAAAGGATAACACATTTCTGTTACCAACCGTGGACATGAACTCTGCTTATGGAAGAAGTTTGCCTTCAAAAGTCACAAAAGATGGGAAAAGCACCAGAGCTAAAAGTGCAAGTCCATCCTACAAACGGTCCATGAAAAATGAGACATTGGGAAAGAGACAGAAAAGTCCAGCAGCAGCATCGAAGCAAAACTTGGTAGCTGCTGACACCAAGAAAGAAAAACAAGTGAGCAGCAAAAGAGTGCAGTGGTACTAAGACGTGTTCAAAGTTCAAGTCACCTTCTGCCTGAGAACAAATTTATTAAAGAAGCTGTACAGAGAGAGAGACGGAGTAAGTCACTGGATGATGCAGACACCTCGGGCATGATGTTTTCTTGCAGCTGTGATAGTTTCTTTATTGAGAGCATCATTTCCAACCATAAGCCAACATTTATTCCCATTTTTGAAACAACTTTTATTCAGCCATTAGATTTTGATGAAATGTTCTAGTAAAATTCGATGAAAAATTCAGCTTTTGAAATTAATGGTTATATACTGTACAACTAATTCATTTTGTTTAACTCAATCCACAAGTTTTCATATTTCAAGTTTGGTGGTTGGTTGGGATTTTTGTGTGCGCGCGCGCATGTGTATGTGTCAGATCTGGATGACTAGAAGTGCTATTTAAATTAAGTATTTATGAAGGTTTCTATATTTTAAAGTAAGTTCCAGTGATTTATAAAGCAGATTCAAGCTTTTTACATAAGTACTGTATTTTGCAATAGTGACCATGAATAGCTTTCATTCTAAAGTTAAAACAGTAGTCATCTTTAAATGGAAGCCTTTTTATCAGGTTAATTGAAGTACTCGCCTGAAAGAAAAGAATTTTGATATTTTCTTTATATTCTAAGTGTGTGTGTGCATGAAATAAGGTCAGTTACCTACTGTTTATTATACACATTAAATGTATCATCATAAAAGTGCACTTATTACAAAGATATCCTGCTTGCACTTTTTGCCAGTCAATGGCCAAAGCAGTGTATCCAAGATCAGTTAATTTAGTGTGCACATATACTGGGTATTCACAGATGTGTTGTTTTAATTTTACTTACAATATTACAAGGGATCCTATTGTTTAAACTTTGAAAATTTCAACAACTAAAAATTGCCTTGCCTCACATTTGCAGTTTAAGACTTTTGTGCTATCCTTACATTACATTAGTTATAAATACTCACCAGATGGCAACCATTTTTTTGTTGTTGCTGGTACACATTTATTTCACCAGTTCTGTTACATAATGTGTCAGATTTTTTAAAGTCATATCATCAAGACCTACGAAGGCATTCTTTTGGTTATCAATTTTTGATTAAATAGTAATGAGGGGCCAAACCAATGCTTGAGCTCCCTAGGGAAAAACATGTTAAGGAACTACTACTCTGAAGTGCATTATTACAAAACTGGCACAAACATTTTAAAAATATTAGTGAATTTTGTATATTCCTGCCTTGCTTTACTTTATATTCAATCCAATCATTGAAATGCTATTTTACACTGGAATATATAGTTCTCATAATATTAAAAAGATGCAAGTCATTGTAGTTTATAGAAATTCACAAAATGTAACACTTGTTTCAGTATTAAGGCTGACATATTTATCTCATCAATAAACTTTTCTTTTATGAAGATTTAGTTTTATAAATAACCTCATTTTTTACTAATCACAAGATTTTTTGATTTGTAGTCAACTATTTTACAAGCTGATATTGTTAAGAATATTTTTTAAATTAGAAAAAAAGGCATTAACTGACTTCTAACTTAAAACCATACTTGTAACATTTCCAGAAGTGTTGACAATCTGATGTAAAATAATGCACACTTTTCAAATTTCATGACTAATGTATATAACTAGCCTTTGTGTAATATGTTTGTTACTTTTTGCTTCAAGAACCTGCATGGGAACTCTGTTTCTAAATAAATATCTTTGAGATGATCAAATCTATCCACTGTAAGATGGAAACTCCCATCTGTAATGTGGGTTGGGAAAGTTGCTAATTCTCATCCGTATATGTTAAAGTTTGTATATTGAAATGTGGAAATTTTTTGATGTCTTAATTGGGAAAATAATAAAATATACACTAGCACGAAAATGTTTTAAAATTAGAGCTGTAAAAAGGTTTAGTTCAGACTCTCCATCACCTTATTAGCAGTAATGCGAATAATAAACCCATGATCTTTCATCATTAGTTTTCATGCGTAATGTTGGCATTGTTTGTAGTGGATACTTATTTTAGAATGTACCACTCATTATAGCTAGTGTAGTTTTTTTAATGTTTTGCTCAAAGCTTTAGTCTGCTACACCATTCCTCAGGACTAAATCATAGCAACAGAAAGATTTCTGAAACCAGTTCTTTAGTTGTATTTCTACTACAGAGGTGGAAAAGCCTGAACCGACCCTCTAACTTTTGTGAGCAGCTCATCACAAAGATAGCTGGTGTTGAGAACTGCCCCTGGTTTTTGAACAGCAATGCTAAACAATCACTAGCCTACATTCCAGACTGACCATCAGTAAAAATTGTTTTGTATCTGTTTTGAGTCAAAGGTAGAAGAAAGAAACTAAACCAAGAGAGACTTCAGGGAAGATTGTGTGTATAAAAAAAAAAAAAAAAAAGTACCCATGAGTTTGCATAATAAAAAAATTTAATATTTTTTTAATGTATTGATATCAGTTGATTTTACTTTTTAAAAAAGAAATTAACCAATAATAGCTTGGAAATGTATCCAGATAGTAAACTATGCAGACCAAGTTTAAAATATCAATTGTATTTCCTATTAGTCAAATATCATAACAAAAAAATTATTTATTGTAAGGGAAAGTTTTATTATTTTAAAATGTAAAAATAAAATTTGATGAGAAAACTTAAAATAATTTAATCCAGTTTATTTTAAAGTTTTTTTTGTATGTATGTTAAATTTTTAAAAAATATTTTCAATATATTTTAAAACAAATCCAGATAAGGAATGTTTTTTAATAAATAAGGACAAAAACCTTTTATGTAGAATGATTACATAAGGTGTAAATGATGGACTAGCATAACAGACTATTTGTTTTAATTACTAGCAGGAATTTATTAGCAAATTTTGTTTACAAAACTCACCTTTTAAATACAAGGTGTATAAACTCAGCTCGAGTAACTGATTCCATATTTAAGAATTAAGTTGCAAGTATTATCAGCTGCGGTAACTTCTGCTCAAAGAAATGCCCACACTACTTGGTGTAGAAGAGAATTCACATTTTAAAAATGACAACTATATTGCACTGAAAAATGAGATTAAATTTTTAAAATTTTCTTACATTTAGCAAAGCAGCTGCTGTGATGACAATGTTTCATTCATGTCAGTTCTTCAATTTTAAAAAAGTCTTTAAACGAGGAGGCTGGTCTCAAACAGTAATAATAAATCAAAGGTTTGACTTATGTCCAAAAAAAACTACTATGCAATAGGAGAGCTGATAGTCTGCTTTAGCATACAGAAGTCTAGCTTATGATTTCAAGAGTTTAAACAATTTGAATTCATGTTAATAATAGTTATGTCAACTTAACAACTCCATTTGATAGATTTTAGTATTAGCTTACCAAGGTGTTTCTGAATTTTAAAAAAAATCAGCAAATAAATATGGATTGAGAGTTTACACAAAACTCCTACCTTTATTATACATCAAAAATATTGAATATTTTAGGAGCAGAAAAAATATTTTGCAGTTAATATTCTATACTGTTGTTTTTTCCACAATTTTAAAAATTAAATGTACATTTAATGTCAGTTTACTAAGCATAACTAAAAGAAAATCTAAATTTATTTAGTAAGACTCTTAATAGGCTGATACAGGGTACCATTATTTTGCGGCATGTGTTCAAATGAAGCCTAGACACATATCACTACAGAGATACTATTCCAGCCGGATTTCATTTGAACATCTCAACAACAACGCAAAAAAAAAAAACTTATGAAAAAGTATAATTATGTATGTCTGATAGTTCTTTTTTCAAGCTGTAATACTAGCTGCTTGATTTAAAGTACTTTGAATATAATCTTGCTGACCAGAATTTTTTATCAACCATTAACAATATCAAAATCTTTTATCGGTTAACAAGCCAAGTTTAAACAAACTATATTTACAAGAATTCTGAGGGCAAAAAACATTTAAATATTTAAAATAAAAGCATATTTATAATTTATGCATAATTTAAACAGTCCCCCTTTTAAAAAATAACTATGAGAGCAAATTATTAGCATTAAATAAAAAGTAAAAAATTATAATTTTAATAATTTAGACTTTGTCAAAAGCAGCTATTTTAACATTTAAATTATAAGATTAAAATTGAAATTATACCATCAGTAACTTCATTCTCTCAGATTTTATTTATTCAACCATTTTATTGCTTTTATAGGAAAAAAATACAAAAACTTCAGATGCAGTGCAATGATGTTAAAGACATTTACACTCCAAACAGCTGAGTTAATAATTTTGAAGGTTAGCAATTCAACTGGAGTGGCCATGATCTACAGATGATTGTCTAACCTTCCAAATTATTGCCACCTTAAAGAAAGTTGATGTACATATAATATTAGTCTAAGTAAGCCTGAAATGTTTAGAAAACTCTTTCAAAATGTTGATCTGGATTCTGAGTCGGTCTTGGCTGTGCATGCTGTTGAGCTGGACCTCTGCGTCTTGGTGCTAAGAACTCAAACATGGATGTTGTGTGTTGTGACAACATGCGGGATAAATCTGACGGCATCGGATCCATCCAGAAAAAGTCGTGATTTAGTGCCGTGTCACTATCAATCCTCTTCAAAGGATCCAGAGTAAGAAGTTTATCTAAAAGATCCAAAGCATATTGATCCTTTACATACACTTTGAGCCTCTCTTTAACTTTTCTCTTCTGACCCTTTGGCAGTTCAATTTTTGTATACAGTTCAAGGTTTTCCACATCAGGCCATATGTCAGTGGTAATGGATCCACACAACTGACTAATCAGCTGCAGCTGATGCTGTTCAGTATTACCCTGCATGATTGGACTTCTGGTCCACATCTCAGCCATAATGCAGCCAGCACCCCACATATCAATGGGTGGGCCATAGTTCCGTTCACCCAGCAGCAACTCAGGCGGTCTGTACCACAGAGTAACCACCCTGTTGGTGTAGCGGTTTGGCTGCCCTTTGTTCAGGCTAAAAGCACGCGCCAGTCCAAAGTCAGCAAGTTTCAACACACCTTGTTTGGTGATGAGGATGTTTGCGGCTTTCATGTCCCTGTGCAGCACTTTGTTACTATGAATGAAATACAGACTGTTGAGAAGCTGCTGCATCACCTTTTTGATCTCACCCAAGTTGAATTTAACATTGATGTTGCTCAGGAGACCGGCCAAGTCATGCTCACAGAAGTCAAACACCAAATAGAATGTACTTTTGAACCGATTGTATGGCGTAGCTGAAATGAAACAGTAAACAATTAGCAGCATAATTCCGACAACAACAGGGAAGCATCTGTGAAGCACAGCCTTATTAGTTAGTTCAGTTAATACTAAAGTGATGGAAAATGCAAAACTTATCTAGTTTCATTTTGCAGCGTAATTGTATCTTTTTTATTCCTTTCGACTCTATCAAGTTAATATTAACCTTAAATCTACACTGCCACCAGCATGTACCAAATTTTTTATTTACTTGTCTCTCTACACATTTGCTTCACAAAAAATTTATACCAAAACAACAACACTTGCAGTTACAAAATAATGAAAAATTTCCTTTGAAACATGAAGAGTTAATTGCATCATTCCTTCCTCAAGTTTCAGTTATGAATTTAAGAAATAAGGCATCAATAGATATCCAAGTGGTTAAACAAAATTAATTAGATCAAATAATACAATATTTTTTTAGAATTAAGTGAATTTTTTTTTACAATGTTCAAGCAAAGGAAAGAAGAGAATTTCACAAGCTCCAGATAAGCATTTAGTTCTGCCAAGGGAGCTATGTACCCACTTTGCTGCTGCTTACAAACCTTTTAATTTCCTTAAGCCAAAATTGCAATAATCAGCCACTGCTCACTGTCCAGACATTTTTTTTAAAATAGAATTCTCTGAGAAAATCTTACCTTTGGTACGGCATATTTCAATCAAATTAATGATGTTTTCATTCTTCAAAAGTTGTAAAATCTTTATTTCCCTTAAAGCAGTAATTGGAAACTGAAAATGATAAGAAAGAAATTAAGCAAATATTGTAAGAAGCACTACTACTGAGCATGTAAGATACACAAACGATGTTTGTCTCCTTTGTTTGTGAAGTAAATGCTCAGTATTTTTCAATTCTAAGACACCACAGTTGTTACCCATACCCTGTCAAAATTATTTATTTTTACCTTGTCCATTACTGTCAAATCACTACTATCAAACTTAAAAACATTAAGCATGCAAACTATAAGAATCATGCATCCCATGACCCTTAATAAACACCACTCCATCCATCTGTAAAGATCCTTTTTTTCTTTTCATATAAGGGAATTCATTGAAAAAAAAAAAATTAACTAAAGCCTGCCTACATTCTTATTATTTATTTTGATTATTAGCTGATTGCTGTAGTTTATTGTGATAATTTAAAGTGATAGGTCCAGAAGCCCACAATATATGCAACAAAATCCAACATAAAACACATCCATAGCGACAGAATATAGATTATTCTGGACACTGCTAATTCTTATTGCTATAACTATTCCCCCATTAGAGAGCATTACAATTTTCATGTACAGTAAGTTGTTAGCTAACAGTAAAGGAACGACTAAAACATGCAAGTAATGCATGGTTGCAGGGAAGACTGGCGATACTCAACCAATTATATAATCATTTTCTACCAATATCACTCATAAAATTATACATACCCCCTCTTTTTCATTTTCCATCAAGACTTTCTTCAGCGCCACTAGCTTCTTGGTCTTTCTGTCTCTAGCTTTGAACACCTCTCTGGATTAAAAAGTTAAACAGAACTAGTACAAATCAACAAACGACAATAAGAAAAAAGTGAAGGCTGATTGTAACTAAAATTGCATTAAATTATTATTTTTTTTTAATTTATATGGGTAGATGTTCAGAATTCCAGAAAACTCCATCATTCAGACATTTTGTGTTACCTCTGCCTTTCTCAGATCATACTGAACATGGAAATGGAATAAAAAGAATTCCAACAAAAAATGAATTTCAAAAGTATAAAACAAAAAAAAAAAATACATATCGCAGGTTCTTGTGACTTTCACATTCATTAAAATTAAATCAGACAAACTACGAACAGATTACATTTAACCAGAAATAAGAAGCCAGCCAGCACGGCTCTCAGTCAAAGAATGCCAGTGACTGTTTGATGAGGATGTTAATTTTGAAGAAAAATTCTTAACCTTAGACATGGATTCTGGTATGAGCGGCCACTACTGTAGCATAGACAAACATTCATCATTTTTTATTCAGTATTAGGGGTTGCTGATGCAAGTAGTGGTGAGGGGAGGGTTGTGGAATCTCAGGGACATCTGATCTGGGGTGTGCCAATCTGTCACAACCCTAATATTGCACTAATAAGTTTTATTCATTAATACTGTAGTTAGAATAAAAATACTTTTAATTTTTTTTTAATCGTCTGCAAAAATGCATTGTATTTTATTTCATAAATTTTGTCTGCAACAAAATATTTTGCTGAAATTCATATAATGGGACAGTCGGCTGTCCCCTACAACCGATCTGTGATCGTGGATACCGTGTCGCACACACGTTTATCGTCATTTTGTTGTCAAAATCAAATACGATGTTCCGATAGACAAAAAGCAGAATTAAGGCGTCCAAATCATCGTTCATCGTGCTCCTGGCCGGACTTTTAATGAACCGCGATGACGAATTATTAGATCGCTTGTGGTGACTGGCGCGAGAGGTTTACACGCGCGAATGCTGTTGGTGTAGACATCTTTGAATTCCTCATCAGCATCCTCTCTGGTTTCAGAAAGTTGGTCTGGATCCGGTTGGATTAGTTGGTATGCAGAAAGTTCCAAGATGAAATCAATAAATTTAGAATCTATGTAAGAATAAAAGCCAATCATAATAATTAAAGGAGAGAAATATCCGCTGCGTCGACCGTTGCAATACGGCTCCGTAATTACGATTAAAACGGTTGTGGAGGAGTCGGGCTTCCGGAGACTGCATTACTAACCTACATAATTATTCTTTTATTTCTGTAATATTGCAGTGTTATCAGGGGTAGGATATGTAGAAGCCAATATTTTATTTATCATAATTAGTTAGCAGTTTGTCATTAGGAGTAATTGTTGCTTCACAATCCCTAATGGAGTAGATGGATAAAGCGCTTCACCGGAACAACGCTGCAAACCGAATAAAAAGTAACTTATCTTACTCACCCAAAGGTTCCCTGGCCGATTTTCGCCAACTTTTCATACTTATTAACATCGTCGCAGAAAGGAAACTCGAGGTCTTCAGCTTTATTGCTCATTTTAAAATTTAGCGAACAACAACGGTAGCTACCAAGTATCACGTGGTTGCAATGCCTCCTTTAAATAGAGTATCATGCGATTACGACTTGTTTAAATTATATAAACTTCTATTGCTTAACATATTATTACCAACGGTTTTTAAAATGTTTAAGTTTTTTTTTAAAAACATATTTCAGCTTGGTTTCTTTAGTTTTTAATACGAAAATATATCTTAGAAAAAACTGTTACTTCATGTAAAACTTCCGGTGAAGGAAACGCGTTTATATTCTGTTATGTACATCGGTCTAAAAAGAAGTTTTGAATTTTCATGAAAAAAAGAAAAATAATACAGAGGTAAAGGAAGTTGGGATACCCTACAGCACCAAAGTTATTCAGGGGAGAGGAGACCAGGTAAAAAAATGCCGAAGGTTGTTTCCAGGAGTGTAGTTTGTACTGACACGAAGGACCAAGAGGAATATCAGGGAGAAAAACCCCTGTACATCTACTACTGTCTGTGTGGACAGATGTCGCTCATTTTAGGTAGTCCTTATTTATTTATTTGCTTGCCTTTGCATGTGTTCTAGTGCTATGATTCAGTTGCTGTCTAAATAATCTGACTTCAGAGTTTAATTACTGTACAGTCGCCTGGTTGTGTGTGTGTGTGTGTTTTTTTTCCACAGACTGCCCGATGGAAAAGCTTCCCCTGAGAAAGCGCGACTGTTCCAGAGTTGTCGACAGTCAGAAGCACGCGCACAAAATCACCTGCGACCCGGATGAGATCGTATATCTTAAAAGGTTAGTGAGTATGCGAATTGGACATATGATCGTTATAAGGGACATTCAAATGAAACCGGACTGACACAGCATCGCTGTAATGGTGCCCAGTCCGGTTTCATTTGAGTGTCTGCAGTAGATGACGTTAATAAAAGTGGACAGGGTTTCACAGCTCTAGGGCGAGATGGCCTCGGGACAGTCAGGTGAAAACTCATTTTTAAAAAACTTACACGAAGTATAATTAACATTTACTTCTTTTATGAAAGTTTCAATATTTGAGAAGGAAATAAATAATAATTTCATATACATCAGTACATTTATTAAATTAGTTTAGTGATTTTTAAAACTAAATTACGCAAGAAAATTACATATATTCATCATAACTTTTATAAAATTTGTCAAGTAAGCGAATATTTTTTTAAAAGCAGATACTTTCTTAGTCAGATTTATTTGTATATTATTTATCTAGTCAATTCTCTAGTCCAATGAGTGTTACTGAACACTTTTTTTTTTGACAAATATATTTGAAGAAACTGTTGTATGAACAAAACAAAATCACTTTTATACACATCTCTATCATAATAATTTAAACACCACAGGTTTTGCATGGTGACCTACTCCAGGTTTACTCAGAATTTGTAGGTATTTTTATTCTTTCAGTTGCTGCTGTGGTTTTGGTCATTTGATCTTTAGTTTGCCTGTTAAGCTCCATCTGCTCATTAAGGTTTATATCTGGGCTCTAGAGACCCAGGGAAGCAACTGCAGTCTATTTTTGCATCTTCCAAATTGTAGTGGTTCTGGATGTATTATCATCCTGCAGGAGTGATTACAGTTAAGAATTTCTTGATCCAATAATGGTAGGAGTGTATTTTGAGGGATGGCCACATAAATAACGAATGCAAGATCTGTTTTACCCCCATATGAAATGTTCACTCACACCATGACTTCAAATCTACCATACTTGGCTGTAAATAAACGCACAGGGTCAAAAGATTTTCCAACCTTTTTCCAGACCCACTTGTATCCAGGGGATGTAAATTGCTAAATGTTTCACATATTTGTAAAGACTACATCCAATTTCCATGGGTCTACCCATTTGTTGCACCAGGCAACCCATCCAATGTATCCAGGTCTATGCTGGTATCACTACATATAGCTTTGACTTAGTGATGTTGATTCTGCAGCAGCTTACAGGAATTGCTACCACTCACTGAAAATTTGCTGAACAAAGTTATTTCCTACATGCAGAAATGTTGGCCAGATTCAGGACATTATTGTGCAATGGTTACACCTCTACAGACAGAAAAATTATTCAGTGCCCTTCAACTGCAAAAGATTAACAGCAATATCAAAAGGGCTTACCACCATTAAATCAGCTGATTGTCTGACCCTGAAGAAGCAAGGAAACTTATCTTATCTACCACACACATTTGGCATCACACTCTTTTGAAAACTGCATCAGCTAACCTTGAAAATCCATTTTATACAAGTGATGATGGGGAGGTATTTAAATTATTATGCCAGGGATGTGTATAAGAGTAAACTTTCAACAATACCAAAAAAATGGCTATTCAAATATTATATAATGAAAATATCTTTAATGACACTGAACATGGACATTTAATTTCTTTTATTAGCAAACGATTTAAGAAAGAAATCTAAGTAGTGTGAACAGTAAAGAATGGTTGCACATCAATGGTGCAGACAGAATTTTGAAGTATTTTTAGCCTCAGCAGTCTTATGAATGATGAGTCTTTGAGATCAACAATTATTATAGAACAACACTATGGCATTAGGAAAAAGTCAATTAAATGCAGTGAACACAGAAACCTATGAGTATTTATTTACTCCTCAGAATTGATCACTGCGACCCTAGCTTCCTTAACTGGCAGAATCTCTGGATCCAAATCTGCTTCAGACTCTTCATCTTTCTCAACCATAGTTTTTTTTTCATTGGCCAGGATCCGTTCCATCAGACACTTGTACAAATATTCAAGCAGAATGCATACACCATTACAGTCAATGCCGCACACATGGAATGACTTCTGATTCAATTCCTACATCAAACACAAAACAGCTTTTAACACCATATTCATAATATCCTGGTATGAAAGTGGCTTATGTGCTCCACCTTTCATGAACACCTCACTGGTACGATAGCTCAAGAGTTCAGCATCAGAATATCAGAATAAAGTTGGAGTATGTGGCCATGCTGTGTCAATGCGTTTTCAATTTTTACAATTATGTTTAGAAAAACTTCATGCATTGTGGACAAAGTCCACTACAAAGCTCAGGTTCTGAGCTTGGCTTATAGTCCTGGCAGCATCAGACCTGGCCAAAAAAAATTTTTTTTTCAAATAATGCACCACCTTATTTAGTGCGCCATGGTGTATCGACTGAGTTAATATGATAGGAACATTAAAAAAGAATAAGAATAGCATTCCAAAGAACGGTCTCATGGTCGTGGCACTGTGAAAAACGCAGCTTTAGAAGTATTTCCAATTACTGAATATATAATATGGCTATTAATAAAGAAATAATATACGACACAAATTTAATCACTAAATTTGTTTTAGGTTTTTACTTGATATTCCTTGAAAATTTTATGATTTTTGAAATCAAAAGTCTTAGGCAAAAATACAAAGCTTAATACTGGAAACTTTTATACAGATATTATGTATGTTAGAAATTACTTCTGTAATGTGAGCATGTTATTATGGAAGTTAAATCTGACTGAGCTGGAACATGGGAATTGTATTAGAGGGAAAGACCTGTTTTTCCCAGATTGCAGAGACGTCACTGACTGGTTTAGCTAGAGTTATTTTGGTATGGATATTACGCAAATGAGCTATAGGGGAACATTAATCTTCCTATGTTATAGTTTTAAAATAAAATTCTTTTTGACATGATTTTTAAATAGTTTGTTTTCTTTACTCTTAGACCCGAAGGAATTGAGAAACAATACAGGCAAAAATGCAAGAGGTGAGAGGTTTACTTTTTTTTATTCTGTAAGTTTAATCATTTTGAGGTTTTTGTTTGATCCTTTAGCTACATTAAGTTTAAATATCTTATTCATCTGTCTTATTTCCATGAGATAGGAAATTTTACTTAATACTCTGTGAACTGGTACATCATGACAAACTCTCTATCAAGATTTGACTTCACTTGTGGTTATGTTCATTCGGTTCTGACTGGCAGCTAGCTGTCTCTTGGATCTGCCTGGAAACTACTAGAAACATTCAAATAAAACTTCAATGAAATAGCATCGTCATAATGGTATCTGAGCAGGTTTCATTTAAACCTTCCTAGTAGATTGTTAACAATGTCAACAACAAATATCCATTATACCAGTGGTCGGCAACCTGGGCGCTAGCACCAACCAGTGGACGTTTTACTGGCTACGGTAAGCGCTTGGCCTTTTTTTGGCAATGGATGGGTGTCAAGCTTCACTGGAGCAATTGGTGGACGTTTGACTTGACACCCGTAACTTTTTAGTAATGGCAGAACTAGCCATGAAACCATCAAGACTAATTGACTGTTTCACTAAAATTAATAACGACTGTTGTGTTCACCCAGAGGAGAGAGAGATTAGGAGAAAACCAGTGGACAGTGTAGCGAGCAGAGGAAGTCTCTATTATCAAGGTGCGCGCTGCTTAAGACACGAGAGCGATATTGGGGATTACGGCCTTATGTCAAGCGAGAAACATGAAAGCCCAGGGACCACTGACATGCTCTTCCCTTTCACGAGATAGTGGCTTGTGCATAGTGAAAGCCAGTGAGATTGTGTGTCAGTGGTATGAAAAACAATAGACTTACTGCATACAGAGTGACTCATCTTTTCCTTCCATACATGTGCCCACCTGAACTAAAGTTGTAGCACATACAACTGCGATATGAGAAACGAAAGATGAAGAAAATTCATGTTCTCACATCAGCTTTTACGCTGTTCTGCGTATACCCGCAATTGACGAATATCTATTATTTTTTTATAGTAGTCTAAAAAAGTTTGTCGCCAGCACTTACTCAATTATCTTGCATTGGGATTTATTCAATCACCAACTGATCCTCGTCGCCCATTGTGTCTTATTTGTAAGCAGACATTCTCAAATGAGGCTGTGAAACCATCAAGACTACGTGACCATTTAACCAAAATTCAGTGACAAAAAAAATGAAGCCATTTGAATATTTCAAGACCCTCAAGGAAGAATTCGGAAAAAGAAACACAATTACGACTATGTTTGCCAACAGCAACCATTCTGCTTTTAACTGTCTGGTAGCGTCATACGACATATCAGCACTGATTGCCAAAAGCAACAAACCGCATACTGTGGGCGAATCGTTGGTGATACCCGCAGTGATTGAGGTGTTGTCAACTATGATGCATAAAAATGCAAGTGATGTACTGAAATTTATTCCTTTAAGTGCCAAAACCATCAAAAGGCAGATTGATGAAATGGCAGATGACGTAAAAGGTCAGTTAATTGAAAAGCTTCATGAACAGAAATTTTCCATACAACTGGATAAATCTACTGTTGGTAATAGTGTCACATTACTAATGGCATATCTGAGATATTTGGATAATGATGTATTTCAAGAGGAAATGCTTTTTGCCAAGAAACTGGAGACAGATACAAAGGGTGAGTCTATCTTTAATTGTCTCAATAAGTTTTTTACTGAAAACAATATTCCCTTTGATAACATTATTTCTTGTGCAACCGATGGAGCTCCCAGCATGGTTGGTCGATATCAGGGCTTCATATCATATTTAAAAAAAGAAATTCCAAATGCCATTGTGATTCACTGCATAATTCATCAGCAACGTCTCGTTGCAAAACACCTAAGTCCAGACCTGCATCAATCACTCCAGATTGCAGTGAATATAATCAATAAGATCAAACATTCAGCAAAATCTGGTAGAATATTTCAACAACTGTGTGCTGAAAACAAGGAAGAATTTGATAAATTACTTCTTCATACAGAAGTGTGATGGCTTTCGAAGGGCAACTGTCTGTGCCGACTTGTGGAATTATTTGACAGTGTACTAGAATTTCTTCAGAGTGAGAACTTAGAATCATCGATGGCAAATGATTTGAAAGGATAAAAATTAACATTTTCTACATGGCAGGTTTTTTCCAGATTTTAATGACATTAATCTGCAGCTTCAGGGAAAAAATGTGACCCTTATTGATGCTAAACGTATCATTTCTTTTTTTAATGAGAAAATGCAACTTTATCGTTGCCATGTCCTATGCAAGGATTTGCATTATTTCCCACAACTGGCAGGTGTTACAGAGGAATTATTAGACAGTGATTATGTGCGTTTTGGCAAACATTTGAAATTTCAGATGACTTGGAATTACGATTTGTGGACTTGTGGATCAGGTGACGGATCCAAGGTTAGTTGAAGACCTTCTCATGTTGCGACATGATACTGAAGCCAAAATGGCACACAAACGAGGTTATAAAGTCATGTGGATAAACAAGGGCCTTGCTGCCAGATATCCGAATTTGTGGTCGAAGGTTGAATTCCTGCTCCTCTCCTTTCCCACCTCGTATCTTGTTGAAACGGCTTTCTCCAGGGTGAATCATATAGTGACTAAATCACGAAATTGCCTCAGTGTTATGGAAAGAGGAGACTTACGTCTCTCATTAACAAAATTTTCTCCAACTGCTTTGGCTCTTGCTAAAAAACATCAAGCTCAGGGAACGCACTGAGTAGCATCAGATTTGTGTGCTTAACTTTTTCTAGTGTGTTATAAGGTGTATGTTATAATCCACAAATAAATGGATATCCATAGAAAGGAAGGAGTTCTGTTTCTCTCATATCTTTGTTCAGAGTTTGAGTAGTTAAAACTTTAATGAATAGTTAATTAAACTTCTATTTAAACTTTAATAAATATCATTTAAGTTTAATCCGTTAATTCTAAAATTATTGTGAATTTGGTGGGCGTTCCAACTTTACAATGTTTGAAAGTGGGCGATACGCGAAAAAAGGTTGCCGAGCACTGCATTACACTATCAGTTCTAGGTGTTTTTATGACCAGCGTGTCAAACCATACACTAAACAACACAACACACATGAATAATACATATGACATAAGGATTTACAGGTGTCCTGCAACTATGTAGAAGCACTTTTAATAAATCACCTGTTGAAGTGTTTCATACATATGCCATGCGTAATTTTTGGAACTTCCCAATTTGCAGATTACACAAGGTAATTGACCCGTAGTCAGAAACAATGTCTCTGCTTGACAGAATTTAAAATATTAGTCTCAAACATTTTATTATAATAAAATCCTATTTGTTGGAACATTTGCTGTTTCTAGGCTGGCAATGACTTAAACACACATTCCCTTTAAAACAAACATCACCTGGTACCACATTGACCAGTACTGTCTGGTTTGGTAGCGGATCTCAGAGTTTATGTTCACATCATCACAGGACAATATATTGTGTCTGCAAGGTTCAAATTGATTTCTACAAAAGGTACTGTCCAGCAAACTTTAGTCAATCATCAAATAAGCTTAAAGCATCATTGCTTGTTCCATAGGATTATGCAGTAGGTGATTGCCCAATCCTAGGTATTGAGCACAACTCATTGCATAATTACTGGGCTTAGATATGCCATTACACATTCTCGGGAATTCTGCAATTCTGTGTTTGGGGCATGACACACATGTAGCTGAATACATCACATAATGGCTGCTTAACTAAAAATAGTCTGTTAAGCTCAGAACCTTAATCAGTGTCAGTGCAGCCCCTACCCAGGACTTCCCTAGTTTGGCTGACAAATTATATACTATTATGCATGTTCACTATTATTTCAATTCGTACTTCTATCAGATGTCAGGGAAAAAAATAATAAAAAATAAATATTTAAAGGGGAGAACAAGTGCATGTTCAGTATAAGCAAACGAAATACCAGTAAATTTTTACTTAAAAAAGGCATTATCTTAGTGTATCCTTTTAATAGAAAATAGAACTCTCTAACTTATTGAAAAATTTTGATGTTAATGCCCAAGTCATTTATTTTTGTTTTAACCTTTCAAAACCTAAAATTGCATCTTGAGATTTTAGGTCATTAACAAGTTAAACTTACAGATAACTCTTGTCCATTTTAAATAACGAACAAACTTTGTTACAGATGTGGTTTGTGGTTATATTATCATCACCAGGGCAACAGCAATGTGATGTTCATTGTGGATGGTGCATTAAAGAAGGCTGGAGAAGGAGTGAAAACTGATGTATATAGTCAGATAGCAGAACCCAAAAAGGTAAAAATGGAAAATTTACTTCTGCTGATATAACTCATAAGCTAATTTTAAATCATGTGATGTTCTGATATTTAAAAATATTAAATATAATACAATTCTGCATATTTTATTTTATCAATTTTTAAGGGACTTAAATAAAATGTATCTTAAAAATGTAATTTAAAAGAAATATCTGGTCCATTATCATTTCTAAGAAGCATGCAAATTAAATTTTGGGGAGATAACAAAATTGCCTCTTAGTACTAAAAGTTGGAAGTATATACATCCTCTTTGCTCAGTGTTTTTAGCTTCTATAATTCTACTGGTTGAAACATTTCATGAATATACAATGCATTGGGCAAAAAATACATTTCCTTATATTTTAACTGATTGCATTTCTAGCAAAAGACATGGTAACAAATGCTGTCAACTAAAAGTAAACAGCTTTGAAATACTGTTTGTGCCTGTTGTAAACTTGGTACTTTTAGCTTGAGGCATTTGTCACAACTGTAATTCTTCATTGTTTTGAACATTTGAGTAAAACATCTTAGCACCCTTTCAAGACTATATCCATAATAAAATAGCGATTCTACAGCTGTGTTTACTTCAGAATTGGTGGCCTGGAGTGTTAGTACAGGATAATTCATCTGATGGACACAATTTAAGCACTTAGGTTAGGTTACTTTCCAGATGTTTTAAATATATTCAGAACTTTGTTATATGATTACATGCCTTTTGCAGGTAACATTGACAAAGCACACAAAAAACATGGGGAAATTCAGTTCTGTCACTGTATCAACCATTGACGAAGAGAGGAAGAGAAGAATTGAGGCTGTGAGTATAGTTCTAAAGAATTTGATCCATGATATCCTTACTAAATTGTTGAATAGTAAAAATAAGAAAATTTCATAGTCTACTTTGCTTAAACTATAAGTCATAGTACACTTTCTGTTGGTAGAAATTAATTTTTAACTTTATGCATCTACGTTGATACATAGGCTTTTCTCACTTAACCCTTTTAGTATTATATTTATACCAAAACTATAAAACATTAACATTTAAATTCAGATCTATTACTGAAAGGAATATTATCCACTAAAAAAAAAATATTGCATGATCCATGTAGTCAAACATACCCCATATTAAGATGGACATTAAAGCTAATTGTAGAAAGTGACAGTGCAGTCTGGATGTTATGGTTGTAGTTGTGAAAAGGGTAAGAATTATGCAGGTTTCATAAAATAAACCATTTTGTATTACAGAAAGAAATAGCAGACTCTTATGCAGCTAATGCAAAAGTAATTGAGAAACAGCTGCTGAGGAAAGGAATGAGCAAGCGAAAAACTAATGGAACAGGTAAGAATACTGTAGTGAATCAAGAAGTAAAGACCAAAATGGATTTGTGGTCAAAATTGACTATTTTTGTTTTTCCCCCTATGACATGACATTCCAAACTTATTAGCCTAATCATACATTTTAAGTCTACTCAGATGATTATTGCTCAAGTATGCAAAAGCTATTTATACTTAGTTTTATAAAAACATGCCTATGTGATTAAAGGGGAGAAGTTTGTCAGCATAATTATACCAAAAGCAATCTTCGACTGAGAAAAAATAGACTTCAAAGGCTGTAAAATGAATGCAACAGAAAATTTTTGCTGAGAATCAGTTGTTACAAAGATGTCCCATCACCTTTAGTGGTATCTCCAGAACATGAAGACTGCATTTTTAGGAAATAAAAATATTGCACACAGCTGGCTTGTTTGAAAGATGTCATTGTAAAGACTCATTTCATTTAAGTCTTTACCATGCCTTGAACTTTTGACAGCAAAATATAATTAAAGAACAGTTTCTGATTGCATTTAGAATGGAAGGGTTGTCGTTACATGGTATTTGGCTGACAGTAAAACATTTTGTCAATTCCCCCACCTCAGGTAGAAGAATGGCTTCCACCAATCAGATTTCAGGGGAAAAAAATCTGCTGCTGAACTGAGCCCAAAGTAGATCTGTTGCAGTCCTAAGAACATACCATGCACTAGTATTATGCTTCATGTAAAAGAAATAGAGAATAAACAACAGTCTCCAGCCTATAAGTATCACATCCTGGTTTGCAATTTTCCCCCAATTTTCTTTTTATTTTAGGCTGAAGAAGAAGCAAAAAAGAGGCCAAAAGGAACACTGATAGATAAGTGAAGAAAAGGTCAGAATGTGCAGGTAGCAACAACCTAAAGAAAAACTACTTAAACAATGCTGACTCTTAGAGTGGAGTCTTCCTCGCTTCTCTACTTATGAATTGCAGAATACCACCAATTTCAGGGGTTCAGGGCCATTTTACATAAAACCAGTGTACAGTTTTTTCTGTTCAAGAAAAATGAGAAAGCGGACTACAGTTAGATAATATTGAGTAAAAATGCCAGGCAATTTAAAAAAAGGAAAATTTGGGGAAGTGTGTCATGCTAGAACAAACAAAACCATCACTATTCTATACAAAGTTAATTCATTCACATGGATGGACATCAGACAATAAATAAGCTTTAATATTTGTAGAAATTCACAATTCCAGAAATACAAAAATAATGCTTTATCAAACTGGTAGTTTTATAACGTTTATTATCAATAAATGTACATTTGAGTTTATAGGTCTTCATAAAGGGAACTTTTCCTGTGAAATTACTACAAACATGAGCATATTTTAGTTGGGAGGCAGCTATCAGTTTTTTTTTTGAGTAAAATTCTTTAACTATTTATCTTAATCTGATTATGTACACCAAAAAAAGAAAAACCAGATTGCAGCCAATTCAATAAAACAGTAAAAAGGATTCACATAACAGCAATTTAAATTAGTCATTCGTGTCATACACACGCAGAGAGGCAGGCAGGCAGCATTTGAAATGATAGAAGTACCAATAGTACCCCCAGCCATTTTTATTTTGATTCCATGACAAGGCAATTTATAGTATTATTACAGCCAGTCTCTGAATTACAATAAATAACCAAGTGTAATCACGCACTTATTAATTAGAAGGAAAGATTTAAAGGCCACCAGCTGATTACAATCTATGTACAAGTTCCAAAGCATCATCTGTGTCCCTAGAAATGTCTTCGGTCCTTATTTCGCACAGTTTTATGTTTGGTTAACCAGCCAGTCTCTTTTGGATTTGTTTCCAGGAAGCCCTGTAAAATGAAGTTTTAATACACTTAGCTGTTTATAGCATTCTAAGTCTTCTAATTGAGACATCAATAAGACTTATAACCTGTTAAGTAAAAAAGAGTACATAAATTATATTTATAATCAGTAATAATATAGAGAAGAGAGATTCTATGTGTGCTCATTTTCTTCATTATTTGGGTTCATTAAAAAGGGTTTTCTAACCCTTGTCAAGAAATATTAATATACCTGTAGATGTAAGTCTGTACAATTACCAGTGACATATATAATTTGTGCTATTGAAATTAACAGGACGCAGTAAAGAAGTTTTGCCACTGTACTTAAGAATACTGTTAGTGAATGTTGAGAGAAGATTACCAAAACTATCATAAACAAAATCTAAAACATGTTTTGTTTAGTTTAGTTTGGTTCACAGATGTTCAAAAGATAAAGATTATTACAGATTCTGAATAAGCAACATTTATAGTTAGGTCAACTACAAGGAAAATAATTATAAACTACAGTCAGCCAGGTTTGATATTACCAGATCTCTACAAAAGTGTACACCTTACCTTGACTGCCGCTCCCACCCCATTCAGGTCCAACAAAAAGGTGTCGTGTCCATACAAGGAGTTCAGCTCGTAGAATGTAACAGACTGGTTACCTAGTAAACGATTAATGAAAATACTTGTATACTCCACCATACCATGTAGGGAACAGATGAATATAAACTGTTATTTCCACCCAGAAAATCCTGCACAACATACAAAAAACTTCAGGGTTTTACAGTTGTATTGTACAAAAGCACCTAAGCAAGCATTATAAATTCAAACAAAAAGATGACAGCGACATTTGTCGATAAATATTAAAAGGGGAGAGCAGCAAGTGCACATTCAGTACAAACGAAATACCAATAAAACTTCAGCTAAGAACACCAAAACACATCATTTACAGAGAACAATTACGGTAGGAACCTGTTGAAATTTTCAATTCTTAGCATCACGCTCACACTAAAATTGGTACACCGAATACATTCGTAAGTGGCAAGTATTATGAGTAACTATTTCCTGTTTTGAAATCTGAAGTCCTGCCTGCATGGCACTAGATTTTGAGATGATGAATCTTTGAAGGCGGCAGCAGCAGCAGAGTGTAGCTTGATGGACGGTTAGAAGGGTTTTTTTATGCATTGACAATTTAGAAGACAAATAGGCTGTGTTGAAATGAAAGGTGATTATATTGAATAATAAAGTTTTCAAATTAGAGCTATTTTATTATTGTATGTCATTCATAAAACGTTTTAAACCCCCAACATAAAGAGCAGAATTTTCTGCTATCTTAGGAAGGTAATAAATTTTTCCATCCTTTTTAAAAAGCAAAAAAATAATTAAAGAATGATAGTAATTACCAGTTAGCATGAAAGCAGGACGACTTGTACGTAAGATAGCAATGTCATCAAAGGATACAGATCTGATCATGTATGAATTTTAGATTTAAAGATAATTTTCAAAATGTTAATGAAATAAAACTATTGTATTTCTGTAATCACAATCATGCTTATAGTTGAGAAGAGGAGAGTCAATAACAGGAATGAAAATTCCATTATTACATTTATCATGTTTAGATGATTTTATTTTTCATCAGTTTTTTTAGTTACATATTATGAAGTATTTCTGATTATTTATTCATTTAAATATAAAATTCCATTACTGCAATGTTAAAATTAACTTGAGGGATAAAGAACCTACCAGCTTCTTGGAGCAACTTGGCCAGTTCCCGTTGCTGCCAAATTGGAAAGAGAATATCAGTTTGCACCCCAATAACCATTGTGGGACATTTAATCCGTGCCAGACCTTCCTTGAGCGAGCTGAATCCTTCCTGTATATCAAACAGATCCATTGCCTATTCCAAGACAGATGAGAAAAGGCAACACTCCTATATTCTTACATCAATTAAGAACAAACCAAACATGTTATTTACTACACATGTTTATCATCGGTAATATATATTTCCTAACTGTTAAAAAAAAGTTACATTTTTAAGATATCAGTTAAGTCGTTTAAAATATTTATACATGCTATATATTTTTACATCATAACAAAAATGTTAAATATTTGATACTAATTAAGATGAATGATTAATATATATATAAATTTGTAAAATTTCTATTGTACCTAATTTTTTGCTACAATTAAAGTTTATCCTGCATGTCTTCATCTTCTAGAATTTTTTTAAGGCAAAAAAATAAGATTTACTAGTTCTACAATGATTTGTTAATATTATTATCATATCTGTTCCTTTCTATTATATTTACTTTCTTTCTCCTTCATGCTATTTCATCTCTCCACCATACATGACATTTGGAGTTTAAACAATGCTACTCAGAAGCTTTTCATACAATTATTGAAACACTTAAAATGTAATTTTGAAAAAAAAAAGTAATTTTTTCATTAGCAATCAACTTTACAGACAGTATTTGGTGATTTCTTGAAATGGTAAAGTCCACACATTTACTACTACTAAGGACTTGGTTTCAATGTTATGGTTACTAATAATCAAATGAATATAATACAGTAAAATCTGGAAGATGCGACATACGACCTCAAAACATCCTGTGGATAACGACCTAAATATTATAATAAAATGATGATTTGTGTGTATCAATGTAGCTATTTTCAATCTATTACAGAAACAATAACTGATAAATGTTTATGAATTTGATGTTAACCCGATAGAAAAGAATAAAATAATTTTGAAATATTCCTTTGTTAATCGATAGCAGTCGCAAATTGTCATCGCCAGTGTTTTATCAAGCAATCCATTCACTGTGACACGTCATATTTCAACCAATCAGCATGATGATTGGGTGTTTTCTCAAGATGTTCGATACCGCAAAAAAAATTGTTAGCAATTCCTCTATCAGTAGTTAATCAACGGCTAGCAATATAAATATCACTGACAGTATATTAATGATTCCCAATGCCTCCAGAAAAGGGAAAATGCAAAAACCTGACTTTACAAGAGAAGGTAGAAGTTATCAAAAAACACGACAAAGGTACAAAACGTATTCACATTGCGAACGAATTACAAGTCAGCAAGACTCAATTCCAAAACATAGTTGCTGATAAAGCAAAAATCATGGAAACATGGGAATCAGGAGCAAATACCAAAACTAAACTAGTTAAGCTACACAAGACATCAAACTGTGAACTGAATCAGTGAGTTTTTGATTGGTTTTGTGATAAATTCTAAAAACCTTCCCGTATCAGGGAAATTACTGCAGGAGCACGTGCTCATAGTTTCTAGACAGCTTGGTCTCAACAACTTTACTGCATCAAACGGATGGTTACAATCATTCAGAACACGACACAACATTTCTTTGCCAGTCTATCAGGTGAAGCTGCTGATGGGTGAAACAGGACTCTTTTTTTTCATACCTTACCAAACCGTTTTCCCCTCATCATCAAAGGTGACACTTGTAATGATGGTAAAAGTTTGAAAGAAAGAATCACTGTTCTACTCAGCTGTAGTGTAACAGGATAAAAACTGACACCTTTAGTCATCAGCTGCTCAGCCAAGCCCCGGTGCTTCAGAGGATTTCAAATCTCACTGCCTGTTACCTGCCATTTGAACAAACGTGCATGGATGATGTAGAATTTTCAATGACTGGTTAAAGAAACCAAATATAAGGTTTTGCAAAACCAATCCATACTGCTCTTCATTGACAACTGTTCATCGCGCCAACATTTAGAACTGTCTAACATCAAGTTGATATTTCTTCCACCAAACAACTGTACGCCTACAGCATTGCGATGGTGGGATCAAAGCCACAAAAGCAACATATTGAAAACTTACAATATCTACTGTTGAAAACAGATGCAACAACTGCAAGTGACCTGGCTGGGCAAGTCAACATACTGGACGCTATCTATTGGCTCAAACATGCCTGAGACAATTATGAAATGTTTTGCACATTGTGGCTTCAAAACAAACACTTCATCAGCAGAACCTCAAGAACCACAACCTACAGATGGCAAGAAACCATTGCTTAAAGACGTTTCATGGAACAACTTCATTGATTGTGACAATGATACACCAACAACTAGCATTGAGAGAACAAGCGACACCAATGGTGCCACTAAACCCATCATATCTTCAGCTACTTGGAACAAATATGCACCAGAGCAATTCACACCAACAACAAAGCGCTGTTGGACATTGTATCAGCTGGATTATTAGAAGTGCAATCAGACTATCAAATGTTTAAAGCAAACTAAAATGGACGATTTTTTAATGAACCGATGTTTCTTTAAAACTGTTTAATTTGTAAATAAGATTTGAAACAGCAGTTTGTATTTTACTGAAGTGCACTCAATTAGAAGCATCCATATCAGTACTGGGCTGTGGTCTTCAATGATTATATAATATAGTCTCAAACATAAGCAGAATTAGCCTGGACCTTTTAATAGCAACTTTCTGAGATAAGACGTTTTTATTGTAGCAGAAGAATAGGCTGTTTCTTCTAGGTTTTACTGTAATAAAGTATTTTCATATCAGTACTTAAAAAAGACCTCTATCTTGAGTTCTGAAGAAAGAGCAGTTAACAGTTGAAATGATGTTTGTTCACACAGTTAGAAATTCTTGACAAGAGATCTATGGTTTGAAAACTTACATATAGATAATCATCAATTTTAATACGTTTTTAAGTGCATTAACAAAAACCTATTTAGTTGCCAGCGAAAACACCACCAAGTCCAACACAGCCATTTAACTAGATGCATAAACCAATTTCCAGAACTTAAATAATCTTAAAAAGAACAATTAGCAATTGTCCTACCACTTATTACTACAAAATCCTGCTGTTTAGGAAAATTCAGTGCAGGGTAACAGTTTACAACCTAATTTATGTCAACTTTTATCCATCTTATAGAAAAAAATATGAAAGCAATAAAGTGGCAATTAAATTATACTTGTGATTGAGTGAAAAAAAAAGATTGAATTGTTCAAAATTATCATTTATATAATAATGGGAATGTCAGCTCTACTCTTTAAAGTCTAAATTTTTTTTTACCTTTTAATAAAAACCCTTAAACAAGACTACAAAAAATTTAACTTAAAAATCGTGTGTTGTAAATATACTTTATCTACATTATAATTGTGTGAAAATAACCTCTCTAATTATTCTCATTTGCAAAAACTATGCACAAAGAGGAAAATATACATTAAAATGTTAAGACTCATCCCAGTTTCAGCTGAGAAAAGCATTAACTGACTTGTACTAAATTGGGTATATACAAAATAATATACATAATCTTAAAGGTGGGATGAAAACTGTTTACATGAATCAGGTAATTTTTGTTTCAGATAACACATACTGTACCTTGGATATGTACAACAAAGAATTAGGGTCAAACTTGGTGCTGAATGCCTCTCCCTGGTACTCCAGGTAACTTTCAATCAGAAATGTTGGGCACAAACTGGGATGCTCCGATTCTTCAATCCTCTGCCTGCCAAACCGCTCATCCCATTCTGGGCCACTTCTGTACGTCAGGGTTGCAATCTCTCTGTTAATGTTGTCAAGTTAGTCATTTGAGCAAAACCAGAATGTAAAAATCATTCAAACAACAAGAACTTTACACATGGTACTTGTATTTTTAAAATTTTTACATTAACAGTTACTCATCCAGCAAGAAACTTTATATACACTTTGATAAAACTATTTATTTCTAACCCGACATGGACATACCTCCTTCAAAAACCCAAAATTATGAGAAGAATGAACCCGTCATAACACACTACTTAGCACTGCACGTGCTATTTAAATACCTGAAAGATTATGTAATTGTGGTCACTGGTATTTTGCATCAATGAAGATTGATAAAACAACCAATATATAGATACAAATAAAATCAGACTAAAAAAATTTGAAAGCTGTTTGATGAATTTCCATTTTGTCATGCAAAAAGAAAACCAGCTCCTAGGGAGGTGTGTGCATGCAGGCTTTAGGTGTAACATTTAAGTTATACCGCCAATCTCAAAGTATCAAGGGTAATAGGGGGGGCACAAATAGACCACTTAATATTTCACATATCCCTAATAGTACTTAGTAAAATCAGACTTTTCAAAGCTTCCTGTTCAGCTGATTATGAGGGTTTCCTTTAGTAATTTATATGAAGTTTCAAACAGCTGAAGCAAGCATACATTAAGGTAGAATTTGAATAAGACATTTATTATTGAATGTTAGGAGGGGAGAACTCGTTTGTATAACGCATTTGCTATAAAAGCTTTTGAAGATTCATAGCTTTCTTTCTGTACCCAGACCCTTTTGTAAGCACAAATGCAGACCGTCAACAAATTAAACGGACCATATTACCATATTACAGTAACTGCTCAGTCAACACCGCAGGCTGCTGAACCCCCCTTTTTCCTTTTGTTTACCTTGCCAGCTTCATTCCCAATTTTGGAAAAGGTCCATCGTAGTAGTTTCCGTTGTTCCAGGCAGGATCTGTCATGATTGTTTTTCTCTGTAGGTAGCGCAGGGCAATTGACGAGGGATGTGATTGAGCACAGGAAGAAATTGATACCACTCTGTTCAGAAAAAGGTTTTCAGGTAAATCACCTTCGTCGGTAAATCCCACAATATTTTTTTTTTTTTAACATACTACTAATCCAAAACAAGTCATCCAATTTCTTTAAAAAACTCACTGAAAGCAAAGTTCACCAATGTTTCAGATGAAGCTAACATTCATTAAACTTTACAAACCATTTTTTTTCTTTTTTAAATTTCAATTAAAATCCAAGATGGGTAAGTGAGAAAAAGAGAGGGGAGATGAGACTTCAAACAGTTTTAAGTTATTACCACGAGTCTCAGGATTTTTACAAATTCTTCAAAACATCAATACTATCTCGTCTCATTTGAATGGATTTGCAGACAGTATAAACAATGTCTTTCCTTATCCAAACAAATAGGGAAAAAATCTTTGTACATTTTCCAAACAACTTCTAGGTGCACTTACTTCATAGTAAAGCATAACAGATTGGTAGTGGTGAGGGAATGTTTACATCAGTGGACAACTTACCTGCCCACTCTCTCAGGGTAAAGCGCTGCTGTTGCCAGTGAACACATACCACCGAGGGATGATCCAACAGAACCGTTTAACTAGATGCATAAAACAATTTCAGAACTTAAGTAAAATTAAAAGGAACAATTACTAATTGTCTTACCATGCATTACAAATTAGTCAATGCTTCTTACTTTTCTACTCTACCAACTAGAAGATTAGTTTCTTAAATACTGAAAGGTATCTATTGAGAAAGCAACCACCATTGTAAATGAGAGTCTGGTTTCCTCATTTAATAGAGAGATGCAGGAGTATTCATAAAATATTTCTGAAAGGAACTCTCAACAATTACCTAGAATTCTAGCCCCATATTCCAGTGTTTTCAGAGACAACAATACAGATGTATTATTCTAGGCAGGACAAAAAAAAGGGAAAATTTATTTTAACAGCCTTCTGAAATTGTGTTAGGAAACTAAGAAACAGGTGAAAGTTAAATAGATGTGCCATAATCCCTCACTTATAACAGCATGCCATTATACGGTTTTTCGGGAAAAAAGTCTATTCACTTACAGCAGTGTGCAAAAGTCTTGCATAAAAATGACTAGACTTAGAAAATGGGTTCTTATTTTGTAGAAATTAGTAACTATTGTATGTTTTCTGTTTTAATTGAAAGGTATCGGTGTCTTTAAATGATTTATAACACTAAGATCCATTTTGTAATTGCACAGTCAAAATTTAAATATTAATAAAATAATTTGCATGAAATCAACGTGTGCAAAAGTGTTGCATAAGCTACAAAAAATTAGAATATATATTTTGTGCTATAATAGTTTAGAATAGTAGAATATAAATATGAAAAAACTGTCATTTTCCACTATTCTGATTCATTTTTGTTCAATATAGTGATGCCGAGAGCATGATATTTGACCCCCAAACAGTGGGCCACAATCGTATCGGTTGCAATCACTCGACGATATCTCGCACCCTGAAACGGAAAGCCGATGGGAGCCTAATTTCGAAACGCAGAGTCGGCAGACCGCAGAAAACAACAGCTCAACAGGATCGTCTGACTGCCCGCATGTCGAACTCGGACCGATTCCGCACTTCCACCGACATCCACACCGCCTTGTCAAGGCACCATGGGATCCAGTTGGCCTCGTGCACCATCAGACGGTGTTTGATCCACATGGGACTGTTTTGGCGATCGGCACAGAAGAAGCCATTCATCAGTCTGGACAATCGTCGAAAGCGACTGCAGTGGGCTCGCGACCATCTCCGCTGGATCGTGGCCCAGTGGTCCCAAGTGTTGTTTTCCAACAAAAGCAAATTCGTGAGGGTCCACTCGGCGGGTCGGGTGTATGTTCGGCAATCAGTGTCCGAGAAATACCATCCTAGTTGCACTCGACCGACTCTGCGGGCAGGGGGAGATTTAGCCATGGTTTGGGGACGTTTTCTATCGTCCAGTGTCGGTCCGTTGCATCATGTGGGGGGGGGGTCGAATGAATGCTCATGACTATGCTAAGATCATCTCAGACATTGCCAAACCGTATGTGTGTGACCACATGCCCCTGATGGCCATCTATCAGCAGGACAACGCCCCCATCCACACAGCTAGGAGTGTCAAGGCCTTGATGGCAGAGTTGCGAATCCCCTCCTCGACTGGCCGGCTCAAAGCCCAGATCTCAATCCCATCGAAAACATTTGGCAGTCGATCAAACTCAGCATTGGTGCCAAAAAACTGAAAAATGAAGCCGATTTGAAACGGAAAACTGAGGAAGCCTGGTCGGAGTTCAGTAGTGACAATTGTCAGCATTTGGTAGCCAGCATGCCTCGTTGTTGTGAACAAGTTATCAAGAATTTCGGATATTCTACTTATTACTGATAGATCTGATCACTTTCTGCATAATTGGAATTGAATCTGAATTGATTAGATAGCTGTCTACATTTTATACAACACTTTTGCACATGTTGATTTGATGCAAATGATTTTCTAAAAATTATAACTTTTCTTACAATGAAACAATATGCTTGATATTATTGGAATAGATGCACAACAGTAATATAGAGATACTTTAATGAACAAGATTTGATAACAACTGCTTTCGACAAAATGCGAGCTAATTTACAGGAAAAATTATTTTTATGCAAGACTTTTGCACACCGCTGTATAATGGCACGCTGTTATAAGTGAGAAAATACAGTGCATCTTTGGATCATGTTACAGAATTTAGATAATCACAATAGGTTTATGCTTTGTTTTACTTTAACCCATAAGAAGTACTATTCTTCCTCACTATATTTAAACTACCACTACAGTACATAATAAATTCTTTTACCACTGATGTTCAGGAAGCAGATGGCTGCGATTGTGTAGTGTCTAGGCTGACAGATAGCAAACAGCTTCTTCACATGGAAACAGCTTATTCCAGATTTCCATTCTTATGCAAAGTTATTATGGAAATAAATATATATTCCCACAAAATACAAAGGTTGTTGTCATATTCATGAAAAATTATAATAAAGTGATTGTTTGCAAAGCTTTTTAAACCAATCATGAACTATACCAATTAACTGGAATAGCACTATTCCACTTTCACAGAAAGCCTGGAATTCAGGTTATTCACTCTTGCTAATAAGATTACAGCATCCTGCTTCAAGGTTTGAATTTATTATGAGCCAACATTCTGGTTAGAATTCCACTCACTCCTTAATTCCCAGAAATACCAGTAGATAATATCCTTCATACTTTTATTTTCCTTCCCAAATTTTAAGAATTCTTAGAAATTTAATTTACTTTTTACCAGAAGATTATAATGAATGATTTGTGTAAGACTAAATGGAAGAACTCTAGGAGATTACTAAAGAAAACAAACTTTAATGCAGTGCACTACACTACACAAATATAAAAAAAAAAGAGAGTTTAACCTTTTTTATCCCCAAATGGTCCAACAGCAGCATTTGTGCATCCACCATATCAAACACACTAACCAAAGGAAATGAGGTGGCATATTGCTGAAAAACAGAAGATTACTATACTACTTTAAACAAAGACCCTGTGAACTTACAAGTAGGTTGGTAACTAAAGTGATATAATACAAAAAGTTTTTTTTAAATCTCCCTAACACTTCAGAGCCTTAGGAAAAGCTCTCTCACTTGATATCTGTACTTTTCTTTTGTGGTTTAGCAACCGAGCAGTTCTCAAATACTGGTTCTTCTGCATGAAAGTTACTTTCATGTTTAAAAAATAAATAAAAGATTTTAATTAGCTTCTTTGCCTTATATTTTTCAACAAAAGTCATTCTCACTAGCCTATTATATTTTCTGAAAACAACATTCATTCAGTACTATTGTTCCAATGATAAAATTAATTTACATATTTTTTCCTCTTTCTCTAATTTCACTATCAATGCCCGCCGGCCTTTTTGCCTCCATAATGCTTGCACAAAAATAGAGTACACAAACAGGTAAATGCTAGTGCACTCAAACTTAATTCTATGAAGATAATTCTTGGAGATTTTCTTAAAATATGTAGCAACTTTCACATTACCAGCAATTGATTTGCTGTGCCAAAGATCATTAACAAGAAGTGTATTTATTTTCATTAGAAAACTGCAGATACATGATGTCAAAGTAATTTTAAATACATTCACAGTCATTAAAATGTCTTACCTTTCCAGTGAGCGGGTTAATAGATGAAGGACCACTGAAAACAAACCAATGTTGATGGATAATTATTGTACACTAATTGTCTCGCTTGAAAACATGAAAAACAAAAAAATCTTTTTGAAAAGTATTTTAGTTGTTAATGCAAGAATGAAGTTGATATGGATTTTCAGGAAGCTCTTGATGAAAAAAAAAAGATACCTATTAATGGACGGCCTAACACCAACAACTGATAGCAAACATCTTCCTAGTTGCTATATTGGAAGTAAAATTCACTTTCTGGAATTTGTTGGATCTGTTACTTTGCATTTGTGTGTGTTTAAACTACAAAAGATAAGCCAGCTTTACAAAAAAAAAGTTAAAAACCTTTAAAATCTTATCTAGTAAAGAAAAGATGCGGTATTTCATATCTGGCATTTTCCTATAATATAAAATATGGTGACATTTATGTTAAAGATAAGCAATAAATGTTCCAAAATGAAAAATGTTTTTGATGTTGAACAAACTGGTTGCTATAGTTATGTGGATTATTTCAAAGAAGAAAAGGATTTATCTAATTGATATTTTCAAGTGTTTGGGCATTTGTTTGTCAGTCTTTCACGGCCAAACCGCAGCACCTAGAGGCCCAAATATTTTGGTACTTCAGAATCTGGGAAAGATTTTAAGCTACTGCACATCAACCTATAGCCATTTTTTTCCATGCAGCACCAGGTACCCCAGTTGGTTGGTTATAATAGATAATGCCTTATGTCAAAAACATTCAGAACCTGAGAATTAAATTCAATAAATATACTACTACATCATACTGGAAATAATTTTCCAACATTTCTGGTTGCCATATATAAACCATTAGGCCCCTTTTGGAGTACACAATTCAGATATAGAGCCCACATTATGCAAAGAATATACATATCTTGGCAAAAGTCTAAAGATTTACTCAGATGATTAGTAATGTAAAAAATTAAGGTTTTGGCTGCCTATTTTTTCCTATAATTAATGATTGCATGATGATTTTTTTCAAATAATTTCCTCAAAGAAATGCAAATATATATATATATATTTGGATTCTTTTTAACATTTATGCACATCATAAAAGAAGTCATAAGTATAGCATAAATAAATATTCTCAATTAAATATTAGTTTCTTTTAAAATAACCCTATTATTCCGTTAAATCGAGGTTTTACGATATGTTACCTGTATAACTGTTAACTTATTCCCCTCACTCTCAGCTGTTAGAAATTCAATTTCTAATACAAAACTTTATGAACCATCCAGCTAATTTATATTTTCTAGAAGCATTTCTGCTGACAAATCTAAATGCTCTCTGGGACCCTGCACATCTCGACATGTTGGTGTAAGTTGTCTCATATTATAATACAAATCTTTATTGATCAAATTTTTTTCTTATTTCCCATACCATGCAGTATTTCCAGGAGCCAGTCTTTCTCCCTAACCCTAGTGCCAGGCATCATTCAACGCAGCGGGGTCAGTCACAGGCGGGAGCTGCACCAATTTTGCAGTCATTCAATAACCACCAGCATCCCTGGCTACTTCCCCATATGCTTACAGAGCCACCAAGCAGCCGTAGTTCTACAGCTGTTCATTTAGCCCTAACCCTGACCAGAATCGCCTGCAATACTTGCTGATTAAGACTGTTCGTCAGCCATGCACAAACTAAAAGAGCGGGACAGACTAGTTCTCGGGGCGCCAGACACCAGAACTTCCAGCAATTGCGTGGGCCTGTTGTATGTGAGGGTTTCCCCCTGATTTCGTGCTCAAATTATTCAAGCAGGTATCTAGTATAGAAATGCAAAGAAAAAAGTGCATACTTACGAAGTTCCATAGCAACCACCCAAATTGTTTGTACATATCACAAAAAACTTATTTGTGTCAACAGCACAGCCTGGTCCTACAAACTTCTCCCACCAGCCTGGACGAGGATTGTCCTGTTGGTTGAGCAATATTCAGTAGGTCTCCATTACAAAAATTAGTGATTTCATTAAAGATTCCTCTATCATAATTCTTTCCTTCTTGTTACAATTCTTTGAAGATCATTAAATGTGTGGTGTGTGTGTGTGGTGCGTGTGTTGTTATTTTACTTGATATAAATAGACATCCAAGTTTGAAATAACACCTATTTATTCTAGAACTATACACAGCACTGGAAAATTATCAGTGGGCTTAATACTCTGTGGTGCAGCAACATGCTAACACATTGCGTCAATGAAATGAGCACCCCTGGTCCACGGGATTACAGAATCCAAAAAAGTTGGCTTATGGGGATACTGTTACTGATACTTATGTCAAATCTCTGCATATAAAATGGATGCAATTAAAATAAACTAAAAAGTAAACAAACTGTCTCTCTTAATTATCATACAACCTTAAGCCAACAAGATCCACACACACATACACCCACCTGGTGACTCTTAGCATGAGAGCTGGCTGACAGGCCAGCATAAACCATCACAGCATTATCTTTCTCTTCATTCAGCTCTCCCCACGTCTCATACGCAACATCCAGTGCTGGAAGTACCTTGTTTGCATACTTCAAGTTGAAAGGCTTTGAGTACTTTAACAACTGGTAACCGGACATGATCTTGTCATAATCTGGTTCAGGCCCCATAGTAACACTGTAATGAAAAGACAATTCCCATTCTAGTCAAATGTTGTATCTAAAGAGTCCGTCCACCCATAGCTTACACAATGAAGCCCTGACAAGTTACATAAACACTTCATAAGATATTCTTTTACAAATTTGATTTTCTACTTTCTTCAAACCGAAAAAGTATAAGGGCAAAATGAATGTACAAAATTTCTTTTTAAAAAAAAAAAAAAAAAATTAATAAAGCAGAGTTTGCTAAACACGGTCTTTACCAATAAATGTAAATAAATAACCCACCAGATTTTTGTATAATATTCGGAAAAGCATTTAGAAAGTTTTTGGATGTCTGTTCTTTATATATGTTTGTAAACTTTTATTAAAAGTATGACTGCAAAACATCAGTGGGGCACTTCTGTAGAAAAAAAGGAGACCAGTTTGTTTGTGGTTTGTTACATTAACAACATTCTTATTTTGTTCCATATGTAGGCTTCCTGTTTCTAATGGCCCATCAAATAGATTGACAACTCAAGGTCAATCCTGTCCATACAGAGGTTAGCTAGTGTATCATCATCATACAGTATTCCATATATTTTAGTGCCTAGCCAAGCAGCTTAGGTCCATACCACTTTCAAAATATCATTTTAGGGGGGGGGGATTCCAGGAAAGTTAAAAAACAAAAGAGAAGAGAAAAGTTTGAAGTCAGGGTTACAGCCTCGTTTATTCTAAGGAAAAGCCAGAAAAACATCAAAGATAACACAAATAAAGATAACATGTGATGCTCGATTTCACCCAAAGCTGCGAAAGTTTTAATTTTACTTTCTGGTCGCATCATACTCCCAGATGCTCAGAGGCGAAAGATTGTGAATGAGTAAGAAAAGTTGATGTGTATACATATAAATTAAAAAAAAAAAAATATATATATATATATATGGCAGATAAAAGTGCAATTGCCAAGTATTTTAAACATTTATTATTAAGTAGAAAATTCTTAACATGGACACAGTTACTAACTTCTGTCTATTTTTTTGGAAAATCATCTATTTCCACTATGCTTTTGGTTGTACTTTCAAGTCAACTTCTTTAACTTTTTTGTTATCCCTTCTGATGTATGTATTGAAACCTGAAGCCATTCAAATTCATCTTGATGGTTAAATGGAGCTCAGGGTTCCATCAATTTTCAGGTTTGCCCTGAAAGAAGCACATCTTATTCTTTTTGACAAGAATGTAGAAAAAAGGTTTAGTGCTACCTTACTGAACGCCCTAATTTAACTATTTTATTGAGGTTCTGAAATATAGAATAGACACTGACTTTGAGATCTCCTAAATAACTCCAGATGACATCCATGTGCACACTAGTAGCTTGGCGGGTTTGTCGACTTGTACAAACTTTCTCAGGAAAATCTGAGTTATTCGTCAGTTGGTAAATCAGTCAACTCATAATACAAAAGCTCTCTCTTTGTTTTTTTTATTTTACAGTGGAGTGGAGTATATAAAAAAGTGTGACTTCATCAAAACTGGCCTTTGCATGTTGATCCTATTTAATTATTTGTGCATTCTTCAAGGTCTCAACATACAATGGAAGGTTCTTGTGCATGCATAAATATATAAGATATAGCTCCAACATAAAATTGGCATCTACAGGGTGCGGCAAAATGATCTGACACATTCGTATTTTTAATAAAAGCCAAAGAGAGTAAAGAACGAAAAATGTGTTTTATTTTCGAAATGTAAATAGAATGCCATTTTGTTTCAATTGATGCATTGTTGACATTTTGTTTCATTTCGTTTTCAGTTGCCGACATGAATTGGACGGGCGAACATCGCGCTTTCATCGTGGAAACCTTTATCAAAAACAACGAATCCGTAATTGCAACACAAAGAGCATTCCGTGTACACTTCAGGCTTGGTAGACATGATCCTGTACCTACTCAAAACACGATTTTGTTATGGGTTACCAACTTTAGAGCTAGTGGATCAGCATTGAAACGAAAATCAACCGACCGACCTCGGACTACCAGAACTCCAGAAAATGTGGCAGCGGTAAAAGGTTCAGTTCAACAGTCTCCACGACGTTTGGCATGGAAACACGCCGCTGCTCTTAGCCTTTCCGATAGAAGTTTGCGAAGAATTCTTCACATGGAACTGCAAATGCATCCATACAAAATGATGTTGGCACAACAACTCAGCGAAAGAGACTTTAAAACTCGCAGAGCATCGTGTTTGGAAATTCAACAACATGTCCCCCGTGCAGCTGTTGTGTTGTTCAGTGACGAGGCGCATTTTCACCTGTGTGGCAGCGTGAATAAGCAAAACTTACGATACTGGGCCGAGAACAACCCTCATGAGTTGCACCAATGCCCTTTGCATTGTCCTCAGGTAACCGTATGGTGAGCGGTAGCAGAATTTGGCATTTTGGGTCCTTACTTCTTCGAAGAAGACAAAGTTACAGTGACTGTGAACTCTGATCGATATTGTGTGATGCTAGAGACTTTTCTGAAACGCAAATTGAATGAACTTGACGATAAGGACAATGTTTGGTTTCAACAGGATGGGGCAACAGCCCACACTTCTTGACGTGCGATGGGAATTTTGAGGGAGATGTTCCCCGGTCATTTGATTTCATTGCGTGGTGACATTGGTTGGCCCACCTGATCACCTGATTTGAACCCATGTGATTTTTTTCTGTGGGGATATCTGAAATCAAAGGTATACACTCATCGCCCTCGATCTATTGAGCGATTAAAAGATGTCATTCGCCAAGAAATTGCTGCCATTCCACATGAAATGACCCGCCAGGTTATGGACAACTTTCGTGAACGCCTTCGACAGTGTGTGGACAATAACGGTACCCACTTGAGTGATTTAATTTTTAAAACCAAATGAAACAAAATGGCATTCTATGTACATTTTGAAAATAAAAACAAATTTTTCATTCTTTACTCTATTTGGCTTTTATTAAAAATACAAATGTGTCAGATCATTTTGCCATACCCTGTACCTGTACAGAACATTCTCTCTTGTCCATCTGGTATTACACCAGTCATTCTCAAGGTACTTGTTCAATTTCTCTGTAGTAATGCCAAGTTGTTGATTCCCTCTGGTTTAGAGAGAGAAGGAACAACTTAAGTTGCCATTTAAGCAGGCTACAAGTAGATACATTTTCACAAGCTTAGGATGGAGATCTTGGCTGAAGAAATTCCTCCACATTTGCTAAAAATTACCTTAGAGACATCTCTCTCCCCAAGGTAGCACATGTCACCTAAGAGCAAGGTGTAAAATAAGTGCCTGCGCAGACGAATAGTTCCACTGAATTCTCTCTTCAATGTATAATGTTATACAAGACTGTTCAATCAATGAAGTTTCTTGAAACATAATTCCACTTAGGCTAATTAAAGGAACTATAGGCACACTCTTATCTCCTAGTTAAGTGTGTAGACTTCTCGCTCTGTATGCAATGAAATGTTACCTACATGCGGAGTGGTTAAAGAACACACAAGTCACCTTTAGAATGACTTAGTTACACCTGCAAATGTTCCAGTGTGTCACAGTAGATAAAGAGCAACTTGGGTGGTCCAAGGAAGGAAGAACTAGAAGCAATTGAGCCATCAATGGACAAATATCTAAGTGCTGAGCACTGGTCAAATGAGAGTGTGTTGTGCTGTGTCATTTTAAAGTCTACAGCCCCCAGCTCATGGTCCTATTACATTTTTTATTACAGAAAATTTAAAGGACTGGTCCGTCATAATTTTATGTGATTAAAGAATTTCATCAACAAAAGGTGCTGTGAAGCCTAAATTATGGAAGGAAAAGGAAATTTATCACAAACTTTCCAAAACTGATCGAATTTTATTTCAATGAAGTTGATACAGACATTAGCACAACCAGTGCTATATCCACTATTGCTGATTCTATTACAGCTTCCAGCAAGTGTCATAAATATTCAAAAGAGTTTATTTTCAAGTAAATATAAATTCAGAGATGCCACAAATATCAGTGTTCTTTTTTTTATCTAGCAGATGATCCTGTTGCACCTGATAAAAACAGTTCAGCAAATAGCAACAATGAAACCTTTACTTTTATTACTGATCTAGAAATGTAACAAATAAAGATGAGCATCACAATTATTGGTAGAAAGATGATTCTTCTCAGTGACAAAATCATGATACAGACTTCAGCTTTAATTTAAGAATATACAATGAAAGCAAGAACCAGAAATAGGTTTCTCACAAAAGAATTTGTTCACACACTTTCATATATATATATATATGAGAGAGAAAGAGGGAAAAAAGAAGGGATTTGAGAAAAATGTGAAGAAAGAAGGAGAACGCACACACGCGCAGAGAGATGGGTGAGAGAGAAAGAGCAGAGAAAGGGAGGAGAGGAAGGAAGTGTCTGAGTGAATAAGAGAGAGAGGGATGAGCAAGAGATAGACAAAGAAAGAAAGAAACAGGGAGAAAGTGATAGACAGGGTGGGAGCAAGAGAGGGAGGGAGAGAGAGAGACGGATAGACAGATTGGGAGAGAAAAGGAAATGCGAGGGAGGGAGGGAGAAATAGAAGGAGCAAGAGTGTGTGTGAAAAAGTGAGATGATGAGAGGGAGAGACAAAGGGAAAGGGAGGGGAGGGAGAAAGAAAGAGCAAGAGAGAAGGATAGAAAGGAAGTGTGAGTGATAAGAGAGCAACAGAAAAAAAAATGAGAGTAGTAGTGTGCGAGAGAGTGAGAATAAGAGAGGGGGCAGGAAGGAGAGGAGGAGGAAAGGGAGGAAGAGTGAGAGGGCGTGTGAAATAGAAAGCAAGAAAGTGAGTGAGTGAAAGAGAGTAACAGAGAAAAAGAGGAAGAATGTGTGAGAGTGAGAAGAGGGCAGAAGGGGAAGGAGAAAGAAACATGTGGAGAAAGAGCAAAATAGAGAGAAGGGGAGAGAGACAGAGGTTGGGAGAAACATGGCAGGAAATGGGGAAGGGAAGAATGTGAATGAATGAGAGACAGGAGAACAAGAGAGGAGAACAAAAGACTGAGGGAGGGGACAAGAGTGGAGGGATTGAGGAAGATCGATAGAGAAAGGAGACAGAGCCATCATGGGATCCAGAGATCGAGAGAGAGAGGGATCACAAGAGGAATCAAGAGAGAGTGGAGGGGAATGAGAGAGGTCAAGAGAATGGGGGAGAACAGGGGGCAACAGAGAGATATCGAGAGGAGGGGGAGAGAGGGATCAAGAGAGGGAGATCAACATAGACAGAAGGAAGAGAGGAAAGGTGTGTGGAGGAGAATGAGAGATGGAGAACAAGAGTAAGAAGGTGAGAGCAGGGGGAAGAGAGGAGAGAGATACATCAAGACAAGGGTTCAAAAGAAACCCGAGAGAGAGGTCTGTCTGTCTCTCTGTCTGTCTCTCTGTGTGTGGTGTGGTGTGTGTGTGTTTTTTTTTTAATATATATATATATATATATATATATATATATCCCCTGTCAAGATATTTTGCTCTACATGCAATCTTTTCTCATTGACAAGTTCACTTTTCATCACCAGTTTTAGTGACTGGGCTCATGCTAATTATTCAGTAAAACATGAAAATAGTGATGAGCATCGAGTGACAACCGTTATCTGGTTTTTAAACAAGCTGCAGTGGAAGATGGTTTTAAAAACTGAACTTTAGCAACAAACTGAAACTGAAAAATAGCAGTATTCCAGTGGCTTGCAGAAGTTATAAAATTTCTGTGAACATGTTTTGGATTTTAAAGGAGATGAGATAAATGGGTTGAGACACTTGAACTTATTGCAAAGTCTGATAGATGTTCTGAATGAAAATCTTCTATATTTGGAAACATGAGCCAAAGAAATTCAAGTTACTTTTCTACTGTCTTTGACAAACTGAGCCTGTTCATGGCCAAAAAAGTTCTGTCGTCAACAAGAAAATAAAAGTAGCAAAGTATTTCTCAATTTCTGTCAACTCATCACCTGATGCACCACACAAGCACCAATCAGTTGACACGTACTCTAGTTTGTGAACTTAAATAGTGAACCTGTCAAATGATTTTTTTTTTAAATTTTATTCATATCAGTAGTCATCCTCAAAAAAAAGTATATTGATATGTGCTAGAAACATTAAAAATCAATGGAGATCAATATCAATAACTGTCAAAGACAATTGTACAACAATGCTTCTAACTTATCAGGACATTGCAATGGCTTACAAAAGCAGATCTGAGATGTCAACAAACATGCTGACTACATTCCTTGTACAACACACTTAATGAATTTGGTAGGGACTCAGTGTTAGTTGTTGCCTTGAAGCAATTAACTTCTTTGGACTCCTGAATAAAATGTATGTATTCCCTGCTAGTTCTCAACAATGATGGGTTGTTCTGACAAATGGTCCAGCACCAAATTAGAAAAAACAAATTCTCACACTGAAGACCCTGTCAGAAACTCAATGGTTGTTGGTTGACTCCACAAAAACATTGTTTGAACTACAGTAACTTTTACAAATTGAAACATCTCAAATGGAAAACCAACTAGAAAAAACAGACATGTTGGCACTCTTGTGAATGGTCTTGAACAATTGGAAACTGCATTTATGGCATATTTAATTCCATAGTCACTGTTTCTCTTCAAAGTGAGAAACTTCACTGCAATCACATTGCTACATTCACTGGTTAATCAGAGATCATTTCAACAAAATCAAAGACATGGTTAAAAAAAAAAAATGCCCTCAATTTCTCAGACATACAAGTATGGAAACAAACCTTTTAGGCAACAGAAATGCTATGCAGTCACTCAGATTGTAAAAAGCCAAGAAATCTTGGTGCTCAGTTCATTGGAAAATATAAAATAGACTTTGGTGTTAGATGTGCCCCTGAATTTGAACTTTGTTTTGAATTTCAATGCATTTTCACACTGAAATATTGCTGCAAAAACAAATGAAGCTGTGTTTCTGACATTTTTTGCAGTTATTTACCAATATGTAAGTCTTCTCAGAAAGGCAATTTTTCAGCAGTATACATAGCATGTCTAGAAAAATTGCCTAAAAGTAATGTTTTGTACTTTTGCAAGTGAAGAAAAAACAAACAGTTGATTTAAAGGATTTTTTCTCCAAGTTATTGTATCAATTCACTTGGGAATTGTTTTCTGACGTATTTACTAGTAAAAATGATTGAAAGTCTTGTTCTCGAAACTTCATAATTATATTTATAAACTTGCTATCCCTTTTCACCTAGCTTATTACACAACCCGCCGAGATATAAATGCGTTAATTTGGAACTTTGCTCACTATATTCATTATATTTTAAAAAACTATTTATTTGTTGTTTTTTTTCTACGTTTAATAAATGCGTAATTTTAAACTAAATTTTGTAAGGAACAAATTCTGAAAAAAAAATGGATCGCTTTCAAAAGAGTACGTAACGCTCCGTTAACCGATCTGAAACATTCTATTTTTTTCTCATTTTAAAGTAAAATTATGAAGAAAAACAACTAAATTAACAGCATTCCTTCATTGCTCGACAGAAGTACTAACTAGTTACTTTTCTGCTAAATAACTACTTTGCTGTTAACGATTCTTTTAACAAGGAACGCCTAGAACCCTTTATCTATTTTACTCTTTAGTCTGAGATTATCGCCGTTCCTGAGTAATCACGAATGAGTACTGCGAAAATCCGCAGTCTGCATACGTTTTACTAGATTATTGTTTGCTGAATTACGTTCAGATATATAGTATTAAAAACAAAGGAAAGAAGCTGCTTACTTTCTAGATACGCAGGGGAATTCGGTGTCCATTCCGCGGAACTCGGGAACCTTTCCGACATCATCCGATCTTTCGTCGTCTTGGTTAGTTTGCGAAGTCACCGGCTTAATGGTCTGGAAAGCAGGGGTCTGGTGTTGGCTTCTGGTCGGCGACGACGGCGCATCGGGACCACATTTAAGCCACCGACCTACACGCTGACGGTACGCGGTAGGGCAGCCTTTTCGGTTCCTGCCTACGAACAAAATATGCCGCTCCAGTAGACGCAAAGGAAGACAGGCCATGGTCGGTCTATGACGCCATAGTCAGCAGCAGCAACGCCGGCTGTTCGTTTAAATTGATATCACCAGCAGAACTCTTAAAAACCGTACGATACCAGTTCTCCAAGTAGGTTATGTCATTTCCTAAATCCCAGCACTTCAATCTTTGACAAGGGAATGCTTTATATTTAATTTCTAGAAGCCTTGGCGAGGGCTTTCCTTCTCCCACTCGCTGTTGTCATTCGCAGATCACGTGCGTCGGGAGGAGTTTTTAAAAAAAAACTGTCACCGGTGCAGCACTAAATAGTGAACCTGGGTGTCAGGTCCGGTGTAAACCAAAATCCATGCAGACTTAATTTCACGGTTCGCTAATTAACGGAACATCTGCCATATTATCGTTCTTATCCACCCCTTTCTACTTAATTGTCTGTGATTGAGTGACAAGAAATGTTTAATTAATTTTTTTTACGTAAAGGTGAAAATTTCTAAAATAAAACATACAGGGCGTGCACGATCTCCTCATCGAGGTTAGAAATGTTTGCCGTAAAGTTTTGAGAACAAAAAAAAAAAACAATTGTAAATACCGTATCTAAGTTCTTGACAAAATAGTGTAATCTTCAAATTAAATTACTTAGTTCTGATGGATGAGAATACTGTGCCAATGTTTTTGCATATTCAACAAACTCGCCAGGTTACCATGGCAACCATACAAATAGGTTGTGAACGCACATCTTGGAGAGAACATAAAGTATATCGTCTAACATTTCTTTTAAGTTTTTGGTGATACACTAGGTATCAGTATTTGCCTTGTTATTAAAAAATGCTGACCTTTCCCCACTTTTTTTTTGCTGTTTTTATCAACTTTAAAATGTTTCTTTAATAAAAAGCACTGCACAAGTGCTTTAAAAGATGTTACCTCTTCCATACACTAAATTAATAGTAAATTTTTAATGTGTGCTCTAATCAACTGATTGTAGTCAGATTATAGCTAACATAGTTTTGAATTGGTACAAGTTATTTTAGCTAGGCACAGAACAACAAAATCTATCTAAAGTGACCACCACATAAAAAAGAGGGTTGCATACATAGGTTAGTACAGTCGACCCCCCCCCCGTAATCGCGGCCCCGGTTATTCGCGGAATTTCCCTCAGAACCGAACTAATGACTGTTCGTGGAAACCACCGCATATTCGCGAAATCGCAAATATCTATCTTCCGCGATTTTTTATGGCTTTTTTTCGTGGCAATATATTTTTTTTCAACGCTTTTTAACGCTAAATTATTAATAACAATATAATTTACTAATTTTGTAATATAAATACTAACGTAAATTCAGAAAAATATCAATATAAAATAAACGCTATTGCTGGAGGTTTGAAAGTAGCCAATCAGAGAGCGTTGTTCATTTCTCCTCGCTGCTGATTGGCTGCTGCCCACGAGGTGCTGTCTCAGGCAGATGCAGCCCAGCATCCTCCCAGTTTACCGCGTGTAGCTATCCCGAGTGTTGTATTTTTTATTAAATTATTATTATATTTTACTTATATATTTTTTTATTATATTTTACGTTATATTTCGACGTTTATAGGCATTTTTTACGGACCACGTCCAATATTCGCGGTTTTCACTCTTCGCGGGTGCTCAAGGACGTAACCCCCGCGAATACCGGGGAACAACTGTACACTAATAAATAATAAAAGGAAAAAGAAATTCTTTAAAGATATTAGACCGGTCTTTTATAAACAGATGGACTTATATGTACAAGTCACGACTGTCTACAAAAAGAATTAAAATTGCTCATGAAGATGTCACCAGAGGCAAGTGATTGTTTGTAATCAAAATGATCTTTGTAAAAAGGGAGCTATTTATAAATTGAGACTAATTTGGTACGTAGATTTTAAAGTTTGTTAAAGATAGATGGAAGCTTGTTTTCACATGTTCTGGTATGGTTGTACTGTGGGATACTTCCAAAATATTAAACGATTGGTGTGTGTGTAATGAAAGTTTACCCGTTTTATCACCTGGCTGCAGGCGATTATCGGACTTCGGATCGTTCTAACCGAACTTTCGAGGTAACTCTCGTCGATTTGGTGGCCAAACGCAAGACGTCTTAGTGAACAATACTTGTTGTTGTAAGAGCTGTGGAATCACACCCTGGTCGTGGATCTTGCGAGTACCGTCCAGGTATTGGTCCGAGAAAGACAAAAAAACACGAGACCACCTACCGTGTCTTTTTTCCTGGAAACGCAGAAGTTCCCAGAGATTTCCTGGTTGCTGAAGCCTTTCGGTGAACGAGTCGTCACTCCGGTCGACGTGGGCAAGGCGGTGATGTCGGCCGGTCTTACGGAACCAGTCGAAGCCATTTTTATACTAACCCAACAGAGCGGTAGAGAATGTCTGTAAATCAGATTGTGGCGCCGATTTCGTTATCAGAGAGTCTCTGGTCGTGGGAGGCCTGGGATATGAGCTCCGGGGAGCTAATCCTGTAGCTTGGGTAAAGGTACGACGGTTACCTTTATCCGCCCCTGAGAATGCTCCGGCGTTGCTTTTTGGGGATTATTGCAGGGTTTTGGTCAACTTTAAGTATGACACCCTCCCGGGTATGCCATTTCTCTCTCTCTGGGCAACGTAGTGGGGAACTGCTTATTCGTAAGCCTTTCCCCAGGAGAATTTCGGGAACTGTCCATGGTCGAATGTACAAGGTCACGATCTTGTACAGAGAACAGCCCGATGAAGCACCTTTTTGCTCGGCCTGCAACAGACCAGGGCATAACCTCGAGAATTGCAGAAAAATAGCCGAGGCGTCGGGTCCAGTGGAGGAAACTATCAAGGAGACTCCAGCTATCAAACTTGGCAAAAGCCCCCCCCCCCACTCACGAGCGCTCTGTCGAAGGGCCTAGCTAAGAAAAAGATAGACGACGGCGAAGCTGTAGAAGCCCTGAGCGGGACAGGGAAGTCCTCCTGCACGGTAGTCGAGCATCGTCGACGGGACAGGAAAAGACCTGCACCTAGATCGACGGCGGAGCCCAAGGTCGATCAATCAGTTCCCAAGAAACAGGCAAAAGGGTCTAAGTGGGTGCCCTATCAGCCTGTACTTATACCCAGGGTGCCACGGAGGACTAGGTCTAAAGTTGCCTCCTGTGAGGAGGTCGGGACACGGGACGCTCACTGAAATATTCCGGTAGAGAAGTCGCTTGGCGACGATGAATCTACCTTTTCCATTGATGACGAGAAAGAGGATGCCTGAGGTGGGAATCTCCATTCGTGGATTTTTTTCAGAATAGACTTTAGATAACGTCCATGGGCGAAGGATTTAGTTTTAGTAATTATAGATAGTAACATAGTTTTTCCTGGTTTGGTTACCTAAGATCAGACCCTCTTCTTTTGGAAGGACTATAGAACGATCGAAAACCTATCTTTTAGATGGCAACACCCTGGAAAATACAGAGAGGAATTTTTGATTACTCGACCTATAAATCAGGCTTTAGACCACCCATGAAGTTAATGATCCATGTGCCGGCAAAGTCCCCTACCTGAAAGGAATGCTTTTTGCCCTGGGCCTTCAAATCCTCTGGCTGGAAAGGTTAGGCACCTCCGGACCGATTTTCGGAATTGAGGTGCCGAAGCTTTTCGGCTGGGGAAGCGATTGCTCTAACGGTGTTTCACTCCACATTGGGGGCATTTTTCCCACACAAAAACGAGGCTCGCTCCACCAGAGGTTTCGACCTCACCCAACCCCTTCTCTTCGGAGATGTACACGCATGCACGAACTGGCGCGTTTTCCTTGAATTGCAGCCACTATAATCCCTATTGTGCAGTAACTGCCGCTCCCTTGACATAAAACAATGATGGGCCACGTACAAACTTAGCTTTAAGAGACTGTTTTGGTACTACCTCTTTCTACAAATAAAACGCATAAATAGTAGTGCATACTGTTGATGCTATATATATTCTCCATCTGCATCAAACATTATAAAGTATAGGGCGAATGACCAGTTCCAATGTTGGGCAGCCTTTCTTTCTTTTCTAAAGCTCAAGCATTTTCTTCACGACCTTCCTCAAACAAATACAAAGTTAGTAAGTTTTCTTTCTCATACCTGACCTTCTTTTCTCGGTGAAGAAGCTGGTTTGTCGTACTGGTTTCATATTGCATGAATTATGATCTTAAAGGCCAAGAATATTGTTTTGCTTGATTTTTCAAATAGCTTAAATACAAGAATTATTTTGTATTGTTTAAATTTACCAACTCAGAAAATAGAAAAGCATGTTTGACAGGGCTAAAACATGAGATATATCTAGAGATACCACACCTACAAAATAAACATACTGTTCAGGTAAATAAACTTTCTGAACAGACTTGATATTTGAGCATAGTCTTTGTAAAGATCTGCTTTGACAGATTTTTAAAAAAAAAAAATCATTTCTATTTATACATATTAAATTACTGAGCATTTTATGTTACATTTTGCATGGAGTATGCATTAATTGCAATTGATAAAATGATCATTTGTTTAATCAATATTATTAAAGCATATTCTCAAGATCATAAATGCTCATGACACGTTCAGTCTGAATTTTAAAATCCATCCAAATAAACTCGCTTTAGATCATAAATCATCTTTCGTGTTGTTTTTTCTTAACGTTGTCAAATTCAAGAATAGTTGACTTTCCCCCTAACACTGGGGTTTCCTTGCCAGCTCTTTAGGAATTTTAGTAAACACTGCTCATTGTGATTACTGAACTCAGCTGACAGATTGAGATCAGTGGAAACCAGTCAGGTGTGCAAACTCTGACATTTATAAATTTATAATTTTAAATCCAAACATAGCAAGGAATGTCCAATGGTAAATGGACTCTTTTAGTGTAGGAACATATAACTGGTACAGGCCATCCATAGCTCTCCTAATAGTTGTGCAAGATTGCGTGATGTAGAGAAAATATAGTTGTCTGCAAAATATCAATAGGAGCGTATTTAATTCTTTTCTTAAATACACTTAATGATTAGCAATCTTATATCGTTCAAAGCATGTAAAAACAGGGAAAAAAAGATGTGATTTTGTTCACAGAAAACAGGCATTTCTCATCACCCTGTTAGTAACAGAACCCCAATGTCATCAAGGTTTCATCCCTGGGGCTGTTTTGAAGAGCAGTGCCATCAATTTTCAGCAGGGGTCACAATCAAAAAATATATTATATCATTGCACCACAAAAGGTCCTAGACCTAAAACTCTGATGACAACGAGACTTTTTTAAAAACTGAAATGTAGGTCCATTAGTTTAAGTTAAGTTACTGCTACTAAGGTGATAAGTAAAATGCCTGAACTCACTCTCAACTGTTAGTGATGTAGACTGAACTTCAGTGATTTCTTTAGGCACAGAACACCAATTGGAAAAGAGACCTCTAATGATCAAATTCAAGCTGTGCTTTTTTGATGGTCTGATCAGCTTTTTACATGTACAGGGTGTCTCAAAAAAATGTACTCACACTTCGAATGACGAGAAATCCTTTAAATATATCACCTATTCTGATATAATCTTCACTGAAATTTCTAATTAGTCATTACATTTAATCAGATAAAAAGGTGTAATTGTAACATTAAAGACTATATGCAAAGATTTTTACACCCCAGTTTACCTGTTAAAGTGTGAGTACATTTTTTTGAGACACCCTGTATTATTCAATATACTGCAATTAATCATTAATGCAAGAATTATTACATAATGCATATTTAAAAAAATGATTTTCTTAGATTCTGTGAAAGGGACCTACACATTCAGCAGTCACACTAACAAAACAAGACCTGGACAACAGAAAAACCATACAAGTGTTTATTTAAATTTAGTTTAATAGTTATCAGAAAATAATGTGAAGTTCAATCAAATGTGACTGAGGTTAACTACTTTGCTGAACATTTATAACAGGTAAAGCCTTTCATTATGGATCAGTTTGTGCGCGTTTCTGGAAGACTAAGCCTCTTGGTCAACACTGTGTTTGTTGTCCAAGTGTGTATGAAACCACTGATCAGTATAGACAAGAAATACTGTCCTCTGGCCTGCCAGGGTTCAAAACCATTTAAAAAAATGGAAGTAACAAGCGCAGTACAGTAAACCAAGGTCTCTTGAAGCCTGGCTTCAAGCAAAAAAATGCATTTCCGACTGACTGCTGTAACCGTGAAGTCTGAAACTGAAGCGTGTTGTGAATAGGAGAGAGAGAATATAATACAAAATAAAAATAAACTGGAAGCTGAGACATACCGTTATTGAAGTAATAATGTAGATGGACTAATGGACAACAAATGATGAATCCATCAATAGAAAATCATTTAAAATTCTAATAAAATTTCATTAGATTATGTTGTAATAAAAGCAAAAAAAATTACACATAATTAATGTGTATATATATATACATACACACATTCCATTAGTTTGAACAGCTTTCATGTGATCTCATTGCTAAGAGCATATCTAAATTTGGTTATACAGTTTAACAGCATGATATTGCTTGACATTATTAAATTTTCTCCCCCTTTTGAATACCAAAACTGGACATCCTGTAAAGAAGCTGATGAATGCTTTGTATAATTTGGCTGACATTTTAAAATTATAAAAACAACAAACCAACCAAAAGACGACAGAAAACATTTTGTGCGCCTTCACTTCCAACCAAAAGTGTCAATGTACATATCTATTTACCTAACACAAAACTTCTATTTTCATGTTATTTTTATATTCTCCATCCAGGACATACCTGTGAAATTCTATTTTTTTTGCTTTGTTTGCTAGGTTGGAAATAAAAGATAATGGCCAAAATGTTGTTTGGGAAAATTCTAACCAGCTTTGTTTTCTTAAAATTTAAATGTCTGCCCTAATACATTCTAAAACTATAAATCTTTAGCAACAATGTCTTTTTAAAATCCTGATTTTATTAAAAAAAAAATATAATATATATATATATATATATTATAACATAAAACACGGGCTAATTTAAAATTGTTTTATTCTGTACAAAGCATCATAATTTTTAGGCAAGGTCTGACACAAGATGATGTTACACAGCTAACCTGGTTAAGTGAACCGTAACAATGTTTTTTTTTTAGGGGGAGGAGAGAAATACGGTGAATGATCTATAAAAATTTACACAGCTACTCCTCAACAGAAAAATACATATCTGCAAGAAATCTGAAAACCAAAATGGCTACATAATTTTGCAGCAGTCAACAGTGGCTACACAAATATGTAAATAGTAACATCATGCGATGATTACAAAATGTAGACATTGGTTCCCAATTATTATTTAAATGATGGCGAATACTAATAATCACACCAGACATCTAACTAGTTTCATTGTACAATCCAACCTCTATCTGCTACCAACACATTAACCATAACATACCGATACAAATATTTCCCTCTTGTGTCTGCCATGAAGGGTTGGGCCACAAATCACCCCTTTTTAACTCTACACAGATTTATGATAGCTGTAAAACAAACACCACTTAGGTTAAAGAATGTGGAAGACTGGTAACCAGTTAAATGCTGGCCACATGTCAAAACACTAGCACTAACTAGTTAAGTAGAATTACGTGGTAGCACCATTAAAAACACAAACCCTAGAAGTTCAGGAGGCGGGGACTTGTGTCATGCTCAAATTGCCCCTACCCATTGATATGCCATATCACATTTGTAGCTATAAAATAATTGCACTTCAACAACAATGTTTGGGCCCTACTGTATATATATATATATTCTTTCTTTCATCTTAGTGATGAACATTAAATGGAAAAAAGGGGCTAGTTAGTTTTTCAGAAATAATGTACCCGGAAATTTTTTTTCCTTTGGAAGGATTACATTCACAATTCCACCCTCACACAACTCTGCTTATCAGATGTAAAGGGAGATAAATTTTAATTCTACAAGTGATGTTTCTTCAACCAGGTTTGACACTGCACCCTCATGTATATTTTCATTGTACTAGGACCTATACACACACACACACGCATATATATATATACATACAGTATATGGCATGGCGGTTTGATGGCAGAACACTGGAATGTTAGGCTGGGGGAGGCCAAAGTCCAAATCCCAGCTAGGAATGACTTGGTTTGGGGTACCTCTCCTGTGGGTTTCTTCCCACATCTAAAAACGAAGATTTACTGGGACCTTTCGTCAGTCACATCTGTTGATGCAGGAAGCAACTTCAACTATTTGTTTCCTTTCTGGATAGACCTGCCCAAAAGGCGGGCTACTGATGATAGCACGCACATAAAGGAAATCCACCACACTTTCACCTTCAGCCAGAGCAGCACCTAAGTTTATTACAATATACCTCAGCAAACAACACAAACCATTATGCTACTCCCATTGTCGCATTATGCGAGGATAAGCATGGAAAAGTGAAACTCCTCTACAGCATAAATAACGTTAATGAAATGAAATTCAACAATATCAATCAGGGTATTACTACATAATTGCACATCTTGATTTCAGAAATGTATACTTTAGTTTAACAACAAAATTTATATAGCAGTTGAAAGCCAGTCATATCCCTGGACATATTTAGATCTTTTTTGTTTTTATTCACATTTTAAAAAGTACAATGTAACCTTGAAGAGAGATATAATAATGACGACGACGACGACGATGATGATAATGCCACCGACAATGATGATGATAATAATAATGATGATAACCAAAATAAACTATGTCTCCATGCTATATATAAATATATACACTTTTTTCTTTTTACTTCACTGTAATCAATATTAAATTATGAATTTCATAGCAATGTCCCTTAAAGATTAAACCATTTTAAACACAAGTCTCAAAATGAATAAAAATTAACATGTAGCCATTTTTGTTTTCAACTGACAAAATAGCTAGAAAATATATTTTAAGATAAAAACAAACAGTAAAAAAAATGTAACCTATCTACTAGTCAATTTTTTAATTCTCTTTCAAACAATGTATTTCTTTGCATCCGAAATGTCCTCAAAAATCACTACTCGAAAAAGCATAATATTAAAGCAATTTTTAAATTTCACTAAGTCAGATGGAAAGTCAATGATGAAGAGAGGTTTGCCGCAGTACAAATTGACTTGACTTGGTCTAGTTTTCTTTTTACAGCTTTTGTTCAGAGAACACAACAAAGTGCTAGAAATATCTTGTGACAGTTAAGCTAATATAAACCACTATGGACTAGTTAGTATAGAATTGCCAGTTACAATTTTCAAAAATTAAATGACAACTTTGTTATCACAGGTTTAGTAGCTGAGATCACAGATATGTAAATTTTCTTGAACTACGAATGTGATCATTAAAAAACAAAAAGATATTCATTAAAGCAAGACTTTACCTAAATCAGTTTTCTTCTTCGCTTTAGGCAGTAAAGTATCTTCCTGGTGCTGCGTTATGCCGAGACAAACAAACAATTTAGTTCGCAATACCTTCCAAACGATACAACATTTCTCATTCTGAGATGAAAACTCTACCTACAAGTTGTAAAATCCTAAAGTAATGCACTCCATAAGTAGTTTAACTGATTTATATCTAAATACCAGATTTACTTAAGTTTCATGCTTAATCACTTCATTCATTTTTAAGTGCAAATTAAAGAGAAGAACTTTTCTTTAAAAGTTAATATTCAGACTCATGAAATTTATGCTAAATGATATAACAATTCCATCAATTATCAGAAATCACTATAATTTCTGAAAACAAAGTAGAGACCTGCATAAACCTTTATTTTAACTGCTAATAAACTTATTATAGAAGAGTTCTCTGCATTAGACAAAGATCACAGAATAAAATCATGTTTTATTTCAAACTTGAACAAAGATGGTAATGCAAAACTCTCTGGTCAGTTGTTTAGCAAAGTCTTGCTTTCACATTTTGTTACTGGTTCACTAATATCACTTAGAAATTTTTATCCTCTATCATACTGTTCCAAAAAAGCTGAGAGCACCAGAAGAGTGAATAAAATAAACATTGAATCCAAAATCCAAGTCTATGAGAAGTTTGCTGCTGCTGTGGAAGTAGATGAAAGCTTCTGTTCTTTGAAAAGCAAGCAAAGGTTCCCACAATGCAACACAAACAAAAGCCAACATGGTATTACAAAATTCCTTTTCTGCTGTTCAAAATTATGAATTGTGTACTTTCTTTTCAATTGTCTTTGATTTCACCACCAGCATTGCCTATGTCATGCAAAATGTATAAACCATTCATTCTCAATGTCAAGCTAATGGTTCCTTTAAATGTAGTTTCTTTACACCACCACCTGGCTGACTTCATCACAGACCATCCAAAACACAAAGCCTGCCAAAAGGCTATGAAGACGTTGGCACAAATCCTGTTTTGATGTCAAACAAAAATACGGTGAGTCACTGACTAACCGTACTTTCAGGGATCACACAAGTCATGCCAACAACAACCAACTCATCAATCAAAACCACCATGATATATCCACAGATGCCAGAAAACAATATCATCAGCGATATTTCTTTTTGTACAAGTCACAAATCAAATGTTTATAATGAATGTGTTCTTCACACTAAAATAACAAAGCTTATCTTATCGAAATATCAACATTGTAAAGAATTTTTGTTCAAGATAAGAATTCCCCAATCTCAAAAATGAAAACATTGATTTTAAATATATCTGGATCTAGTTTCTAGAATACATAAGTACATTAAGTCAGTATTCCAAGGCAATGTTAGCTTTTTTAAAAAATCTTCAAACTGGGCTACTAAAAGTAAAATTTTTTTTTTGTATCACCCAATTTAGATGTACCTTAATTTTGAGAATTTGGGTATCAAAAAAAAAGAAAAGAAAAATATCTAATAAACATGAGAAAATAGCTAGCTAGACTGTCCAGTCAGAGAGAGAGGTTTATGTTGTCAAAGGTACACATATATATCACATCAGATTTATGTTATTAATATGTAATGTTTCAATTACATAATTCTTTTTTTTTTAAATCACAACTTTAGATCATAGATATATCATTGAACAATGCCATACATCATGTATTGGACATCATGATATAACATATGCAAGTATACAAATAACACCTTAATTAGACTTAGGCATGTTGACATGCAAAACATGTGCACACCAGTGACAAATGTTATCTCAACAGAGGAGCATGTAGTCAGCCATCATAGTGTATTTTCTGGGCTATTTCTTAGTTTTTCAGAAACAGTTTGTAGATGTTGGTTTTATTACTGACACTGAAAATTAAACTTTAACACCGTATTTAAAAATGAACTGTTTTAGTGACATTTCCTGTTTCCAGAAAAAGCGGAAACATTTCCACCAGAATGAGAGAAAGAAATATAATTTCAATTACACAGATGTTTAAACTTACAAATTAAAGAATATGTATTTGCTGTCTCTAATTCCTGAGAACATGCAACACCATGTCCAAACCCAGTAATTGCACAATTTGTGCTCTATACCTTGGATTGGGCAATCACTTAATCTACATAATCCTATGGAGTGAGCAATGTCAGTTTAAGCTTATTTGATGATTGACTACAGTTCAGTTTACATGTTTCATGTTATTAGTTTGATAGTAGCCCCTGCTATCAGATTGATATTTATTATACCAAAATGTACTGATCTGTGATATTATAACTTACAACTAACTAACTGCACAGTGTAATAAAAATCCTCTGAAACTATTGCTCATTCAGTGGGATTATGCAGTCAGATGTTCCCATTCCATGGATTAAACAAGCAGGGACACTGTTCCCAAGAATGGGGCAATTACCTTGTGTAATCCACAGATTGGGTAGTTCTGCAAATTATGCACAACATATACAAACATATTTCAAAATGCACAATTATATACATACCAGGTTTACTTAAAATTTTTAGATGTAGCAATTTGCTGGATTTTAAAAATCCAAAACCAACCAAGATAACTATTTAAGTCTTTTTTTTTTTTTTAGAAAGAAAAATCTAGAAACATTTAGGCATTTTTCTTATTTTCTAAAAAAAAAAAAAAAACATGGAGAAACAAGACACCACAGGTTGGTAACCCACATCAGAACATTCTGATTGTCAGCAGTTGTTTCCTCTTTACACCCGATTCAATTAATCTGTACAATAGGTTACTGTAACAGCAGTTCCTCCTCGGCTTTTAGCTTAACTAATGCAGCAAGGATATCATAACCCACCCACGGTTTACTTTATTCTGGTTGTTGGTGTTTGACATTAATGGTTTCTTACAAAGTCTCAATAAAAAAAGGTCATTAAGTGAGTCAGTCAGAATTCAAGTAGAGAATGATTCTGAATTCAGATTGTCTGTCATGGTCTTTTTTAACTGCTTGAGCAATTAACACAATCTTTGTGACTTCTCCACTATTTAAATTTACCAAATCTTTTCTTTATTTAAAAATCTACACAAGATTAAGGATTTTCTTGACCAAAAATGGCATGCAGTAAATATTAAGTTTTTCTCTTTTTTTTTCCCCCCAAACATTTATTTTGATGTAATAACCCTGATAATTTTAAGTGAAATGTAATGGATAAAAATGTGCACGCAAAATGCTTTCAGTGTATTTATGGAATTTGTATATATTATAATAGTAGCTTGTTTTTCTTTTATTTGTTTGTATGTTTAACAATGTAAAATCAAAGGTATTTTAAAATTTCAATTTACACTACATACTATTTTCAAATATACTCAGTCTCAGAATTAGATTTTAAGAATCTTGTTTACACATTTTTAAAAAATATTATTAACCAGCAATTACTTTAGAAAAGACTATTTTAAATTCTCTGCATACTGCACATGAAGAATTGATTTATTCATTTTATTTGTACCAGCAGTTTGTAAATACATTTGCATGTTGTTCTCAAAGAGTTAAGCAAACTAAAAAGCAAAACTCAGCAATTTGCTTCTCTCCAATTCCATTAAAAAAAAATTCTTACTTCAAATCAGCCCCACACAAACAAATTTATGAATAATATGAACACTAGCAACATTATTCATAAAGTTTATAAAATAAAGATACAAATGTCATTAAAAAAACCCTGAAGTGCAGGAAAATACTTAAGTCCTATCTGCCATCATCTCCAGTTTAAGACTACAATACATTTGAGTATCACAAAGGTATGACAATCAGGCTCCATCCCAGTCCTCCTGCTAGTCTTTTATTGAGAAAATAGGCTACTGGTATCCTCCAACTCCCTCTTCATTTTGCAATGACGTATTTGCCACTGGATTATCATAAACAGCAATGGCAAAGTGCACACAGCACATATACCTGCCATGATGTAAGCCACTATAATCAAGCTTGTGTTTTTCTTTTCTATCTTTCTGTATAGACATTCTGTTACATTTACTGCAAAATAAGAAAAAAAAAAGAATACATATGCCATTGCAAAAATGTAGGCCAAACATTTATTCACAAACTATAAAAATTAAACTTTACACATTCATCTTTAATTTTTTTTTAAAAAAAAATTAGCTTCTGTAGCAGTGGTTCCCAAATCTTTTTGCCTGTGCACCCTCATTATAACAGTAACACAAATTCTTGTACAGCACCATCTGTGCAACTTGGAAGGTGTGCACTCTGTTAGAGGGATCTGGGGGAATAGTCCCCCATGCAATTCCTGCATTCTGGGGCACCCGTGTAAGACTGGGAGGTTGGTGCTGTGCAGGATATACCAAGAAAATATATATCAACAGCAGTCAAAAGATTGAATATCACACAAAAATAATCTTGATACTGGGCAGCTTCATGATCCCATCTCTTTTTCTTGTGACCCCCATAGTTTGGGAACTGCTGCCATAAAATTTGACTGTCATTGTTTTTCCATATGGAACAGCATTTCTTCTCCCACCCCACAACCTGCCCACACAAAGAGTACTCCCTAAATGCATAAATTGCACAGAAATGCTCAGTGGACATTGACAACACAGGATAAACAGAGCACTGAAGAGAGAAACAGTCAAAATACAACACTTAAGCCACAAATAGAGTGTGATAATAGAGTGTGTGGGTGTTAAAACCATGTATCCAGTTTTATATCTTTACAATAAAAACTGTATCTGCAAATTGCTAGTTGCCATTCTAGTGTTGTCCAATGTCACATCTATGATACCAAATCTATCTTGACCAGAAGAACGTCACAAGTCTTGCAGAAAACAAACAGTAAAGGTTACCAATGTTAAATTCATTGTAGTTTTTACCCATCTAAGTACTAATTAAATCAACATGTTATCTCCAGGTCTTCTTTAAACATGTAGATTGTTTTCTTGTAGTTCAAAATTCGCAATGAGATTTTTCAACCTTTATAAAACCCAAATAACTAAGTCCCCTAGAAAAAATCTGGACTATCCATTCATTAACTTTAGTGTTCAGCTGAACTGCCATTAATTGACTCTATTACTATTTTAATTAACTGCATCTGGTATTTAATTTTCTTTTTTAAAATCTTTTATTTATCACTGTCATTTTCTGCACACGTCTCTCTCTATCTTTTGACTACAGATTCTTGTGTAGATAGTTTTTTCTTATTGAAGTTCAAAGTAGTCTTATTTCTTCTGAAAATAATGTCTATTCATGAATCAAACAAATCTGATTTTCATCATATTCATGTGTAAATCAAACAAACGTCTGTTCCAACAATAAAGAAATACAGCATGATACAACTGACACAAGTGCACAATAAAGAATTACACACAGTGAACCAAAGCAGGTCAGCTGAAGGTGGCACTGCAAATGTTCGCCAGAATGGAGCCATAATAATACATTACAGAAGTAGTAGTAGAACAGCAGCAGTATAATTCTGATAAAAAAAACTGATACCTTTAGATAAAAATGGTCCCAGTACTTTTGAGCGCTCAGCTTTAGGATCACGCATAGCACAACTGGTTTCTGCAAAGCCCACAGTTCTGTTAGCTCGGTCGAAGACAACATAAAATCCCTCCATCACCACAGCTCCAATCACACTTCCTGGATAATTTCAAGAAAATTTATATAATAAGGGTTAATGCTCGATTCATTGATAAGAATTCCCAAGAAATGAACTAATATTTAATCTGTAAATACATTTTGTTTTAAGTAACCGTTAAAGAGCAAATCTAATTACCAGTAAAAACAAGGTAATAATAATTTAAATAATTAGAAGTTTCACGTATGAACAGAAAATTTTCTGGCCATCTCCATTTACTAATTTCAAGGTTCATAATTACAAATTAGCTAAGATTCCAGTCCAATTATATAGCAAAAAAAAATTGTTTAGCAACTGCTAATGAGGAAAATAAATAATCAGCTACTGTAGTTAATAGTGATGGTACTAGTCAACATTATTATTGTACAGATGCCCCCTTGGGGGTTGGTCCTTTTTATGAGTCAGGATGGTTTTCTGTTCTTTTGTAGCTAGTAAACTACTAAGACCATGGAAAAAAGAAAGAAACTTGTGATGCCAATCAGACATGGAGAACAGCAGTAGTTTGTTTGGATGATCTTATGTATTATCAATGCAATTTACTTGCTGCTGTTCTAATGTCATTTCATAAGTTCAGAGATTATACATTTAGATTTTAACTCACCTTATATATATTATATATATATATATATATATATATATGCATGCACGCATAAACACTTAAAAATACTATGTACACAACAATTTACACTTACTCATATCTACAGCAGTCAGTGCTATTTAAAACCAAAAACTCAATCTAAATGCTGAAATTATCTCCATAATTCATTATGTGGAAACTACCACTAGTAATAAATATTCATGCATTGTGTATTTAGAATAATTTTTTCTTTCTGAAAGTCAGGAGACATTTTCTTCAAGTTTTACTCTTAAAAATGAGCAATCTTTTAGTATTCATCTATGCTCTTACTCATCCCTCACCAGTTTTCGAGGCTGCAATAGCAAACTTGAAGCAATCTTCATCTTCTACTGGATCGTAATCATCACCAACAGCTCTGAGGTATTGCTAAAATACAGAATTGTTTACCAAGTAACATTTTAATGAGCTCAGTATTTTCATCACAGAAAAATTTAATAAATATAAAATTTGTTAGTACAACATAGATATAAGATAAAAACATTTAATATATTAGTGAGAGACAAATGTTATAAAATATATTTTTTAAAAATTAGTGCAGAAGATTGTTTTCGTAAGCTAGGCCACAATTCAGTATCTTAGGTGAGAAGTCTCCATTTTTGTCTAAATTATAAATGAAAATACTTTCAAAACCACCATATAGTGATGATGATGTACAGGCAATGCAAATTAATGTAGATTTTCTGGGAAGTTACATGTACCTTGGTGGGAAAGTTAGTGCAAATACCCATGTTACAAGAACTTTAAAGATCCTAAAAACTGGACCTTAGATTTATCAACCCCTGGAGCAATTTTCAAAGAGTTCTTTTTTCTAAATAATATTTTTAATTTTATGTACAATCTAGAAAATTTCCTTGTAGGATGAAACCAAAACGCTGATTTTATTTTGTAACTCTTTTTTATGACATTTAATGTAAATATTTTTTAAAATTTTAAAAAATTATAATAAAGCTTAAAAAAAAAAAAAAAAAAAAAATTGCTGATTTATTAGAGTTCAGCATAGATTTTTACTAGAATGCTTCCAGCTCTTAAGCATTTGGAATTCACTCAATAATTAAAGATATTACATCTACAAAGTTCAAATTTTTCGTGTTTAAAATACCCTAATAGGGGTTATGAGCATGTGGACAGCAAAGCACTTTGTTTTTGCTATCTACAGGAGATATAAATGAAAATTAGATAAGATTCCAACTCATTTAGCTATCACAAACTGCTTTTTTTTTCCAAGTAACAGAACCGTTAATGAGTGGAATAAATTACTGGCAATTGTAGGTTCATTGCACAGTAAAACCTCGATTTAACGGACTAATGGGGGAGTCCGTAAACCCAGACGTTTACTTACCCTGGTTACTTACGCATGCGCAAAAGGCGCCCAAGCAAAAAATTTTTCACACGGCTCAACGCAGAATTTTTTCGGGAGACCAGATAGCGTTCGATGAATGGGGTCCGTTAAATCAAGGTTTTACTGTAATAGTATTAATCAGTTTAAAAATCATATTGATGGTTATTTCTCTTCCCTGAAAAATCTTGCATAATCCATAATGGCTTCAGTACCAAATCAAATTAAACCAACCTAGGCCAGTTCAGATAGCCCAACCAAATCCTACATTCTGCTGCCAACTATATATAATTTAGCATTTCTGTAATATTTTTTTCCCCACAGATGCATACTACACTGATGACAGTTAACAAAAAGTTGTTTCATTTGTAGTTAACAAAGGTTTACTTGAAGCAATAGAAACAGAAGATAAAGACATAGCTACCTGTGGGGAGACAACTAACTGAAACTCTGTATTGCCATCCATTGCCAAGCTGAGTGTGATCGTGGGAAAGTTTCTGTAAGGTACATCACCCTGCTTCCAACAAAGCACTTTGCCTCCCATCCAGAACATAGAGGGAGGTGGCTGGTTGGTAACCTGCAGGGCAAAAGAAATAAAATTGATTATTCAGAAAAACACATCAGATAGATATATCATCATATTTTTAAGATACTGAAAGTAGTTTTAAAAACAGTTTTGAAGAAATATATACAGGATGATCAGAAAGTAACTATGCAGTGGAAAATTTATTAAATTTTTATTTCAATACATTAACTCTTACAATAAATGAAGGGCTCTGAAGCATTGTGTCTGAAATTTTTGACAGCTTCTCCTCTTCCAAAACTTTTGGCCCACCCGATCGTTGCTGCTGCTCAACTGGACGGTACCTTCAAATTTGCTAATCAGTGCCCTTACAGCGTTTTTGCTCGGAAGCTTTGCATCAGGAAATTCTTGTTCATTTTGAACTCTTGTGGTGTATTTACCATTATCTGCGTACACTTTCTTGACGAGAAAGATTTGTTTGGCGTTTGAAAGAACCATTACACAAAAATTACAATCACACAAAAATCATGTTTCACTTATGCAAATTTAATGCCAACACCTGTTGGTCATTTTGGTAACTACAATACAATTCCTCACACAGAACTGCCATCTGCTGGTCATTTTGGGAACTAAAGTACAAAACAACAAAGCACGAGGAGGAATAAAAAATGATTACAAATATACTATACTGCATAGTTACTTTCTGATCTCCCTGTACATATATTTAAGATTTAGAAAATGCATAAATTAAAAGAAAAAAGCATGAAGTCCCATGAAAAATTTTAATATCACCATGGTAGGATGTTGGAGAGAGAGTCTCTTGCAAAAGCCTTTAGTAAGGTATTCATTAGCCTTGCTCGACATTTTTTCAGGTGTGAAAATGCACGAAAGAAACTTGCTCTAGCTACCTGCCAGATCCCAGACTGTTATCTGGCACTTGATAATTTTAGACATACAATCAGAACCCCACCACATGATAGACAACTGCTCAGGGCCAAGACACAAAGCCAGTGATCACAAAGCCATGCTATTCCAGACTTCACGCTGCTCCTGTCACTAGAAGTACTATCTGGTCGGTGACACTGCAATAATCTATACTAGTTTGATCCTAACTGGAAAGCAGCAACTACCATAATTAGGAAGGAAGGAATTGACTTATGTACGTAGCTTTTGCTGTCCATTTCTTTATAGTTTATAGTAGAGGTTTGTGTAGCAAGGTTATTATTTGAGCTTCTATAGTGTAAACCAACAGGGGTTTTAATGTGTCTGGTTATAGACCAACCAATCAGAATCAAACAAGAGCTCTCTATGAAAAACAAAATACCTTCAGCCCACAGACACCATGTGAATGTTCTTTTGAGAGAGAGAGAGAGCCTCAAGTATTAAAATCAAACCCAAAAGAAAGAATAGAAAAATGTTCATACAATCCTCACCTAAAAATTAAAAGCAAACAAAAGAAAACGTTTTTCGCCAAGAATTTCAAAGCACCAATAAGAATTCCAAGATTTATGTGGATATTGTGTCCTCACAACAGTATACTTACCATCAAAAAGTTCCAAAAACTTTGCTTCAATTTCACCTGTAACCACAGCACAATTAGTAAGCTTATGTAACCAAATACGCCAAAGTTCATTAATGCACGAGTGTTTGCATGGTTACAGTTAGAAAGTTAAAAGAATAAAAAACAACAACACCCAATAATGAAAATAAATGCACCAACTTTAAATTTCTTTAATATTTTTATATATATAAGCACATTTGTAGATGCTTCAAAAATTAGAGTACAAATCTTATTCTCTATATTATTCTCATTTAAGGCTCTTAGAAAATTTTTGCATATCTTATTTATTTTAAATGTTTCAGGAAAACCTAGATAATAAAGGTTCAATCTCTGCATAAATAAAGCAACAGACTTAATTTTCTTACCTTCTTTAAAAAAGATGCTTTGAACTAACTTTAATATAAAACACAACCTAATACAAAGCAAACATGGTAGTTAGCAAACAAACAAGCATTTGGTTGCACTAAAAAAGTTCCTCTTTCTTTGGAGGTCTTCGCTGAGAGATTTAACTGTAAACTCTTATGGTAACTGTGTATTATTAACTCCATAGTTTATCATCCTTGAACATTAGGATTCTCAGCTTTGAAAAAAAATTCTTATACTTAGCATTTCACTCAATGTAGCACAGTATTTCTGTTTCATAATAAAGAAATAGTTTCTTTTTTTTTTAAGTCTTAACTAATGATGAGGTAGTGACTAAAAACTGTAGCAGCAGCATACAAGATTATGCAGGTTTTTCTGGTGTCACATAGTAAAGAAATGAAGGCTACAGAAATCACTGCCCAGAACATTTGCGGATTGGGTGAGCAATTCGCCATTAATACATTCACTGAAGCATGTGAAATTATCCAATCAATAACAAGCACATGTTCACCAATTAAATCCTATTTGTCCTTTTCAAACTTAACTATACGCATAAGTACGCCCAACAAATCTTCTATCTCATCTCAAAATGCCTGTGCCACACAAGTTGTACACAGCAGCTTTGAAGCTTGAAGTTGTTAAGCCCACTGAAGAAAATATGGCCGTGCACAGGAAGTAGTGTCAGCAAAAAATGTGTTAGGGACTGGCGTAGAGTGAAAGACATGTTAAAAAACAGAAAGAGAACCAAGGAGGCAAATCACAACTGCAAAGCCAGATGGACTAACACTGACGATAATTGGAGGCGACTTACTACTGTACAGCTAAGACTGGAGGCTAAACAAATCTCAACTGATGATCACTGTCTTACAGTATTCACCAAGGTGTGTACCATATCATCCAGTCAGAGAAAAGCTGAGCATGTTGACCTCTGTGTTGGCATAGTTGTGAACCTCAAATGCATGCCAACCTGAAATCAAGTTGAATATCAACTCGTGCTATCAAAAGTCAAATTTAAAGTCAAATTTCTGAATTTGAGTATGCTGTAACATCTCAAAATCAAATAAAAGTATTGTAGATAAAAACTGACATATTCGGCTTTTTTAAAGTAGGCAATTCAACACAGCACAAATTATACACGATCACTGGTGTCATGGTGTGACTTAAGTGTTATAAAGGATCTGACAATGTTCAGCCTGGTTGAAAGTTTGGCCAACTACTGTAGTTAATCTAATCTTGACTTATATTCCACATCAACTTATATGCTGAAAAATACAGTAACTAACATCACTTCTGGAGAGTTTGGGCTTTCATCCTTAACTGCATCTACTGTCAACAGTAAAAGTTTTGGTATCCTCCTTAATCTTGCATAGAGCTTCTGAAATGGTCAGACTGCAATCTGCTGCATGGAGTAGTTTTCACCAGCTAAGACTTCCATTTCTATACACTTACCGTAGTATTCACCACAGTACAAAGACATCAATGCCTATATTTTTATAGCCAGTTTGTATGACAACCAATCAGGGTACTGGATCAACACATTACTGCGCTATGGAGCATTTCATTTGTACACCAGATGTGGTTTTATCTAGTGTACTTACATTTTATACCCAGTTTTTCCTGTTTCCATAATTATTTCCAGTACTGTGTATGTGAAAATTAATAAACGAAAACAAAAGTATTTCCAAAGACCAGCTCCAGGTCAGCCATGGGTCACAATCCTGGTGAACTAACTTTGTTTCTCATCTCTTTGCATGAAAAAATGCTCTGTGTGAGTTGATCCGTGGCATCCATTCTCTTGACCCACCACCATAAACAGGAGCGACTGAACTGGCACAGTGAACATGTTGCTTGGTCACTAGACGACTGAAGACGTTCTCTTTGGTGGTGGGACAAAACAAAGCCTTCGATGTGACTCATGAAATGTAATCATCTGGAGAGAATGGGAAACACACAACCAGCCCACTAACATCATGGAAAGGGATTACTACAGTAGCTGGGGTGTGGCAGTCTGAGCAGGAACATTTTTGAGTGGGTGTACAGACCTGCATGTGTTTCAGGGTACCCTAAATGCGATAAGGAATAGGGAGAAGATTCTGGATCCCTGTCAGACCATACAATTGAACATAACTTAATTTTAATGGACAATAACACTTGTCCACATAAGGGCACATGCATCAACCAATATCTTCAAGACCTACTGAGAATGTTTGGGATGCTCTATGAAGAAGTTTTGCCTTTCTCCAAAAAGATGTACCCATTGCTCTCATTGATAAGGTCATAAGCAGCAGGCTTAGTCAATAAGAATCATGTAATGCTGCTGGGAGTGGACCACATCTCTATTGATTACCTCTACTTCATTTTTGGTTACAGACTCTTAGAATTCCTGTTTGTTTCCCTTGGCATCCCTAAAATCATTTGTAATTTACATATTTCTTTCATAAAAGTTGGTACATGAAGAGGAATGTGTTGGTCATTTGGTGAATAAAACCAACCATTTTGGAAAATAATTAGGCTTTTTTTTTTGTTTATTGATTAACTTCTGGAAACCAGTGTGTGTGTATTCTTTTAAAGTTTGTTTACTTTTATTCAAGCTTTTAGCATGCTTGATAAAACTCAGTTATGCAGTATATAATATACTTGTATGCATATATAGATATAGCTTATGTTACTCTTTCTATTCAAATGCATTTATTCTTTATTTTCTTAGAGCAGAAACCAATATTCAAGTTTTCTTTTTCTTTGCAATCCCCTGTCCAGATATTGAGGTCTTATGGACACTTCACAGCACTGAGGTACTTGGGTCGAGATATGGGGCTTTGGTGAACTAAAAAATTACTTGGGTATAGTTTGGGGGAATTCTTGAGAGAAAGTCAAAGTGCAAGCCAGTCAAGGGATGCCATTGGAATCTCCACAAGTACCTGGGAAAACTCCAAGAGAAATCCATCTGTTTAGTGTGGGAGGAAATCCATGTAAACTGACCAGTACAGAAGACTCTAGTCTTAAGAGGCTCAGGCTGGCTCGATCATGTCTACACAAGTAAGTGCCTCAACACAGACTCTAGGTATACTATTGTGCAGATGCAATAGACGTTGTCCTCAAGCACCTTAAGCCATGCTTGTGACAGGACCACCGCTTTTACTACCATAATCACAGTATTTTATTGACTGCTTAACACTTATTTGCTGAGTAGCAACCATGGGTCTGGTGCCTAGCCAGTGGGTGTAGTTTAGCCTGTTTCATGCAAGTTCACTTCAGGCACTCTGATTTCCTCCTACTACTAAACAGAAAACCTTCCTCCTTGCCAGGTGGCAGGAGGTGAGAGAGACCTGGTTGTGCACAGGCCCCACAAAGACAGTTAAGTTGTGATCCCTTACATTCCCTGCACGTTACAAAAAACTTTACTTTGCCCAGTCAACTATCACGTAAAATAACCGACAATTTTATCCATGCTAACATGCAATAATATCAACCAGTCTATAATACTCACCCTGACTTTGCTCTGCAGTATATTAACTACTGCATTAAACACTTTTGTAGGAAGTCGCAAATTTGTGGTCCCACTGTCCACTATAGTTTTATCAAAATTATACTGAAAAAAAGAAAAGAAAAGAGAAGAGAAATATTTGTCACCAACACAAAAACAGTATCAGTACTGTTCGAGTGAAAAAATAATTGACCCAAAATAACTGAAAAAAAAGGGGGGGGGTCTTTCCTGTATCACTTTCAAACAATCAAAAGGGAAAGCTCAACATCTATAATTTTTTTACTTAGATAGTGCTTTTCGTTTTTTAGTAACTCGATTGCATTCTACCACCCTTAAACAGAAAGAAAAGGTTTCCCCGTGGATAGAAAGCCAGGATTCTTTTCACAGCTCGGGGATTCCCTCAGAAAAAAAAAATTTAAACTGCTTGTTCACTGTTCAAAAAGCTGCTGGGTAAGGATACAGAAATAACCCAGACTTCTGACACTCCCTAGTCTCAGCCTTCGTTGGAACTCTAACCCTTTTGGAATTTTTTTTTCTTTTTCGTTTTCTGCTTGACCTTTGGAAGCCAGTGCAGATACATTATAAATTTTTTTTTTTGTTTTTTTTTTTTTTAGACTCTCTGGGGAAATGATTTGCCCCATCCCTTTTTTAGGTGCTTGTCTCCCTAAAATCTAGAAAAAAAAGGAGTATATCTCAAGCACTCGGGGTAGGGGTAATTAACCGTTTGAGAAAGCTGACTTAAGTATTTTTATCCAAATTTACAACTAAAAAAAAAGAAAAGAAAATCAGAGAGCTTTATAATCTAACATTTCCACACGAGACAGGTTCAAGCTACAACTTTTAAAATCCAACAAATTATACTCAAAGAATTTAATTTTTTTAAAAAAATCTCAGCATTTTGTAATTCTTCAAAATCGTTGTTTTAAAACATACTTAGCATAACGAACTCCAGCAAGTTTTCTCAGTACTCTAACATTCACAACTGGAATTTCTTTTTCTTTTTATTGCTATCTAACATTAAAATGGTTTGATTAGACAAACTCACCTCTTTGCAGTCTAGTGCTAGGCTTACATCCCCCACTAGTATGTCAGTAATTAACACTTCATAGTACCATTCTTTTTGGACAGGTGTGTAAAACAAGGATCCTTTATACATGGTGTCATCTACATCACCTAAGATCTGCAAAATCAATAAGGAAACCATCTGAAATACTGGAAATCCAAGCTACTTAAATCTTCCATAAGACATAGATATTTCATCACAGGAATAGAAGCAAGGCCAAAGTTAGCAATGAGTCTTTCAAACACACCAAAGTTCCTCCTTTTTCTTTTACAGATTGATTTCTTTTAGTAACTGGACCACAGAGCTGCATGGACATGATGTTAGGCACACCAGCTTGGCTCACTAAATTGTTAAAGTAGGGCTTGACGCTTTCATCAGGCTGTAATAAATTTAAAAAAAAAAAAAAAAACAGCTTAGAATAACTTGGACCATTTCAACTCTCCATTCTCACCTCCCTCTAATTATAAAGTGACAATAAAACAATTGTACAATTAAAGCGACAACACACAGCAAAATGACATAATTTCGATTCTATAGTCACCAGCACAACCTTCATCCTACTAAAAATGCAGTAAAGTTGGACAAAATGGTTGATCATGAAAAAGATTTACATTAGAAAATTTTTTTAAAGAATTCATGTTTCAAATCATCTTTTACAGAACAAAAAGCTACAACTGTCAGCATTTTGTCAGCTGACCAAAAAGGCTAAATGTTCACCTCAATATAACTGCATTTGTTTTAAACAGTATATCCTTTATGAGACAATGCTATGTAATTCTTGGGTAAAGAATGGACACATGACTAAATGGGGTATTTATTTCAGCTTTTGAATTATGTAACAGGTAGACACACAGCTTGATTTTCAACCTACAATTATTCAATGGTTAATGTGTTAATAATTTTCATGTGAAGATTTATTTATAACGACACCAATAATAAAACTTAGCATCAATACAATTAACATGTCATACCTACCCTTGCAATATTTTCATAAGCTAATCCCAGAATTCCCTGCCAGTTCGACCCATTGATGAAGAAGTTGTGAGAGTCTGTAATGCAGGCTATGTTAGCACGGACAGTCAAATTAGAACCATGTATTAAAGTCACTTTATCTTTACCTAATATTCCCTTCCAATTACCTTGGGTGTAAGGAACATAAACAGATGTACCTATCTCATGATATGAAGATGACCTGAAATAAATTCAATTCAAACAATAAATACTTTAGTATAAGTTATTAATATTTTATATCCAACAGTAGCCAATTATTGCATCACCATATTTTTAAAACAAAATATTGAGCGTACAGTGTTACAATATAAAAATGTATCTATAACATAACAAACCCAGTTAAGCTTTGTTTTGATATTCACAGGGAATCTGTACTAAACATCATTCATTTAGTCATTACAATTATCAATAAGTGCGCACCATGCAATAATATTTTCACTAAAGACTATTATTTCAATAAATTAAAAAAGAAAACAAAATAAATGCTTAAATAGGGCATTAGTCAGTTTTAATCACACCTAAGCAAACAACAAAATAACCAGAATAATTTCAGGTAATGCAATAGTTTTAGCCACTGCTATACAACAGACTGATAATGAAAAATCTATTAAATTCTTTCACATGGCAAAATTTGGAAACACAATATCAGGTATAGTAAAGACAAACGTTAAAATGCGGCTGTTGGTTTTCAGCTGATCGTGCACAAAATAGGAGAATACTTTATTTACTGGGTCAGTTCATTCTCTTGCCAGTAGTTTGCTACTGGTTTTATGGGTTGCCATGTTGTACAGCTCCAGCATTAAGACTTTACAGCAGCAGCTAGCACGGCAGAGACTTACTTCTAAAATAGCATTTGACATATCGTGCAAAAGTCGATAACAACTTCAAGTTGAGAAAAGAACCGTTTTCATACAGAACTTGCATTTGAATATCTGGAACACTGCATTAGTAACACAGGTGCTGTGGGCACAGCTGTATTTGATATCTAGCAGCAGCCTCTCCTACCCAGTACACCGGCTTCCTTCTGCTACTACAGAAGAATTCTAGTAGGGTCTTTGCCCAATGAAAGTCAGCATCATGACTAGCTTGTATACAGGCATAAAAGCAACTTCGACCAGAATACAAAGTGCTTCCTATAAGCTTAAAAACAAACCCTCTTCCGCATGGTTGGAAGACAACAAGGGAAAATTTTAAAAAACATTTTCTGCTGATTTTCAGTAAAACAAACAATTTCATTTATTTCCAAGGCTTAGATGAAAAGGTCCCATGTTATAAGGTAAGTCAGCCAGGTAACAAGATCTCCCCCAACTCTCTTTCTAGTGTATTTTTAGAGTAATTATTTAAAGTATTTAACTCCAATGAAAAGAGCATTCTAAATTCCACAAAAAAACAGCCCATGTTGTCTAATCAGCTGTTTACTGCTATCGCAAACAAATCCTGGATAAAATGTTAATGCAATTTGCTGTGGTAATAAGCTGTAGCAGCTGTTACACTATCAATAATGTAGGTATTTAAAAAAATTTATAATATAATCTGTTTTTTTTAAAGTTAACTTTTTTTTTTCAGTGCTTAGCTTCTCTTCAAGTTTTGCCTGAAGTAAACAATAACCTAGAATAAAAACAATGCCAAGACTTTTTGTTTCATTCTCAGGCTGATGCTGCAAAATGATTACTGTTCTTTCCAAAATACTCCCACTGCAGTTGGATACACTTCCTTACAACACTCTGAACTTCCCTTTTGTATCACATGCTTAAGCAAGCTGTCGTCCTCAGTTTCATTGTTGGGAACAATCATAAGCCACATGACAAGATCAGAGGAGGAAAGGTGGGTGTGCTAAGTCTTCTGATCCAATATTGTGGATCGCTTACAGTACATTTTCAATGTGTGGTTGTGCATTATCACACAAAGATGGCATATTTTATAGCATTTCTAGCCACTTCTCATGGATTGCTTGATACAGTTACTTCCTAAGATTTGCATACCTTACACCAGTGTAGTAGTTTCAGGTTTCACAAAGTGCATGACAAGGATACAAAGACAGTCAAAAGATAAGTGCCATCACCTTCCCAGCTAACCTTCCTATGTGGAATTTCTTGGGTCATGAAGATGATTTCCAACAGAGAGCTGGTTCTGACTCATGGTCTTAGTGAAACCCTGAAGGCTCATCATCTGTCACTATATGCATTAAGAAATTTTGATGTTCCAAGTTTTCTTTAGCTGTCAATTGGTGGGGTATCCAACATAACCATACCCTTATCTTATGACTACTTCTTAAACTGCAATGGTCTTAGAATTTAATGACCAACCCTCATAATTAAAAGATAGTGATTTCTTAAATTACAAGACCACAATGCCAATACTTGTCAACCTGGGTTTGCCTTACAAACAGCTGGGTTATTATTTGTTTTATTAACCATGGAAGATTTCAAGTAAAAATGTAGAACTAGAAGTTACAGCTTTCTTTAAGATTTGTAAGAAATCCTGTCACAATTATCACAACAAAACAATATAAATCCTAAATGGCACTGATACTGTGCTGCTTGATGCTTTATTCAAATGAATCTGTTCAAAACATCTGCAACAGATAAGCTAACAATAAAGGATGCATGGTTCTTCCCAAAATGTTGTGGCAAAGTGCTATGCTGGGATTTTTAAACAGTAATTTACATATCCAACTGATAACTTTCTTTTGGTCCCAAAATGTAGCTTCCCATTGACAATGAATTGTTCAAAGTTGAGTTATGAAGTCCGGTAATAATCATCCACCATTTTGAGTGGCCTCACTGCATCATGTTGCTAATCTCTATCCAACCATCCAATCAGAATGATGCTTCACTCTCGTTCAGATATTTAGAGTTCATGCGCAATTGTTCACAATGCCTTTAAAATCCCAGTCATTGATACTCAATCTTGCAAGGATAAACACCTAGAATAGAAGGAAACCAGTCTCCCACTGTTGAACCAGCATTGACTGACTCATTGTCAATCTCTGAATCAACTTCTGACATCAGTTGAATCAAATTCAAAGCACAAACATAGCTATTCAAAGTCCTACAAACATTTTCTGAGAACCCTAGAATGCTTTACTCTCACATTATGCAAGTTTCAACAAAACAAAGTATAATTTTGAAAAAAACCCAAAATAGACTACACATCATCAGAAACCTTTCTCAACACTAAAGGTTAGGCCTTGTTTATCCTCTAACAGTGATTTCAGCTGGAGTAGATTTGCTATCCCGATGGCTACTCCAAACTACCTGCTGAGCAGAGAAGACCAGAAAGTTTGAAAGACAATCCTTTTTTTGTTTTCTTATGAGGGGTGAACCCAAAGGCATGCCAGTGCAGATTAAGTCTGTGCAGGCAACTTTCAACTCTGTATCAAATGTTGGAGGTCCTAAAGGTCTGTATGCTGCAGGGGGTCACTTTCTTCTGTTAATAGTTAGCTTTTCACTTTCCTTGTTTCACTTTTATTCTCATCATACTTATATTTTCTGTGGCATGTGCACATCTCTGCTTACCTCCTCCATGAAACTAGATGTAATTCATAAATATCAGTTTCTTGCTATTTGGGATCATAAATCAAGAGTATATCATTTTAACGAATCTTTTAGAAGATAATGTTCTGTACAAGTAAACTCATGTCCATGCAAGTTTTAGCGGGACCTCCATATTGGCCTGGTTATGGTTTTCACTATTGATGCCACTGATGGTTATCAGAAGAAATAATCAGCAGCTAGATTTTTTTGGTGGCTAAAGGCAACCACATTTTTTGGAGCTCAGCTTGCAACTAATAAAACAGTGTGCAAGAGCAGCCAGCACCTGACCACTGGACTGCTGTGGCTGAGGGCCCAAGTTCAATCCCAGTCAGATTGGTTTGGCACATCTCCCTGGCATTATTTCTTCTTCACCAACCAGCCATGTGGGTTTCCTCTGAGCACCCTGCCCTCCAACATTTAAAAATAAAGTGTTATAGTAGGAATTTTCCAAGTACTTTTGGTGGAGGTTTGCCCCAACCACAGCTCAAAAGCCCCTAACCACACCCCAGTAAATCGCTCAATCGGCAAGGCTGACACCCCTACACCATTCTGTCTAGCTTGTTGCTGTAAGATGTCCTTAGACCTTGAAACTCAAGGAGTATCCCAAGCAGCAATGCACAACCTCTGCCAATTCATTATCTTGGCCTTGAAACAGAATCTTAGGGCTTGACTTGCTTCATCCTCCTGATGTTAATAGTAAGAATTACAAACTGAAATCTAGGCGCAGAACACTCCTAACAACTGTCATCATCATCAGCATCCAAATATGACAATAATCCTCCCATATGTTTATATCAGAGTACCCACCCTCTCTTGATTGGGATTCAAGAGCTCTTAGCTAAGAGCACAGAAAGGTTGCTTTACTAACTCTAACCAAGATAACATTCTAAACTGCATCTTGAGTTACATATTCACCTTACTATTTAAACAAACAGCTGTATAAAGCCGATCAGGGATTTCTCTCTTCTAAATAAAACAACAATAAACAGTATTAAGCAAAAGATACATACCACTCTCTGTGAAAATAAAAAGATATTAGTTGATTTGGAGCTGCAGCTATGGCAAAATTACTGCTTCCTGTATCAACCAAAACATTGAGCTGAAAAACAAAACAAAATACCAATAGAATAAACCCACAAGGGGTTTTTTCTTGATAGTGAAATTCCAAGAAAACTGATAAACTCAGATCCCCATTTTAAGAGATTTGCTGTAATAACCTTTTCCTTTTGTAGTTAAGTTTCAAATAACAGCCAGATCTGCAGATATTAAGTAATAAGAAATACTTTATAAAATTATCTTCATTGTGCAAATCTAAAAACAATCAATGATGGAAAAAGAAAAATAATATTTGTAATTGATCCTTTGAGCATTACCAGAGTACGTTTGGGGCTGATTTCCTCAAAATTATTCACTAAAATTCTCTCATGTCTTAGCCCTACTTGTAAGTTAGAGGAACATGACCCTGAAAATCCTATAATTGTCAAGAGAAAAAGTCACAGCAATAATAAAAAGAAAATGAAACAGTTCATTTTTTTTACAGTTGAAAATCTAGGTGACTGATGTTTGGAAATAAAACCTGGTACAGGCAAGCTTCAAAAACATTCTATTGATCTACCTTATCTGATTCCTTTGCACAGCTGTTAAGTAGTGATAAGGATTTTAAATACTTGTGGTTTAATGCACTGACATGAAAGTAAAGTACATCTGTTACACCGAAGCTGACAATGATCAAGGTCATGCAACTAAGACTATAATAACTTTTTCTAATAAATTCACTATTAGCAGAATTTTCAAAACACCACAAAGATGAATACACACAGGGGCAGAAGAGTAACCATTTTAGGGACATTTTTATTTTCTCGGACTGCAAAAATCCAGGAAGAGTTTCAAATGCCATGGAGCACGAAGAAATTCTCCCTCAATGCATATTCATGGGATTAATGATAAAAATGTTTTTTTTCTGTGACAAGTGTGCTTCCACAAAAACAAAACTATTGTCGTGTTTTAGCAATGGCCCAGACGCACCTACAAAAATGGTGGTTGGCTCTCAGGACACCATGTCAAAAATATACCTATTGATTACATAGACTAAACGGTAGTTTAGTATGATACTGGTATGGCTAATTCTCTCTCATATACAAAACTCTAGAATTACCTAACTCACTGGTTTACAAGTTCTCTTTTGCTTTTCCCTTTCCTTTTCAGAAGACTTAGCTGCCTGACAGTTTGAAGAGGAACAGGAGGCAGTGTCATGTTTTATCCAAAATAAAAGCCCATTTCTAGATAGAGTGAATGCACCTGACCATTACTAAGATAGTCGTCATTTCCCATCTATTCTCAGTTCACACCATGATGGTGGCCAAATCTTTTTATTACTAAAATGGTGTCAGAATGGAAGCAAGGTAACTTAACACTAAAAAAAGTTCATTTTTACCTTAAGCCGATAAACAAACCTAAAATAGAAACAACATAAAAAGCATTTTATTTATTTTTTTTGTTTTACAAACTTTTAAATGCTTCTTGGTAGTTCACTAAACAAAGTTGCAGCCATATGACCATGAAAGATAAGACCTTTGAGAAAAAAAAAAATATATATATATATATATAAAAGAAATTTGTACTTCTGTTTTGTTACAGAATACAATAATGACAGCTATTTTGAATGATAGTATCAAAAAAGAAGCCATACAAGAGAATGAAGGAAAAACAAAACAAAAACTCTCTTACTGAGCTTAATTATTTTCAATTATTTCCAAAAATGCATAACTTATTTTATTAAGCCTTTCTTTTCATCTGAATTTCATATAGTTTTCTGATGTAACCTAGTGATGTAAAAACTACCTTCATCATCATTTTGAGTTCTGGACCAAATGAGGCAGCAATTCAGATAACTGACAAATTCAAAACGATACCATGAATGAATGACCAGCTCAACCATAGCATGTCATGTCATAGTTTCAACTTCCAAAAATAAAACTTAGCCTCACTGCAGCAGGGTAAAAACTGAGTTAGGCTTATAAATGCCCACAACAGCTGCCAGCTTCAAGACACAGTAGAGTTCTACTCAATTCTTCTTATGCCATGTAGGAAACTCCCACATCTGATAATTAAAATTTTATACATCCCGAATTTTCCTTTCAAACAAATATCTTTACCTCACTGTGGCAACTGGAATGTCAAAGACTAACATAAATCTGCTTACAACTTTATCATCCAATCAACAGCTAAGTAAAACGTATGCATGGGGAGTGGGTGTGGCACTATCACTATTTTTAACAAAATTTGTAAGCAACATAATGGTTTGGAATCGAGTTATCACTAGTTTAGATACCTGACTGACTGACTGACACACGCACGTAGCTATTTGAGGTAGTGAAAAACTTCAAATATAGGAAGGTTATCATTTGTTTCAATCAAAACTACTAGGGAACTTGGAAATTAAATTTAATACTTGGCAACAGGTCCTGATCTGATATATTATGTGGTGCTGCTTGCGTAGTGTGAGTGTTACTGATACAGAAAAAGCAAAAACACAAGTAGTGGCCTCTCCCAATCTACAGCAAACATAAAATTAGATTGCACTCAACTCACTGTGGCAATCAGGAAGATGAAATAAGATCTTTTTAACTCTCACAGCATGCGCCTGTTAAATCTGTACATTTGTTGTTTTAAATCTATGCATCTTAAAAATGTAGGCTGAGAAACAAAACTTTAGAATCAAGTATGAAAACAATCGCATAAAAAAATTAATTAAAATCTAGTCACAAATCGTTTCCTACTGTTTCAGGACAAATTTGTAAATAATTCTGGTGATAACACAAACAACAAAAATAGCAATAAAAGAAATATATATATAAATACCTTTTGTGGCGGTGTTCCTATTGCTAATTCCAAATAATAACCTTGCCCAGGTTGTCCATGAAGAACATTTGCAGGCAAACTTCGTAATGAACGGTGGTGGTGGTGGTTAGAATGTTTCGGATGAGATCTTGGAAACACTTTTAATGGAATATTTATTTTCTCACCTGATAAAAAGTCCACAAATGCCAATGCTATGACAGCAATGAGTAAGATTATTTTTAAAAAGTTTAATGAATTGTCAGGAAGATGTGGCAAGCTGAAGCAACCAGACATTATTTGCATTTCTGTTCCAGTGAAGATGAGAATTTCAAGGAGTGATTGTGGTTTTGCACTGTACTGATGTGATGGACATCTTCGGAGCACTGCATCTGCTGCAGTGATGAGAAAAAATGTGTCAGCTAATTAGAAACATCCCAGTGGATTTTACCTGTAATAAACAAACAAACATTTTTTCTCGGATTACTAACAGCATTCCCTAAAACACATGTACAACAATTCTAAGAGATGATAAATACAATGACCGTTCCTCAAAATGCTCTCTGGTATTTATGTACTCGCGTTCAGTTAACAACAAATACGAAAATCAAAATAACCTATCGGCCAACGATTTTCTTTTTTCTTTATTCAGAGAAGTAGACAGGGTTATTTCGCCGTCGACTCATCCGCTGCAACTACTATTAACGTGGGCCACACGGACCACTAGCCTGGCGGGGAAGGGCCCGGAAGTCAACAGGTGTGCGGAAGCGGCTCTACAACTTACCTTAATAAAATGTATGACTATAGTCAGGAATAAATAAAACGAACAAGTACATCATACGGCGTATGTATGTTTTGTTTTTTTAGCCTTTCTCTGTTGAAAATAAAAAAAAACAAACTGATATTTCAAACAATTCACATGAGCATTGATTTCTATAGCGCCACATCACTATGGCGGAAAGGCAGAAACAGGCTCACACCTGAACACACCCCTTATACCGCACGCACGAGGTGGTATAGTCTCGTAATTGGATGAGAACCGTGAGAGAGGTATTTGCGGCGAAACCTTAGGCAAGTTTCCTAACCCCCCTCTTCACTTTACCGGGCAATAAGTATCCACCCGATTTGGCGGATCGCTTTCCGAGGTAATAGTCGCACCAGTGCAGGCGGTAAGTCGCCTGGTTTTTCTCGAATGTTCCCTCACAACAGGGCTCCCCCCCCCCGCTACCTGGAAGTCTTACCGCGGTGCGGGAAGCAGCTCTTACCTACAGCATAAACAAACTCGCGCACCCAGGTGTTGCGCGAGTAATCTGCAAGGGAGGGCCTAGGTAAACATGGCAACCGGCCCGTGCCTGCGAACTTTGATCTGCGACTCTCCGGCGTTTGAAGCGAGACCCGGGTTTATAGCGACTTTTCGAGAGAAAACAGTACCATTAAGACCACACGCGCCCCGACTATGGCAGAAGTGATGATGCTTGCGGATGCGTGATGAAGACGAAACTGACCAGTTTCTTTCTTTTTTTGTTTTTTGTTGAAAAGTTAATTTCACTGTCGATCAAGAAGTTATTTAGATCACAAATCTTCGCCACCACACTACACCTGCGGTAATATATGTTGTTTTTTTTTAAATAAAAAAAAACGAAACCGTTACACACACATATACCTACCTTGGCTACGGCGATCAGCGGAAACCGGCACTGTTCGCATCAAAAGCGCCACCTGGCGAGGATGTGGTCAGGCGTTGCTAGCTGAATAATATGAAAGTAGTGTTCGTTTATTTAGTGTATTGATTCTTATACATCGCTTAGAAAGGCTAAATATAAAACATGTTAACTTAAGAAGTTTTGCAACAACGGGTTTGACGCCCAGTCCCGGTCTGTTGGACGCTCGCATCGGTGCAGGGGGGGAAAAAGAAAAAGAAAAGTTTTAGAAAAGTTTTGAGATTATTGTATCATTTAAAAAAAATCAGGATAAAAATGTAGAGATGAGGGTTTAAACTTGCAAGCGACTGTGTTTTGGCAGGGTTAGGTCCTTTTGTTCTCTGCAGCTGGCTCTATAAATAAAATTAATGGTTATCTTGGCGCACACCGCTCATTAAAGCCACCTTTTCAAATAGTAACAGGTACGGCTTTAATACATTTATACTGATTTGCTATGCGTTTGTCAGGCTGTCTACAGTGATTTTCCAACTTGAATGCGACCATACACATACAGATTTTGCTTTTAATATCTTTTGGGTAGCCCATTCCACTTGATGATCCTCCAAACAACAGAGAATGACTTTTAAAAACATTTTAAAATTTCGTCCTTTTGCAGCAGTTTCACGTTGTTGAAGGTGATGACTGGTTTATGGGAAGTTGGAGAGGGGTTGTTTCAAAATTTAAAAAAAATTAACCTTTCTGTCACAAATAGTTCGTGTTTTCTATATGAACGAGTGCTGTTCTTGAGTTACGACATCCAAAATTGGCAATTCGATATTTTATTTGCTTATTTTAAAGATTTGTTTCCAGCATATACCAGAATTTCATCTGTAATTTTAACGCAATGTATTTAGTAGCTGTATATGTGGAAGAATTTTTTTTAAAGGAATTTTATAATATTCTACGGCGGTATAAAAGCACCAGATTCTTTCATTTGCTATTCAAGTTTTAAAAATCCTGAAAGGCATCCATTTTTGATAGATCAGAGGGGTTACTGATTTCAAGAAAACTGGTATAATGGATTAACAAATAAACCATACCTTTCTACTACAAGTCTCATTCCATCTTTTTTTTTTCAGACTTCTTCATAAATGTCACGTTTATAGTCACATAAATATTTTACGCACCCTCAATGCCCATATCCCATCAAATCGACCTAATGCCCACGAATCGTCTGTCTCACATTCAAAGCAAAGTTGGCATTGTCCAGACCTATGTCAAAGTACCCATGCAAGGGACCCTCTAAGCTGGAATTAGGAAGAGGAAGCTTTGGATACAGTTCTCCAGTCTGAACCGAGGATGTAAGCAAATGTTTTAGTTGCACAGAATGGGTGACACAGTGAATATCTCTAGTAAAACTTTTCATTCTTAGATATGGGAAGGAACTGGAGGAACCATATGGCTGGCTGGCTGGTGAAGAATTGGAGAAAAAAAACATGTCAGGGAGATGTGCAAAACCAAACCAATCCCAATGAAGGGCCCTCAACTGTAGCAATCCAGTATCCTACCACTGGACTACTGGGCCACCACCCCCTTTTTTTAGTCTACTGGGCAAAATATTTTGGTTCCAGGAAGATAACCCACTCCCCAAAACAGTTTATGTGTAGGAACTACCTTAAAGGGAAATCACAGGAGTTCTCTGACCTTCCTAAATACTTTTAATGATAACTTGAAACAGAAGTGGAATAAACTTTCTCCTGACATTGTAGTTATACAGATACAATGGATGTCAAATCTGAGTGAAATAAAAAAGTGATGGTCATGCAAAAAATTGGAATCACGGTGACAGCATTTCTGGCTGAACTAAAATAAATTTGTGAATATATAATTTAGAAGAATTTGCTATTATCCTTTAGATAAATGGTTGCATTTATAAATATAGCAATTTTAAAAGGCAATAGCATAATTTTTGCATTCTATTATATGAACAAATCTTGAAAACTAAAGTTTTAGAGAGGAAAAAATAAAAGAACTTACTGACAGAGTGATTATCTTGGTAAATTGTATCATTGTGTTTGTATTGATATAATTTAAATGGAAAATATCACAGCGAAGCCATTAGTATATCCTGCCAAATCAAGAAGAGACAGGAGTTTGAAACATTGAAAAATAAATGAAAAGAAAGCATGCCAGGACGGTGTGCCAAACTGAGCAAATCCCGATATGTCACAATAATAGCAAAAAGATGTCCATAAAAGGATTCTCTAATATTTCCAAGCTACAGCCGAAGTAGTTTGTCAAAGAAAAAACAAAAAACGTTTAAATGTGTAATTATGAGAAAATAATTTTGCACATTCCTGCTATATTTTTTCTTCAAACCTAAGCACACGAAGGAAACCCCTTGGTTTCAGTTTCCTAAACAAAGTTGAGGATAATGGTACAGAGGTTAGTCACACACAGTCACCTCCCACAGAAAGGCCCTTGTAGAACTTTTCCTTATTTAGATATGGGAGCTTTATGTCTTATGCTGTGTTAATTTTTTTAACGAAACTTTGAATTTATAAAAATTTCTTGAGATTTATTTACAGTAAATATTAATAAAATGCATTCAAGAGGTTAAATATGTAACAGATACTGATCTTACATGAATTATAAGATAAGATACCAATTGTTAGGAAACAAGGATACATACCAGATTCTTTATCTTCATTTAACCAAAATTCTGATTAAATGTTTTGTTTGTGTTTTTCCTTTTAAATTTTCTAGTTTACCATACTCTGCTAATAAAGTCATAACAAATTTTTATATGATTAGAATATTGGCAAATATTGCAATTTATCATTATGATTTTTTCATGAATAATAAATCCACTCATTATTATCATGCTTCTGTTTTATGGCATACTTTTTGATCTATCCAGCAAAGCATTGTTTGTAATTATTAATTTTGAATTTCATTTTATGACACAACATATGTCTTTTAAATCAGAAAGAATCACAATATGACTAATAATTTTCTGGAAAAGTCCTTTTTTTCCCTTTAAACAGTGCAAGATGATTACAAAGTTTAATACAGATAAATACATTTCAATTTTCTTCTCTGAGGAAAAGTAAAGAGACAAGTAATTCAAAGGGATATTGTCTTTTAGTGATAATTATTTGCTTCAAAGGCACAGGTTACATCATAATATTTCTTAGTTTTGACAAAAAGTTGTGTTAAACCTGTATTTATTAAGATTTATATTTTAAAAGAAGTTATGTCTTGTTTTCAGCTGAAGATACATCCTTATTCATTTTTCTATTCTTAATAAATAGTAGTTTTCACATGTTATGTCTATTTACAAAATATTTAAATTCTCATTTTTGCATTTTTATCAGTGTTCATACAATTCTCACTAATGTGAAAATGCAACTTAAATACTTTTAAAAATATTTTAGAGCTTACATCAGTTAAATTTGAGTTCTTTTGCATCAGATTTTAACAAATGGGACCACCTCTTATCAACACAGAATGGAATATGGTGCAATAACATTCTGTAAATTACTCTTTGATAGCGAACAATATCCAATACTGGTAATGAAAAAAAAAATCTAATTTTATTAAATTTAGGCTAGCAGTTTAATCAATATAATACTATACCAGTTGGTTATTGTAGCATTAGGTACCTGACCAGTGTTGTAGTTTCTTCTTTACCAACCTGTTCTGCAAATGTCCCCCCACCCTTTTAATCAGAAGAGTTCTTGTAGTGTTTTCCTACCTAAAATGTGCCATTGTCATTGCTTGGCCAGCATGTCTGGTAGTGGATCCTGAGGGGCCCAAACTAGCATTTAGCATCCACAGCAATCAAAACAGTATACCAGATGTGTAATGAAGTAAAGGTAAAATGACAATAATCTGCATTTAATAGACTCATTCAATGATTATAATTGCCATGTCTGACTTTTGTCACTGGCTTTGACTTTTAACATCAGTGTTATGCTGCTTGCCAAAAATAGAAAATTCCACGCATCTTAATAAAAATCTGAATACATCATGGTTGCAACACTACAAGTTCCTGATGGACATATTCCTGCAGTTTTCTCCATTCCGAAAAAAAATATCACACATTCCACCAACAACAATTTTAGAAGTTTCTCTCATACTTGGCAACACTTTCTCATTGGAAATACTAGCAGTCATAAAATTAGTGAGCAGGGATGAAGTCATCATTAGAACTAAATCAGAATTACAACAGATATTTGAAAAAATCACATTCTCATTATGGTAGCCTATGTAACTGCATGATAAGTCACTTTCAAAGTAAAAAAATGCCGTTTCTATAATTTCTATAAAATGGAACACACAATTGAAATAATACTTTTTTTCTCTTGTTTTATAATTCTCTTTTTAACAGAATACTAATTTAGTTCCTTTTATTACCTTTTTCTATCTATCTATCTATTTCTTTTTTTTAAAGCATAGTCAAAACAGTCTGAAAACAATTCCTCTTAAATGCTCCAAACCAATGCATCAGTGGATTCAGTTTGGCATGGCATTATTTTTGAATACTGGTTTGTAAATCTTTATTAAAATGTAATTATTAAAAAATATGTAATCATTAAGTGCACACGGAAAATCTTATTAACTGGAGACAAAACCTAGATTGTTGCCAAGTGTTCTATTGCTAGGCAATTAAGATTATTCAAAACAAAGATACTGAACTATAAATATTATAAACCAAATCAGATGTTTTGTAAATTTGAAGCAGTGCTTTATATCCTGGCATTGTATAAATTTTGAAATCATAATAACCACAATAAGAAAAAATATGATGTTCAACATACTGATTAACAGATAAGATAACTATGATATTATTTTAAGTTCCCTTCAACATTTAAATATAACTTGCATATTCTTAATATTATCAAAAGATTCATACTTCATATTTTTTACATAAAGACTGCCAAATTTCATTAAATGGAAACCTGAAAATGATAAAGTAGCCAAAAATGTCTTGATACCTCAACTATTTCATATGCGTTGTAGATGAGAAATTGCAGAAACCACATACCTATTAAAAAGCTTTAGTTAAGTAAAACAACATGTATATAGCCCATGGTCTAATGATTGGATTGTTCGACAATGGTCAAGAAATAAAGTTCAAATCCAAGTTGGGTTTGGCTTGCCTCCACAGCATGGTTTATTCTCACTCTATTTCACCAGCTAACCACACTAGTTTTCTCCAACATCTAATAACAAAGAGTTTTAATAGGAAATTTCTGCAGTTGGCATGCAGCTAACTTCCAACTGGTCTAGGAAACTGACATTAGGGAGCTTTCTCTGGTGGATGCCTAATATGGCATTGTCAGTATGAAGGTATGAAGACAATGAATATGTATGTTGGATGTACATATTATTAAGATCTATAATTAATAACGACAGCTGGAGCCAACTTTTGCTCAAATAACAGCTGTGACACAACATAGCATAAAATCCACAAGCTGATAGAAGGTGTCCCAAGGGACATTTCCCCATTCAGTCATTAATATTGAACACAATGTATGGAACGAAGTAGGCAGAGGATAATGATAACAAATGTGCATTGTTCACCCCACATGATTAATTGGATTGAAATCTGGGGATTGTGCTGGCCATAGGAAGTCTGAAATCCACATCATGTTCCTCAAACCATGAACACAATGTGGACACCATGGATAGCACTGTCGTCTTGGTAGTAGCTATCCACATATGACACTTCACGAGATGCACTTGATCATAAATGATACTGAGATAAGCATTGGCATTCATTCTGCCTTCTAAATGGAACAAGGGTCCAGGGTGGTATAACAGCAAGACATAGTCCAACCTGTGACTACCACCAAAGCATAGATAGTTGTGACCACACAAGAGGAGTGGGGTCACATGATTCATGTGGCTTTCTATAAATCTGTCTTCCATCTGTGTGAAAAAATGCAAAGCACCATTCATTGTTCACATAACTTTTCCCCAATCCTCCTTTATTGAATGTCTGCACTCCTTACACCACATGAAGTGCCTTTTCATTTTGGTAACTGTGATTTCCTAGTGGCATACTCCATTTGTTGCAAAATTCTTTGCAAGGTATGGCTTGAGATGGCTGTGGATTATGCTGCATTGAATGTTTGTCAGTTGAAGATAGTTGGAGTTTACTATCTTGAGTAGCCACCTTTCTTCTCTTTCTGTTGCTGTGTTTGCTGCCATAATTGCCCCTTACAGTAGACATTTTCTCCATTTGTCATTGGTTATAAGCTGGAATGACCGATGTCTTGGAGCAGCCTACCAACAAAACTGTCATGGCCGCTGTGACACCTGCTCACGACTCTTTCAAACACTGTGATGTCTTTGCCTTTCCCCATAGCTGTTAGACTGACTGCAGATGTGCTTGTCCAAGTCATATGTAGTGCTATAGGGATCACCTGTCACAACATTTGGTCAACCTAATTCGCATCTGCAGCTCAGGTCAGGCCCAAGTCTGAAAGGGCACAATAGGCCCTAATAAAATGTCACTATTTATTATGGAGTTTTTATACTGCTTTCAGGATTTTTAGTGCTATTTGTATTTCCATATTTTAAATGAATTATATTTTTTCCAAAAAGTTATCAGTGAGAAAAACCTTTTGCTCATTTATGAAGAAAATTGAAAACTTTCTTGAAGTTATACCATTGTCCAAAAAATAAACGCTGTAGAAATTGTGCATTTCAGGTATGCTGAATAACAACTTAGCGAAGGGTGATTTTGTTAAAGATCTATCAACAAAGCTAGTGAATGTGAGAGTATGTTACCTTAAGCATTATCAAGATCAAGGTCAGAACTTTTCTACAAGTATCAAACATTGGCTCAAGAAAAATATCTAAGACATAACCCAAGTTCTTATAGATGAGTCTGATAAAGAGCAGTATTTGATGACTAAATAGTTCACAAGCCAACCCAGATAGTTCTGGAACAAACAAATTTTCTGATAAAGAAGAGAGCAATCTGACAAATGTTCAGAAATGGATTCTGATACATAAATAATTATGTATATATAGCTTACAACAAAGTAATTTTAAGATGTAATTAAAGAAGAATATTTTAACAAAGTGAGCAATGTCTTCTTATAAAATAAATGTATTTATAAAATTCTCAAAAACCTAAAATGAAATTGAAAACGTTCAGAAAATCAGCTAGTGGAGCATATTTGTTGAAGAAAATAAATACTGGAACGGGAAAATTAACTATAACAATCAAGATAAAACAATAGTGAAGAGGTTTAATTGCACAACTGCCCTGCTGAAGTTGAAAACGCTAGGATCAACACAATGTAAGAATAGACACCAAGGGAGCTAACCACAGCATTACGCATCACATCCTCAAAAGACAAATGCAAGTGCATTCTTACTGAGATCTTTTAGTAATACAGTGTTTCTTAAAGTATTTCCAAATAAAAATTAACTCCAAACTAAAGTTTTCAATGGAAAAAAGAAATTTATTGATAGCAGAGAATATACACAAATAACTGGCTACAATTATGTATAAAAATACTTATCTTTATAAATAACTTAGTTAAATTGTTTATACATTTGCTGTTTTTAAATTAAATATTTGTGTATAATATATGTAGATACAGTGTTTTTAAACCTTTGTCTTTCAGTGGCAGAATAAATATAAACTGACATGTAGAACATGTGAAAAAAAATTCCACAAAAGATATTACACTAATAGAAAAACAATTTTTTGTCCTCTCGATTGACATATACATCGACATGATTGTTAAATATTTTCCATATGCTCACTTTTTTTATGTTTGTCGCTATGAAATTCCATCACAAAGTTTAAGAATGCCATCAACTGCACATACTTTTTTTTTTAACCAATAAAATATAGTAAACTAAAGCATAACATTTTTATCAATCTACAACAAGTATTAAAAAAAAAGGCCAATTTAAGTCCAGAAAAAATGTACAGATTGTGCAAAAGAGAAACACTCATCACATTCCAAGATTGCTAAGCAGGCTGAGTGCAGTGAAATGACTTATTATCTAACCTGGAAGCTGCATGAACAAGCAAGCACCTACAATGAATTCCACAGAAGTGGCAGACACAAAAAAATTGATGCTCAGATTGGAGTCTGTCCAAAATGGACCAGCACAAGACATCTGTTGACATTGAAAGGAATGAGGACCTACTGATTTGAGAAACTGTCCAGAGACAGCTTTGTGATTTCAGATTGATGGGGCATATTGCCAGGTAGAAACTTTTGTTTCCTAAAAGAATTGAAGGGCCTGACTTTAGTTTGCCAAGACTCATCTTCATCAGACCATGAAATAGCGGGCCAGAGGTCTGGATCAGATGGTTGGACTTATGTGCAGTGAAGCATTCCATCCAAAGTATATCAACTGAATGATCAAAGTAGGGGGGAAGGTTCATTATGGCATGAGGCTGTTTCTCCTCAAGAGAGATAGGCTTTCGTCATTGTATTTAGGAAATAATGGTTTGTTGACCTAAACATTTTGATCATTAGAACCATGTTCTGAGGACTGCCTCTCTCTCTCAACTGGATTTTGCAACATGATAAAAATCCAAAACATTTGAGCTGCCAATATCAAGCAGTGTTACACAGATCATAAAATTCCAGTTCTAGAGTGGTTGGCTCAAAGCACTGATTTGAATCCAATAGAGAATCTATAAAATGCTACAGACAAAGCTATGATGAAAAAGCCAAGAAAATTGGATCACTTTTTCTAAATTATTTGGAAGACATGGGACAATATTTGGATAGACCTGTATTTGTCTTGACTCCATGCATAAAAGCTATTAGGCTATAATTGAGATTTATGGCTATGCAACCAAATACTAATACTTCCAATATTTATCTCCTGTAATCTCTGTAAATTGGATTTTTGAGATAAAATTTTGAATGTGTTAAATCCATTCTTAAATTTTTGTCATAAAATTCCTTCACAATGCAGAAATGAGCATATGCAAAATATCCAATATGATTGGTAGCAAATATGCCAATCAAAAGAAGAAATTTCTTTTCCATCAGTGTAATGTTTATTTTTATGTTTCACATGTCAATTTATGTTTATTGTTTAACTTTAACTCAGTTAAGTCCACCACTTTGCGAGATATCTCATGAAAGAACATCTGTTTAAATGGGATTGTGTCAGCCCAATCACAGCACAGAATCTGTATTATGCAGTTCTGGAAAGTAGGTTTACATGGACACTTTTGCTAAGAATATTTCAGAAAATAGCTCACATACTCAATGGCATTCATGTCAAGTGATTAGCCAGGCAATGATGAGAGTTGTGATGTTCAGACTTTCATTCCATCTTTGCATTGCACAGGTGGTAAGAGCTGGTAAACCATCTTCCATACAAAATTAATGTCCCTTTGGATAGATAACCGTTGGTATAGACAAGTCCTCAGAGAATGTGACTCAATAGTGTCCCAAATCACCCTTACACTGACAGACAGAGTCAGTCAGTCAGTCATATTTTGTTGTGGCTTACAGATGGTTTATCGAAAATCTGTGTAGTGGACAACACCATGCTCATACATAACCACTATCTGGAAATTGGAAATCTGGAGACTCAACGGAAAAAAATTACAGTTCCAAAAAGTTGAGTGTGGAAGCATCTGTTGCCTATTGCAGTCAACAACTGTCATGAAAGGCTGTTTCATGTTTTCTCTTAAACTTAGTGCTCACTCCATCAATAGTCAGAATATCCAGTGACTTGCAAAGTTCCAGCTGGCTTCTACCAGTGTGCTCTTTCAAAGTCCATCACCTCCAATGACCCCATGGCTGTCAAACTGAGGCTTCCTGTTGCTGTAGATTTCAATCATTTGATCTGAATGATCTATTTGAACCTCACAGAATCAATTAAATCTGTGTGTTTGTCAATATTCTACATCATACATTGTTTTTTATCCACTTCTCCATCAACATGTCTAATATTAATATTTACTCAAAATCTATAAACTGAATATGTAATTTGCTAACCTGTTTTGTATAATTAGATGGTTTTTAAAAAAATATTTCATTAAAATTAATTGTTATTAATCAAGCAGCAGAAAGAAAATTAAAACACTCCAAGATTTTCTATTTGTTAATATATAAATTTGGTTCATGCTTGAATTAGGCTTTCACTCTGGTTGAAGGCAATGTTCTTGGAAATAGATTTAATTCAGCTGTTGTATTTTTTGTTCCTTATATTTGAAAAAAAAATACTGTGGTGCTTTTATTCGGTTTTTTAAAGTATGTGAAAGCTCCTTAATTTGTTTCTATTAGTTCAATCAAAGACTAATATTTAAAAGAAAAAAAAAACTACATCAACATCCATCTCTTTGTAATTTACTTTGTTGCAATCTTAGTGGATTTTTAAAATTTATATTTATGTAGAATTTTTTTTTTCCCTATTAGACCAAAAATTGGTAAGCTAGCATTGCAAATAAATATATGAAGTCGTTTGTTTAAGAATTGAAGATGAAAAAAAAAAGGATTACATCTACAAGACACTTTTGATGCCAAGAAAAATAAAAAACAAAGGATTTTTATTCAGTTTTGTAAAAGTCATTTTGCAAACTAATGCTAAATTGTCATTTGGTAGGTACTCCTTTTCCTTCTGATGTGAAACTGACATTGCACTTCACTAAATGGTTCCATCACCCTGCTTGTCAAAAGTAGAAAACAGCTTGACAATGCTGTCAGCAGCTACTGATGATAGTTACACAGGGAAAACAAAATGATAGATTCTCTCTAAGAGTCAATCAAAAGAAAACTGCAAACAACAGATGTTTAATTCAGAACTGAAATATTTAATAAAAAATCCTATGCAATTGATACAAAGGTAATTGTGACAGACTGGTTAAATAGACAGAAAGACATATTACTGGAAAAAATTGGAAATATCAGAATGCTGCACCCTAGTGCTAAATGAAAATCAGAAGAATAGATATAACTCTGTTTTTTCAATGGACAGATAAAAGTGGTGAAATGCTTCAGGAAAAGGCATATGTTGTCAGTTTCCTATGCCAAAAAATTGTACTGCATCTTCCAGTTGATTGCTGGATGCAGAAACAAAAAGCATGACATTCAGGAAAGTAACAAATAAGGCCCCAATATTTTGACTAAGAAGAAAAAAATAAGTTTCAAAAGGTAATATTTTCTTTATGTCCCCATGACTGAATGTACAATATGGTAAAAATAGACCAAACAAAATTCAATTTGAATCTAATCCTTTGTATACAAATGCAGATCATCAAAGGGGCGATGTAGCCCTTGCTGCTATAGCCAATAGTCAGGCTACCAATTTTTGTAATTTCTAGAGAAAAGGATGATGTGCTTGGTGTGAGTAAAGAAAGCAGTTGCAATACCAGAGAATATAAGTGACAGCACAAGAGATCATTAAAATATAAGATCTACCATGAACTACCAAGAATTGTTTCTAACAAAAAAAAACATTTTAATTATTTTAAATTGTTCTTTTCATTGTAACACATTTTGCAAGTCTCACATTTTCACAGTTAAGATTCATCTGCAACATAACAATATTCATTATACAAAGTAAGAACAATACTAATACAGTATTTATTTATATCATATTTATTTGAAAGCAGTTATTTCTCTCATCTTGTGACTTGTTTTTTCTCCTCATTACTACAAAACTAAGATTTCATGGATAATAGAGTCTGCGTTTTTTCAGTACTCTCTCACCAACTTTTCCCAATCATAATCTTCCTCTTCAGGTGATACTATTTTTTTCTCAGGTTGCTGTGGCTTCTCTTTTAGGGATGACCTTGCATTTTTCTCAGCTAGCCATTCAAGATAATAATCCTCCTCTTCTAGTGATTTTTTTTGTTGTTTCTTGGCTATCCTATTACTTCGAACAGGTGATGAATTATTTTTCCACTTCATGTTTGATTTACTACCAAAAGGTCGACCTCTTCTTTTCACACGACCTCCAGTATTTTTCACATCATCTGAAAGGAGAAAAGATTCTGATCCTATAAGTGGTATAAATAAATACAATACATCAGAAGACATTAATTAGAGGAACATTAGGTTAACATTTGTACAAACCCTCTCAATTTCATTTCAACATCCTAGCAAACTTTTCTTACATTGATATTAACAAATAATTTAAAAAAAATAAAAATAGGTTAAGCGATTTAAATCAAATACTACTAAAGTCATGACCGACTGATTTATTTTTAATTTTTCCAAAATGGTAGGGCTCAAAGATTTTATTACTTTCCAAAAATGTGTGGGCAACTCACTACAATCAAAGGTGAATGCAAGTATATTAACTTAAAAAAGAAAGTGCAAACTGATTATTTTTGTTTTACTAGCTTTTGGCATCCATACAAAGGAAATTGTTCATCAAACATGAAATGCACACTTTGACCAGTAAATAAATATGCAACTTTTAGCACTCAAATGAATTAATGTCAATGGTAATAGAATGTGGCACGTCACAGAACCTGATTCCAGCATTGACTGTGTTCCTACGTCTGCTGCACTGTCTGTTGCATAAACTCTAAATTTTGTTCAGCAAAGTTCAAAGATTTCAATCAGAACTGAGTGTGAGGTTCCATCAGTAGAACTGTGTATGCATATGCAGTGGCACACTGAAATGCTTAATTTCTCACAGGAAAAGACACCAAGAAGGATGAACAACTGAATTAGTATTGTTCTCATGTCCCTGACCGTACTGAATGAACATTGTGGTGGTATTTTTTATTTGACAAGTGTCTTAGCCATCTGTCTTATTTGTTATTACTTTGTTGTATGCTTCAACAAAAACTTGAGCATTTCAGCTCTAGTACTTTCTAACTTTTAAAACTTCCGTATAAAATATAGCAGCCATATTTTGATGGTAATTCAAGTAAAACAAAGTAATGAAGTCATTTAAAAATCTGAAGACTATGTGAACTACAGTTGAAAACGTTACTGCTATGCTGAGGCACTGTTACCAGTTACATGTCAAAATGTTGCATTTTCACATACTGTAATTTCTGGCTTTTACCAGAAATCCAGGCTTTGTCTTATTATCCAAATTATAGCTGTAAAGTTCATATAAAACTAATTGGCAAACACTGTTTCTTTAATTATCCAATTGATAACAAGCCATTGCCATCTTGATCTTAATTGTAAGTATAAAAACCCATATTTTTTTTAAATGCCGGTTGTTACATTGCGTAAATCCTACACAGCAGTTTTTTAAACTGGAAGTTGTAAAATTTGCTGAGGAAAATGGAGGGAATATGGCTGCTCATCACAAGTACGGTATCAGTGAAAAATGTGTCTGGGAATGGCGCAAGGCAAAGAAAACTAAGAAGGCAAATCACAGGTGTACTCCTCAATGGAAAAATATTGAGGACAGGTTAGAAGAGTATGTATTATCATAATGTGCTGCATGTCACTGACTTAACATTGTTCAAGTGAGATTAAAAGCTAAACAAATCACCATTAAATCGAGAGTTGAGAACTTTGTGGGTGGTCCATCGTGCGTGGTGTTTCTGCTTTATGCAAAGAAAATGACTGTATCAAGCAGCGCACAACCATATCACAGAAACCGTCCAAAGACTTTGAAGAGAAGTTAGATAATTTTCGACAATCTGTCAAGACAAAGATAGAGGAAGATAACATTGAAATGTCGAACATCATCAACATGGATGAAGTACCGTCAATATTTGATATTCCTATGAATAAAACTATAGACAATAAACGAAAAGAAACAGTGACCATCAGAACAACAGGACACAACAGATCAAATTCTCAGTGGTGTTGGCTGCTAGTGCCAATGGCAGGAAGTCCCTCCCCCATGGTAATATTTAAAAAGAAAGATGCTGCTGAAGAATTTAGTGAGTGGCATTATGGTGGAGGTGAACCCAAAAGGATGGATGGAAAACAACATGATGAAAAAATGGCTGGATAAGTGCTACACATATTGGGCTGGTAGATTTTTCTAGACAAAGAAATCCATGCTAATTGTAGACTCTACGCATGTGCACATCAGTGAAGAAACAAAAGCTCGAGTGGCTGGAAAGAAGACTGTCTTAGGTATCATCCATGGAGGGGGGGGGGGAAAGGGGAATGATAAAATTATCACAGCCAGTGGACATTTCTGTCAACAGATGCTTCAAATCTAAGCTGAGACAGATATAGGAAACATGGATGTCCATGGATGAACATAGTTTCACTAATACAGACTGTATGGGTCATACTTCCTATGACACTATGACAGTGGATCAAACATGCATGGGACAGTGTACCTCAGAAAGCTATTATAAATGGCTTCATCAAAGCTGGAGTATACAGCAGCTGTAAGGACAACCAAAATGGAGATGACTACATAGAGGATGATGACAACTTTGCACTGAGCTTGCTGCTATCTTTCACTCAGACACTGAAGATGAGGAATTCAAAGGCTTCTCTGAAGCGGAGTTGTGAACCAGTGCTTATAGGTAATAAAAGCATTTTTTTTTGGGGGGGGGGCAGATATATATTCAGATAATGAGGATACAATTAATATACTATGAGATTTTGTTTTTTAATTTTTCACATCAACTAAACAACTAAAGACAACATTTTCTATATCTCAAAAAACTTTCATCATATCAGTTATTAATAAGTCTGGATTATTACAAGTTACAAACAGAAATGACTGTGCATTATTTAGTTAAAAAACAGAAACTGAAATGCTAAATTCTGTTGAATTTTTTGGCAGTCATCTTCATGACAGCATGTTCTGCCAATAGTAGTTGAGGGTGAGAGCACTGTGTCAGATCTAGGCACCCAGTTTATCTCTCGCTGGCTACTGAAATATGCAACTGAGATCAGTCATCTTAGGCTTATCAGTCTGCAAAAATTCTATACACAAGGTTTTGGGTAATAGCTAAAGCACAATGTTGGAACTGAAATTCTATCTACAGCCTAAAAACAATTGATTTTGATTTGACTCAGTGAAGGATTTTGGCTAGGATCCCTGATGACTTTAGATTAAAAATTGACAATTTACTATCAGAAACCAAAATGTAAAGTTGCCTCTATAATACTCAGAATGTTACTTATTTATATTCATCTAGTTTTTTTTAAAAAAATATTTGTGGTTTCTTTCTTTCTTTTTTTTGCTTGAGTAATTTTTCAGATGAAAATGAGCTAAGTTTAGTTTCAAATCTTCAAATTGAATGTATGTGCTTACAACCTTATCCGATATTTATAGCATTTAAAGTAATTTTTAAAAAAAAATTCAAATGAATTTTTTTTAAATTGCTTATTTTTGAATATCTTACCTTTGTTTTGTGTATCATTTAATCTTTGTGAGTTCATTCCCTCAACAGTGTTTACATTTTCAATAGGTTTTACTTGTGATGCCAAATCTAGTTGTAACGTTGTCCTTTCATGGTCAGAACTACTCATCATATTTGCTGTGCTGGGCACATCACCTTGGCAAGGCAGAAGATGGTGGCTCAGTTCTTGCTGATCTAATGCCCGTGGATTATCTCTTTCTTCACAAGTCTGTGTTTCTTGGCTTCTTGACTTTTGTAACTTACTTTCTTCAGATGTGGTTTTTCTACAACACTCTATTTTTAATGCCCACCTTACATCATCCTTCTGCGAATCTTTTTTACCTAGCTGCCATGCCTGCCCCTCATTGTTAGATTTGTAAGCACCCACAGTTTCAGCTAAATCAGAAGGATTCTCAACGGTTGGAGCATATGCTGCTGAAATTTTACCCCTCAGAGCCAGTGTCTTAAGTCTTCTTTCTTGAATTGCCCTCTTCTTTTCTTTACTTTGCTGTGCATGCCTATAGAAATACTTGCTTCTTGCACATGGGTATCTACAAAATATAGAACAACAAACCACTAATAATAACCAAAATGAATTTATTTTCCCTATTCTAGAATACTACAGGTTTATTTCACATTTCTCACCTACATTTATACTTTTTTTAATTCTTGTATATGGTTATACAATAGCATTTAATAGTGATTTCCGTTGTAAGTTAAATTAATTCAATGATAAGCACAATAGCAAAATAAAGATTTAGCTATGAGAATATAAAACAAGCAAATGAAAAAAAAATCAACAACTTGTAACTGAACATTGTGGACTTCATTCTACCCACTATCTTTATTAGCTCAGAGATCACATTATAATTACCACCACTTTGCCACAAACTTGAGAACACTCATGAAAGCAAACATTATTTTCTACTTCACAAGCTTAAAAGTACAAAATGTGAATCTAGAGAAAATCTAAACAAACAAGTATTTTAGTTTATTTCATTAAAACTGAAGTCATGTGTGTGTATGTGATTCAGATTTCAGGTTCAAGGAAAGATATACAAGTATTTGTTTACATGTCTTGCCACCATAATAACATAAGACATTTCCTCCACTGTAAGCATGTACTTTTGTCACCTACACATATGAAAATGCATTTTTCCCAAAATCTTAATATAAAGTTTTTGTTTAAAAATTTTTTTAATAAGTATCAAAACAATAAAGCTAATTACAACATTATTTGAAGTTTTCACATAAATATAATCAGAAACTCAAAATGGGTAAACAACAATGCATTTGTGATTAAAAATCGTTGCTTAAATAGTAAATATAACTACATACTCTGGTTAAATTCTATTCCAGTTGCACAGAATATGAAAATCAAAGAGGTCAGGAAGATCATGCAAGTTTACTCAAAAATTAGGATTACTACATTAATATTTGAAAAAGAGAAAAAAAACAACAAAACAATATCAACTAAAATGATACAATTTTTTTTACTAAATTAATAAATAAAATTGTGCATATACCTATACATAAAAATATCATTATAAAAAGAATCCCAGTAATTAAAAAAAATATTAATATTATCAACCTACATTTGAATTTGTGAAAATCCCATGTATTGGTATTACCATGTAACACAATGTGTAGCTGATAGAGATTACATATTAAACTTCTAACTTCAGTCCTATTCAGTATTTCATCAAAATGAGAATTATTTTACAATGTCAACTTTTTAAAGCAAGCACTTCAATTCCTCTGATCAAAACATACTCTAAAAAATAAAAAGTATATCTCTTTAAAATATAATTTTAAAGAGTGTTTCACAAATTTGTGAACAAAAAAATATAATTTTTAAATATATAATTAATTTTTTTCAGTGTAGCACAAACTGGCTGACCACTTTATTAGAACATGCACAATCTAGTCTGTGATTATGACCATTTTACCATTGCTAAGCAATATGTCAACAAACAAAATAATCTAATCGAAATTGTGCTAGACAATATACATTTTTATTCCAGTGTACATAGCCAAATATTGTTGCAATGGATGTCCATAATGTCCTCCAGGATCTACTCTGTCATGTTTGTTCTTTGTGACAATAGCATGAAGTTGAGACCAGAAAAGGCTCGTTCACCTGTAACTTATGTTGATGGAACAGCCAGTGCGGCATTAGCCAGTCTGTACAGTTCAGGTGGAGCGATTCTTTGCTGATGCCAGTATTTCAAAATGTTTTAGTTTTTGCATGGTTGAGGCTCATTGGTAGAGAGATCTAGAATTGTATCAAAAAAGCTGAAGTTTGTCATCCTTCTCTCTGACATTCATTACTCATCACACCTGCTTTGCTTGCTGCTGCAGGTCCAGCAAACGTTTCAATGCTGATGTATAGCTTGGTAATGTGGATTTTAACCTTGCTTTTTTCCCTCAGATAACAGTTTGTACCTTGGATCAAGAAAGATGTCAGCAAAAGTGTTATTTTCAGCAGAAATTTTTGCCTTCTTTTCAACAAGTTCAGCAGGCTCTCTAAGAAGTGTTGATGACACTTTTGAAGTTTCAAGCTGACATTTCAGACATATGGCATAAATGTTCACTATATTTATCTGTTCTACCTGAAGCTGTTTTGTTGCTATTTTTGATGGTTTAAGGAAAGTGGCTATTTGTTTAATGTTCCACTTGCCATTTGTGATATAAAAATGAGAAATTAATGCTGCCATATCCTTGCAAAATTCCTTGAACTTCAGGAAGTGCTCAGGAATATCAAAAAGTTAAATACCATCTTGTGTCATGTTTTCCAAACCATGAACACAATCTGGACAAGTTGGATGGGAACATTATCATCTTGGAAGTAGATGTCCTCATCAGAGTACACATGAAGCATTGCGAGATGCACTTGATTGGAAATAATGTTGAGATAAACTTTGTAATTTATTCTGCCTTCTAAAGGGATCAAGGGGCCTAGGGTATGCCAACATAATATACCCTAAACCATGGCTCTACCATCAGAGGCCTGGACAGTTGGGACCACATAAGTTGATTGAATCATGTGATCTTCACCCATGTGTGAAAAAAGGATGTAGTGTGAATTTCATTAGACCGCATCAGTTTTCACCAGTCCTTAGTGCTCCTTACACCATATAAGGAATCTTTTCATGTTGATAACTGTGATCAGTGGTTTACACAATGGTCTCCTACTGCCATAGTCCATTCAGTGAAATAGAGATGATGTGGATTACCTTGCATTGAATGTCTCTTTCAGTTGGTTTATTGTTTAATGACTGCATAACTGCCTTTCTTCTCCTGTCAATACATATTTGCAACTAAAATTCTCTCTCACAGCAAACATTTTTTCCATGACTGATAAATTTGAATGACAGGTTTTGAAACACCATGCAAATTAAGCTGTCTAGCCCATCATGGCACCTGTGAGATGTTCATCCACTGAAATGCCTTTTTTGAATCCTGCAATTTTGTATTTCCCCATATCTGTTAGACTGACTGCAGATGTGCTTGCCCAAGTCATATATAGTGTGCTGCACCAATTACATACCACATCATGTGGTCAACCTAATTTGCATCCACAGATCAGGGTAGGCCAGCCTAAGTCTGAAAGGGTACATAGGTCATAGGTTCTAATAAAGTGGCCAGCTTTTTGTGAGAGAGAGAGAGGGTCTGATCAAAAGGTTCTGCGACTAAATTTATTCTTACAAAACTAAAGGAAAACACTATTATTAAATATCTTTCCTTTTAGGGTGTGTTTCAGTCTGAGGATCAAAAAAAATTCATTTAGTGCCAAATCTAGTGAATATATGGTGGGTAGAGAAAGCAGAATGTGATAGCACATTGTAGTGATGCATCATCCACAAATCTGACTCCCATTTTTCAGGCCTCTTCTGTCAAATTGCATCTCTTAAGCATTTCACAACAGCCAAATAAAACCACCAATTTAGTTTGACTCATGGTGCACAATACCTTCAATGTCAAAAAATGCAATCATCACCGTCTTCACATTTGAGTGCACATGCCTTGCTTTATTTTCACGATAGTCTTCCACTGAGATGACTAACACTTAGTCTTGGTCATAGCCATAAACCAAAGTTTCATCACCTGTAATAATGTAATAATGCTGGGAAGGAAGTTTTCATAATTCACTGCATGATCAATGAGTCCTGAGACATTGTGAGGCAGTGTTCCTTGTTCCAAAGAACCTGCAGGATGAACTTTATTGAGACCCACCTCATTCCAAAATTCTGAGTCAAAATCATGTGGCATGTACTGTAAGAAATGCCAACTTCTCTCACCACTTCATGAATCATGTCATTAACTTGAATAACTGTTTCCACACTGTGCAAGGTTGGTGGACAGCTGGAGCACAGATCATCATCAATGGAAGTTTGGCCATTTTAAAACCAAGCAAACCACTCAAATGTTTTCAAACAGCTGCAAGCTTAATCTCCAACTTCAGATGATAACAAGGTTTCTGTAGCTGTCTTACTGAGTTTCATACAGAATTTGATGCACACGTTGCCACTTCAAGTCAGCAAGTGTTGCCAACAATGCCAATTGTTTAATGTCCCTATAGTATGCTTAATTTCCCTACAATAAATTCAGTCCCAGAACCTTTTCGATCAGACAAGAGCATACTGTACAAGATATCTTTCTTCCTTTGTTTTAACTGAAAGTATTTAAGGTACATTTACCAAGGTTTGTACATAGTTGGGCAATCAAAATTTAAGGACTTTTCAAGGACCACCAAATTAGGTGTGTCATAAAATCATTAATTCATAAAACTTAACCTAAATTTTAGATCTATACTAGATCATAAACATAATTAAAGTACATTGTAATTAAAACATTGTGTGTGTTTTTGGGATTAAATTAGTCCAATTTACTTATACATTATATCTTGTAGTAAAGACCAGTTCCTTCCAGTAGACGAGTAAGAAACTAGCAAGATTTCTTTACGTGTGCAGTTATTAAATTTGTTTCAGCATGCCCAGTATGTCTTGTATTAATTGGTCATCACAATTATAATGAAGAATTATAGGTACCAAGTCTGACCAACAAATGAATTAGCCTTATATCTGTCTCCTTTAATTTCTCTGACCAAGTAGAACTCAAGTTAGTTTGGCCACTTTCAAACAAAGATGCATTCACCCAACATTATAAAAACTTATTTTTTCAACTGATCTCCTATATTGCTTATATTGTGTTTGATTTTTCTTGTCATATCTAAAAATGAAGTTTCTGATTTACTTAGGTCAGTCAAAGTCTGCGACTTGCACTTTCATGCTGGCCATAGATTCTGGTGTCATGCACACATTTCTCCTTCCCAGTTAGTGTTCCAGGTCCCAGCCTATGAAAGGTTGAGTGAAACAGGATACGACAACAACTGTGTTTTTCCTAATAGCTTTGTTAGTATAGGAAAAAAATAACCATCATGTGATTGCAAGTGAGTGAAAGTAATTAACTGGTCTCCCCCAAGTGAGATTATAGTATATGCTAGATTTCTATTTACTTTGCAAATGTTTTCCTTCATTTGATTGTTTTACTGATCAGTTTTTCCAAATTTATTCTGGAGAATGAATAGATAATGATACTCAGAGACTTTTCAAGACTAAACAAACCCTGTTAACATAAAAAGTATGAATAAAATAAACAAATATTACAAGTCATGAAAGGTTAATCTAGTACAGAATAAATGCCAATAACTCCAATTTTTCACAAAAGAATAGTATTTGTTAAATAAATTTTCTATAATTCATATTTTGAAAATACAGATTACTTCAGAATTTTTTAGATGGCTATCAATTCATGCATCTTATAAAAGCCATCACTTTTTTAGTTCATTAAAAACATACTACTGTGGAAAAAAAAATATTTTGTAGCCAGCATTAATTACAACATCAATGCTGGCTGAATCCTAAACCTGACCAGGTACTTTTAAAACAAGATGGTGCCATTCCTTTACAATATTAAACAGGCATTTTAACTGATGGTGCTTAATGTATTGAGTGTGCATGCATGCACACTCACACTGCGTTCAACATGCTATTATAATGTTGACATACACACTACCAAAAGGGAACTGATATTTTATTTTGGTTTAGATGAAAGTAACTTACCTGTTCCTTCTTGGCCTACACTGTGTGGAGCTCTTGTTACAACTGTTTTTGTCAGCTGTCTTAACTGTTTTATCAATCTTTGACGAGGACCCTGTTTGCTTCTCTGTTGGAGTAATAGTTGACAGCACAGCTGGCCACACAAATATAGATTGAAATCTTGCTTGGAGAAGTTGAAACTCAGCAGTTTTCTTTATATTTGCTATGTTTTTCATTATCATACCATCTGCAGGTTTTGCACTGTCAACATGCCAAGTCTTTGAGAGAGGTAAAACATTCATGTTTTCTGCTAAAGGAACAGAACTAGAATTCTGGCATTCTACTAAATGTTCATCACCTGCTGAGGTAGTAGAAGATGTATTCAGATCATGTCCTAAAGCTTTTCTAAGTTCTTTCATTTCAATTTTCCCAGAACATACTTTGGAATTTTGTCTGTCTTGTACCATTTCTGAATTTCCGCTTTTGGCTCCTTCACTGTCATTTTCTACAGCTGCATTGTGTGTTTTCAGTATAAGGGAAGATTGCTGATAAGTTGGAGACTGAATTGAGCCTGAGGCAACCGTATCATCATCACCACCCTCCACAGTATGCAAGACATCTGGATTCTCTGCTTCCCTGGACACCTGAACAGGATGGAGATCTTTACTGCTAACCAGTTTATTTTTCTTTGCTTCTTTATCAGCTTTCTGCATAATGCTCACCAGGTGCTGAGATGGCTCTGACTTGTCCAGTTTCTGGCATTTCTTTCTCACACAGCTATCTTCTTGCTGACCAGGTAAAGTGCGTTTGGTTGAATTTACTTTGTGTCTTGACCACTGATAAAAGTTTCTATAGTTTCTACCTGCTCGCACGTTCAGTTTGTACCGTTCCAGCAGCAGCAACTTGAATGCATTTAAACTGCTTACACTTGGAGGAAGCAATGGAAGAGAGATCCCTTTCTCCATGTCTTTGTTTGGCTGCTCTGTCTCCACAGACCCCAAATCCAAGGGCAAGAATTCCAACTCTTGGCCACTGGTGATCAACTTTTCTATTTCAGCAACCAACACTTCAAGATCCCATTCTACAACATCTGCTTTCACATCAGCGTATGAAAGTTTACTTTGTGTTAGCTGTTCACTTGTCAAACATGGGCAGCTGTCAGTGCCCCTTTGCTTCAGATTCACTTTTAAGGTCTGAAATTTATAAATCAAAACAAAATAATAAAACCTCATCAAAAGTCTCAATAAGAAAATACATTTAAAAAAAATATGTACCATGTTCAAGAACATTTTGCTCTTGGAATTAAGAGAGAAACAGAAGTCTGTTCAAGCCACCCAAATTCATTCCAGCCATGTAAGATCACTAAACCACTTGTATATTTGTAAAAATTCATGAAAACATCTGCCCTCAGTCACTTGGGCACTTCACTGCTGAGGATGCCACACACCACGCAGCAGTGTTTGGACAAAACACAGAATAAGCAACACTAGGAAAAAATTTTAACCATCAATTTTCCCAGCAAAAAAAGAACACTCTGTAAGACATATCATACAAAATATGACAATTTTTTGTAGTTATCAGTCAACTTGTACTCAAATGTATGGTGATTATGAGTTTATTTAATAAGTTTCCAAACTTCTGAGCAGCAGTGTAGTCTGAATATTACACGTGTATACATTTTACCACCACAAAATGCAAATGCTAATATCTGTATACACATTGCAAAACAAAGCAAAGTTATGAATTTATTGATGATAAAACAGCATACAATGAAAAAAATTATTGTAAAGTTTTGACATCTAGAGTTCCTGTTGCATTCACTATACCTGAACATTGTTTGATGCATATAGTGATGTCATAATGATAGCCAACATTTGCTACCTGCACACCTTAAAACCACATGATCATTAGTAACATGAATGGTTGCCTTTGGCTTGTACTACAGCATTACAACTGCATCTCACATTGTTCACTAGATGTCTGATGCAGTCTTGTTTCCATGCATTCCACTCTTCTATCAAGGCTTGACACAGTACCAGAATAGTCCCAGGAGCACATGGCAATTATCTAAGGCACCTAATGAGCTCACCCCAGGCATTTTCCATGGAATTTAGGTTGAAGAACAAGCAAATTATGAAAGACAGTTATCCTCTTTATGCAAATAGTATAACAACATGTCTAATGACTTCATTCGGGTAGTGCTAAACTGTAACAGTTCTATCAGAGAGAATCAGTTCACTTTTGTGGTCATGTGACACAGCACCCTGCTAGACCACCACCAGAACAGTCTAATGTGGTAGAGACAGGCAGTACCACACTGGTTTGGTTCCAGTCAAACAGGTAAATGATCATATGCAAAGTGAAGGTTGAATTTATTTTCATCAAAGAAGAGAACTTGGGTTCAGCCTGCCAAGGTCTAGTGCAAAAAAGTCCTAACCCACTCCAGCCTCACCCAGCATGTGAAATACTGAATGCCTAGTGTGAAGATTAGCAGAATGTAGCTGATTTTGTACAGCCAGGTCAGAAATATGAGTCCAGCAAACCTGCCTGCCACACTCCATTTTGGATGAATTGTGCTGAAATGGTGCTTTTATGCTGATCCAACAGTTATTGGGACAGTCAGTACTGCTGTGGTCCCCCTGTCAGGTCTTTCATAAACCGTCTGATCTCTCTGTACTTCTGTCAAAGTTGGTTGATAATAGTCTGCATTACACCAAGTTCAGCAGTTGCACCTAAGTCTCTACTTCTGGTTCACAGCCTACCTATGGCTATAAGTCATCATCAAAGCACCAACACAATTTGACCAGTGGTACGCAAAGTTGAATCACCTGATAATGGTGTGAGTTTTGCAGGTACACCCCACCAGAAACAGCCACATGCAAAACTTGAAACAATAAAATTGGACATATCTCAAGCCTTGGATTGACAGAGTTGAAAAATCATACAAGAGGTATCCTACAAAATATCCTATATTGCTTTGTTCAGTATATATACAGTATCCCAAAATGATATAATACTTTTATTTATAGCCTAGGAAACAAAGGAGCTAGATAAAATTTTTGCTTTATACATCAGATACCTCAAACCTGATACACATGATAGCTGTTCAAACCATCTAACATTGGTATCTATGCAAGACATTGCAGCATCAGACAATAAATCAACACACAGTAGCACATTTTCACAGGAATAGCTGTTAAAGCATCAACAATTCTCTGCTGGAGTTCATGGATGGTACCTGGTTTTGTGGCATCTTGCCCATCAACACAACCCACAGAAAAAAATTTAGTGGTGTAAGATCTGGAGAGAGAGTGGTGAGTATTCAACTGATCCACATCATCCCATTTACCTAGCAGTCAAGTATTCATCCAAAAATTCCAGTACATTTTTGCCACACACTGAAAACACATGAAGTCGGGTGTATGCTGTTGTGTTGCATGATACCATCATATGTGAGCATCCGAATGAAATGTCTTAATACTGAGAAACAAAATACCTTTTGTATGGTAACATAAAAATAGGTATACAACTTTTTGGGACATTCTGAATTTATATATGAATCTTTCTTTTTTCTTAGAAAAAAATGGAGGTGTCATTTTCTACTTTATGGAATAAAATCTACATAAACACACAAATATTAAATCAGATTAGTCCACATTTAACACCTTAACTCTTAATAAAGTGACAACTATATACCAACTTTGATTAATAAGTTCAAGATTGCCATGGATTTGTTTTGCCTATTCTCCCAGAGCTTTTTGTAGTTCACTACATTCTTCTTCGCTTCAGCTGAAAATAAAAATGGCAAAATGCCAGTGATAATTTTAAGGCCAAGAAAACAGGAAGATTTCCTGGTTTTAAAATACAGATCTTAGTCATAATAAATTGTCCTATAAATGTCCTAGCAAAATAATACATGGCCAAACCGTATTTTACAGTTGGGCTAGCTAGTGTTTGTATTTTATTTTTAAATAAATAAACAAGTGTAAAGTCAATAAAAATTTAGTCTATTTTAATTCATTCTTGCATGTATTCATGTGTATTCAATAAAGTTTTCGCCATCAGAATATCTGCTTTTATTAGACTAGCAACAAGTTATTGCCAAGTGACAACATATCAAAATACTAAAAGCTAGACAAAATTGTTTATAAATTGAGAGTGCATGCAGGCTCATAAGAAACTCATTTCACAGGGTAAATGATGATAACAACACAGCAGTGGATGGTCAAGTATGTCCATTTGCTGTGGATGAAGGCTCAGTTCAATCTCAAATGGAAACCAACTTGGTTTAGCAAAACTACCATAGCAAAACAGAATTCTAGTAGGGACTTTCCTTTTCCATTTGAAGATGGAAGTAACAGAAGCCATAAGGTGCAAGAATTACACTGCTTCTTAGAAGTAATCATGGCATTACATAACCACATCAAATGCCTGTAGCTGTAAACAATGATATTTGCAGAAGATAACACTACAATATTTAGGTAATTCCTCCATCAGATCATAGTTTAAACTTGCCTCATTCTGAATGAAGAAAAACAAATAGCCTAACTTGACCATATTCACAGTAAAATCCTAGAACTTCTAGTTCATTAAATACTTGAGTTAGTAATTACAGAACATTTGAAAGTGGAATGAATGGCAAAATGCAAAAGCATCACAATCATAATATTACCTTGCTTGTCATATGCACTTCACTTTTTGAGGAAGAGTATTGCAACATTTTTCAATGAAACATAAATTTAAACTGTAACAGTCAAATACTTAGAACAGTTGAAGGTATACAGTAGGTTATTATTATTAGTTTGGCTGTTTTACTAAACTAATTCAGTTCTATTTAAAAGTATGTCTACAAATAAAACTAATATTGAAGTTTAATTTATTAACCATTAATACATTTTATTAATCCTTTTCCATTAAAGTCAGCCAAAACTGGAAAATCACCCAAAATGGCCAGGCACTAATGAGGCATTTAATGACCACCTTTGTATATACTATAAACAGTACATGTAGAAGGATGTTGATCCACATTATCACATCTGGCAACTGATATCACTTTGTTTTCCAGCAAAAGTGATTTTAATAGTGAAGCTACTATGGTGAATCATGTGTTATCCAGTTTATTTACTTGATATGTAATGGAATCCAACTGTGAATCCTTTCTTTCAGATGATATGGACATTTCAAGTGATCACACTTTGGATTTCTCATTATTTAGCTGGTTTAACAGTGACAAACAGATGTTGAATGTAGAAAGTGAGTGTGGGGTTATTGAGGAAAGTTTGAGTCATTTGTGGCTGATCACTGCACCAGTGTTTTTGCAATCTGTTGGCCTGAAGATTGATGTCTTTGTTGATGGGAGGGCAGTAGATTTCTTCTACAAGCTGATACCAGATTTCTTCCCCCACATGGCTGCAAAGTCTAACCACTATGCCACACAGGCCAAGAGGGAAGCAAGCAGAGCTGACAACACCTGGACAGGTATCACCAGAGATATGAAAGTGTCCTGTAGCAGTAAACATAACTATAATTCTGTGCTGTTCATAGAGGATTAATAGAGTGAGGATGACAGATTTAGTGTCAAAAGAAATGACAGTTAAGAGATTAAAGAAACTGAATCAGTATTGACACCTCTGTGATTACAATCAGATAATTTTACTTTATATTTTTGACTTTCTGCACTGTAAATTAAATTTATACCTTCATTTTCTAGACATATTTCATTTTCATTTGGATTACTTAATTGTGTACTAATTCATTAGTACTAATTGAGTAATTCCATTACTGTTGATATTTTTAAAATAATTTTAATTAGATAAGTGCATTTGTGCATAGTAAATACTGTATACATGAATGGGAAAGAGTTAAATATTAATTTGTTTTTAAAGCTGTTCTTAATTTAAAAGCATATTGTTGACTAAAGTTTATTATTGTCTTAAAATGTTAAGACATAAAAAAACAAAATCAATGGGATGATTTTTGGAAGACCACTTTAGCAGTCCACTAAAACCAATGTAATTTTAATGGCATCTGACGTCCAGAAATGGGACCTTAACTGTAGCTCTCTCATTCAAATTTAACAAGGAGTAGACATGAACTTCCAACAACGATAACTAGTTCAGCAGACAATTCTTACAATTTTACTGACAAAAAGAAAAAGAAATATATAGTCACCAGTTTTTAACCTGTGGAAGAAAAAATGTTAGACAGATAGACATACTTACGGAAAAATCTTCTTGGCCGTCCTTTGTGCATTTTCTTTGTCAGTGGCGTTACTTGCAGCAATTGCCTTAATTTTTTATCAATAGATGCAGTCTTCTGATTGTGAGTGCGTTTACTTTTCTTCCCCAACAGCTGATGTTTTCGCTGCAATCTCTTTGAAGCACCAGTGGATGACTTGTTGCCAGTGACACAAGACTTAGCAATTTCCAGAAGCTTTGCCACAGAGAGACCAGGATTCAGTTCATTTAACTTTGGTTTAATGATGCTGTACTAAATATGACAGAAAAAATAATTAACAGATATCAACTGGCAATTCATTGGTTGTACTTCAGGCATTTTTTGTGTGTCAGTATTAAATTTAACTCATCAGGTTTTTTTTATAGACATTTTTTAGATTACAGAATTAAAGAGAAAGATGGTAGACATTTTTGTTTTTAGTCAAGACAGACATTTTGGAGAAGACAGATATGAGAAACAAAATGTCAATGGTAGACTACTTGACTACCAAGGTTGAGGGCCTGAGTTTGATTCCACAGTGTATGAACTCAGTTTGGCATGCCTCCCTAGCATGGCCTTTTCTTTCAATTCACCAGCTGGCCACATAGGTTTCTTTTCACATCTATAAATGAAAGGTTCTAGTTGGGACTTTCACTAGGTTTGGTAAGTCAGTTGAAGTCAAAGTGCACAGGACACTTTCATTTTGACCTTAGTTTCCAGTGTTCCATACCCAATCCTACCTATTGTCTGGGTCCTGGTCTATATTAATGATCAGGTACAAAAGGTGATACAGAGGATAAGTAACAACAACAACAACAAATGTCATTTAAATGTGGTATCTAAAAGTGTAGAGCAAAGTATGAGGAACAAACTTAAGAGCTGAGGTTCTATCACACTATCAACCTCATTTTTAACAGCTTCACCATGGTACGACAACTGAGAAATTACTTTTATTTCATCTTGCACTCAAAAAATTTCAGTATAAAGAATGAGGCCAAGAAATAACAAATTATGGCTAGTTCTAAAAAAAACCAAACAAAAACTGTAACCTACCTGCTTTTTAGGATCAAATGTTGTTTTCCCACTATCCACCCCATCTTTAAAACACTGGGCAATTTTCTTTTCAATCAAGTTATGCAGTTTCTCACGTTCTTGCCATAGTTTTACAAAATGACCAGGTGAGTTGTTCTTCAACAAAGATGGTCTTGGAACAACAACATTTCCTAAAAACACATACATACATATTATTATATAATTAAAGATGATAATTTTGCATGACCACAAAGTCACTCACTGGATGATTAAATACACTTTAATATATATTTGCTTGGACATATCATAAAAGCATTCTGATAAGGAATCATCATTTTGACTGAGCTATAAATTACAGATTACTAGATTTTTAATTTGTAGCATACTTTAAAAATGACTGTAACAAATGCACTACTACTGATGTAAGCCAGTTACTTAAACACACACAGATAGACAACTTCATCTACCAGATATTTCAAGTTTATTTAATTTCAAAACCATTATAAATACTTTCATCAACAGTAGTTTGATCAGTAATCTCATTAAAAAAAAATTATTTCAGTTACCTGACTAACTACACAGGACACTCAAATCAGATTAGAATAGTTTCATGATTGAAGTGAATGATCAAGAAAATGTTTTGAGAGAGAGAAAAATTTATTCTAGAACAAAGCAAACAAGCAAACAATGTGCCTGATACCATGAAATGAACCAGATAAATTTTAATCTTAAACTAAAAAGTTCTAATTCAAATGCAACTATTGAAGTCACTTGCATGTTTCTTGACACAATTCTGAGATCTTCTGAACAAAGCAACAATCTAAGTGATTACTAATATTCTCCTTCTCATAAGAAAAAAAGCAAACTCAGTGTTAGTATAAATAATACCCTAGTGAAAAACTAGAATTTTTTTTTACAAATGTAGTAATTCTGAAGGAAATTCGGCCAAGAATGATTTCTTTGAAGCGATAACATGGACTTTTGTCTCTCTTAACACACACACAAACAAAAAAACAAAGTGTGTGTGCATGCATGTTATGTATATACTACTGACCAATGGATTGGAAACAATTACAAATATGGGCAATTATTTTAAAAAATAGTATATCAATTTATTTCTCACCATAAAATAGTGAATATATGGATGCAAAAATATACACATTTCTAATAAACTTTGATTTAAACCCTTTTATCATCAAAATAACTTCCTTTGTGCTTCAGAACACAGATATTAAAAGAAGCCCGAAGGTTTCCAAAACATGCTTCCATCCGTGTGACATAGTTTCACTATATGAGAAATGGTCCAATAAGATGATGTCACATGCCTCAAAGCATTATAAGTTGCAGGAGATATTTCTAAATCTCAGAGAAGTCACAACTGTTCAAGGTGCAGTTATCAAAACTATCTGTTGTCAGAATGGCAGAAAGCAAGTAAATTGATATTGAAACACGATCTGCTATCTTAATTTGAGAAAGGAAACCCTGGCTGAAAGAGAGACTTCCAAGAAACTTTAAATTTCCAACAAAGGTGTTCGCTACACTCTTCAGATACACCACACAACTGGGAGTAACACAGGTATGAAAAAAAACACACAGAGGGAGAAGAGTGACATCTAAAGGGCAAGACAAATATATATTATGTGTTGAACAAATAAAATATACTACTTACCAAAAGTTAAGCAACAAGTTAAAAATATATTTTTTTCAAAATGGTTAAAGTGTTATTCACTAAATAATCAACAGAAACTCTTAAAGTAACAACTTTTATCAAAGAAACATGTAAATAAATTAAAAAAAAATTTAAAGATGTAAAGAGCAACAAGCAAGAATTCTAACAAAGAAAGTAAACAAAAGTGAATTAGAAATAATTAATAGAGTATGTAATCCACCTACCCAAACCCTGACAGCAATATGTGACTCATGGTGACTCTGCATGTTGCATATAACCCTAACAAAAAGCAGGGCAATAAGTCCATTACCTTATCAAGATAAGTTTAAAGTTCTTGGAGTGATCTGGAAAGGAGGCAACATGTCTTTCTAGAGTATCCCAAACATTCTCAATTAGCTCAGAATGTGCTGTCTACATCATACAAGTAATGATTTTTTCTTAAAGATATTTGTTGATTACACATGCACTTATGTGAATGAGCATTATTTTTCATTGAAATAAAGTTATCTCCAATTTTATGGTCTAACAGGGATCCAAGATCTTGTCCTTATGCATCATTGCCGTCAGGGTATCTCCAATACCATCAAACCACCACCATCATAATAACCCCTTTCCATGATGATTGGGGGTTGGTTGCAAGGGCAATATTCTCTCCAAATAGTACTCACTGTGAGTCACATCCTAGACTAAATCTTAATTCATCAGTAAAGAGAACATGGCTCATCTCATGTGTCCAAGCAACATGTTTACGACACCAGCTTAACTGCTTCTGTTTAAGGTGGCTGGTCAAGAGGATTATACATCATGGGTCATCTCACCTAGCCCTCTTTCATATTTAATATTTAAAAGATGGATTACATACAAATACTTTAATCAACAATTACATTTAAAAAAAAACAATAATAAATATACAACTATTGGTGCAATTTGATGTAATCTGGGACATAAACAAAAGCATGAGGTTATACCTGTTGGTGCTTCTCTGTCTCTCTCTCTCCCTAAGAAAAGAAAGAATACATAAGACTTACTGTACCAACATCTTAGTAGGGAGTGCAGCCTGGCAGTTTTTTTTAGTTTTTCCAAAGTCAGGTGACAATTCATATTGTACTCCTTGAAAACTGTCACAATATCATGGCAAATCAAACACACAGATTTTGTATCTACTTCTGTGTAGAAATACTTTGTTCAGTCCTTATTGAACATTCCTTATTTGTTGGTCACTTTTTTCTTTTTAGTGTCACTCATCTTTCACAAAAGTCTCAAATCACCACCACAGAATGGAGAATATGAACAAGGAACACGAAGATGACACTGATAGAGTAGCATTGAACAGATGATGTCGACCATTTGTATGATCTTTATATATGCTGCAGACTTCCTGTTTCTAGCATTCTAATGAGCAATTGCACTGGACTTCCGGTGTCACGATTCATTGATGACAGAGGGTCATGGATATGAGAGCCTTTTTGATTCCAGTCATCAGTTGATATGAATCATCATAAAATACTGCATAAAATCCAGTTTTTCAGTTGTTGGTTCATGAATCACAGCACATCTCATTCAGTTTGAGCCATTACATAATCATGTAATATCTGGCTTTCACACAATGACATTTTTCCATCACTGGCTAAGGCCCTCTAGTAGAGCAAAAAAGGTTGCAATGGGAAAAATTACACAAACATTGAATCAGAGAAGACTGGAATAAAGTGTTATGGACTGTTGAGTCAAGATTTGAGGTATTCAGATCAAAACATAGAATCTTTGTATGCAGAAAAGTTGGAGAACACTTGTTGGAGCAGTGTTGGTCCTACAGCTAAATATGGTTAATTGTTTGGAAGTGTCTTTGTACAATTAATGAAACATTGACAAAAAAAAAACAAAACATTACCACGGTGTTCTGCCAAGACATTCAATTCGTTCTCACAATGGACTAATGAGCGCAGGGTTCATTCTGCAACATTTACCCTTAAGCACACTTCAAATTATGCAGAGAATATGTGGAAACCAAAGGCTAGGTGTTCTCCATACCATAGTCACCTTATGTATCACCCATTGAACTCTTATGGGATAAACTCAACAGAAACATCAGGAAAATGATGCCACATAATACAACGTCATGAAAATATCTTCAGATTGCATAAAACTCAGTAACCCTCAAATATTTGGGAATATTTTTTGATAAACTCCCCTGAATTTGCTGTTGTCAAGGCAAAAGTGTGTTATTTTGATGAAAAAAATGTTTAGTTATTTATTAGATATGTGTATTTTTTTGCATTCATATACCAAATCTTACATTCATTAAGTTATGGCAAGAAATAAATGGTTATATTATTCTTATTTTAATTGTCCCCATATTTGTTTGCATCCATTTTTATGGTATAGAGAGAGAGAGAGAGAGAGAGAGAGAGAGAGAGAGAGAAGAATCTAATGACCAATTCACAAATCCAAGATTTAAATCCCATAACCTCATATTGTTAAAAAAATGTTAAAAACAAAAACTTATATCAGATTTGTTGGGGTTTCTAAAGCAATTATATTTACAATTTTAAAAATTTCTGTAAACTGAATAAAGGAACATTAACAATTAACAACGTACTTCAAAATTTCTCATGTAAAAAGTTTGCAAATTTATGGATTGGAACTTCTGCTACAAAATCAATCTCAAACCATATAGGTTTGTCAAAATTATTTGAGCACCATCTGAGTATTGAAATGAAACAATTGTAAACTGCTTACCTACTAAATAAACAAATATATTAACAATTGTGCAATAAATGTCTATCAAATAGCAATTTGTTACCTCAGAAAATGAATGTCATATGTAGAAATTGAAAAGGTATATAATAAAAATCACTACAATTAATATTCAATGTGGCATTTATTATGAGTTACTGCAGCACAGTGCTCCGACATAGCTTCAATAACCTATATGCAGTCTGTCCAAGTTTTTCCACTTTTCTTCAGCAATGTCCACAATGTTGCTCCATTAGTGACACTCACAGCTTTCACTGTGGCATCTAAATAGTCCCCCAAATATTCTCAACAGGATTTAAATTAGGTATCATGGCAGGACACTCCATCATAACTGCTAAGACACCTGTCACCTTTCTGGTCAAATAGCCCAGCACAGATTTCCATTGTACCCTTCGTTTGTATAGCCCTATCCAATCATTTAAAATCTACTGGAGATAACAAGGTAAACAAAAATGCAATAATAGACTTTCTGATCCATTATTCCATGTATCTTAAGATTTACAAATCCATAACTAAATATAGCCATAAACATTGCCCTTCCACATCCACATTTGACACTAGGAACAACAGTTTTGGTTTAGTTTTTTCCCTTTCACACAAAATCTGCTTCTTATTGGCAAATGTTGGTAAAGAGAACAATTTTCCATTGCTTGAAATCTTGTTCTAGCAGTTCTAAAGATGTTTCTGGGCAGCAAGTCTACCACACAAACCTGCTTCTCTTTGCCTTGTAGCTACTGTTGATTGAAAAATCTTCCCTGGACTTATTCAAATGATATTTTTTAGATCTTGTGATATCTGGCAACAATCACACAGGTTGGAAAACATGATGCAATGGTCTTCATGGGTATCCATATTAATTTCCCACTTTGCCAGTTAATTAGAGCTTCTTAATGATATACAACATGGGTTCTTCCTGAATTTTATGTATAATACAACTAAACAAACAAAACTGATTTTCCTAATTTGTATATTTTGTATGAATTCAAGAAAAGCAGCAATATTCAATTCTTTGTAATTACAGTTCTGAACTAATTAGAGTTATTTAAATTCTATGATTTCAGACTTAACTGCTATTGACAAACTATTTTTTCCATCACAATCTAATCTACATTAAAGTAAACCTATGCTGAACATCATTTAAATTTCACATTAAAATTCTCATATAATTTTGACAAGAACTGTAAATATTTTATTTTCAAATTTATTGTTAAGGCTTCTAATATCAAGAGTCCTCATTATTAAACTAGTATAATTACCACAAAAATCTAAGCTATTACATAAAACAAATTACAAATGACCATGTACATCCATTTATAAACTCATGCTTCACTATTCTCAGGTTCATACTAGTAATGATATGAAACATATTCTATCACAAGCTTAACTTTTACATTAGTGCTATGGAAGTCTCTTGAAGCCAAACTCTTCAACCTACCTTCACTAAACATTATTTTTTCAGATATACAAAGTACTCACCAATGGTGAAGCCTACTGTTATCATCACGGAGAAAACAGATATTCTGGCCTTATGTTCATTATAACGCTGCTTCTAGAACTCAGCAAATTCCAATGAGACTTCAGTGTGAGGCATCAGCCTTGGTGACTGAGAAAGTTACATGAGTACAGGTGAAGGCTCTTAAGTGATGGTCAAGGTGCAAGCCAGTCAAGAGTTATTTAAAAAATCTCCACCACATATTCAAAAAAGATCTCCTCTGTTTAGCTGTGGGAGGAAACAAGTGTCTAAAAAAAAACTCCACACAGATGAACTGGTACAGAGAAGTGAAAAGAAAACATGCTGCAAAAGGTCCCCAAGCAGTCAGATACCAGCAGGAACCAAACCCAGGTCCTTGCACATGGTCATCTGCTCCCACCTTGAGATGATAACAACAAGTGCAGAGACATCAGCTAAATGAGGCTGCAGCTCAAAATCAAGAGACTCCAAAACTGAAAACTCCAATATGCTCGAAACTTTCCCATCAGAGAAATAAGCAAGTACACAATGGTATACTAAATATGGACAGTTCTTATGTCAACTGTTGTAACTCTGGATCAGTTATTTAAAATGTTGTTAGAATTTACTTTCACACCATACTCAAGATTTTAACAGGAAAACTGTCAATTAAAAAAAAAGAACTATACTCAGAAGCATTCTTTCCTATCAGCAGTGAAGTGCGTGGCTAACCCAAGTTTCAATAAAACCACACCACAAAACAAAATTGTGATTTTACACACCAGCCTTTTTGTCTGCCTGCTGCTTGGCCAAGTCTTCAACCAGCTTCTGTTTGGCCACTTCTAGTTCTTCTACATAGGAAGATTTTGTCATTTTAGAAGTGCAGCTAGATGATGCTGTTGCTGCCCTATCCTGTTGTTGTTTCTGCCCAGAAATGCTTCCCTCCTAAAGTTAATTTAAAAAGAAACTCTAAATTGAAACTACAAATACACACATACATAAAAAAACTTTCTTTGTTCATATAGACAGGTACTTTTTGGTTTCTCAATAAAATATAAAGCATAACTATCTCCACTGAATGTTGTAACTCTTGGGCAACCTGAATGAGGTTTCTCCATTAACTGGGAGAAATGATCAAGAGTTTCCTAACTGGGAGAAATGATCAAGAGTTTCCATGGTCACTCAGTTCCAGAGAAAATTACTGTAAACAATACATGTTGTACATGCAGTGTCATGTTTGGGTTTCTTTCCTCAATATGCAGGTCCTCTTCAACCAGAAGTTGAACACATTTGAATGTACCATACAAGCACTGCAAGCTTGAAAATGTATGTTGCTTATTTTTTTAGAGCACTGATAAATTAAGTCTTTCCCCCAATTAATTTCTTGGTTAATAATTTTACAAAATATGAAAAAAATAAAATAAGGATCCCTTTAGTGTGTAAAGTATGGTTCAGGAAGCATACATAAGGGTTGCCTGTTTTTTTTTCTTTCCCATTCCTGCATTGATTTATTTCTTTGGAATGTCATTGTTACACTGACATGAATTCTCTCAGCAGATATAGTAACAGGTAATATTTCATCCTCAGATCCATGAGAGTTGATATTTGCAATCAATCTGCTTTAAAGTTGCCACAAGTTTGTCAAGTGAAAGTCAGTAGTACTTCCTGAGCTTCATCACAGTTGCTGACAGAGTGGTAATGGAAGACTTTTTTTTTTTAATGTAATAAGAAGCAGAGAAATTTGTCAGCAACACTAAACTGGAGAAAATTCAAGTTGGTAATTTACTTTATGACATTCCACCAGACTTATTTATCCCTTACACAGATCCATTTATTTAAAATTTCATCCAATCTGTTAGCTTCACATATATACTCAAAGTGTCAGCCATTTTGTAAATGAAGTAAAATAATTTTTGAAAACTGGTTTCAAATGAAGGAAATACTGACCTGAGAAACATCTAGTGTCTCAGATACTGCCTTGCCAGTAAATACTTTTACTTCATCCTGAAAAAAATGAACAAAAAAAAAAAAAACAAAGAAACAAAATGAGCAACAAATTTCTTGTGCAAAGGGTAAAACTTTGTAAAGGTAATGACTCAAGATTTCCAAAACTGAATCTGCTTTAAAATTCTAAGAGAGTCTTATTAGAGTTGTATGACCATCCTGAACTGTTGTAGTTTCATGAAACAAAGTTAAGATTTTCAAACAACAATTATTTTGTAATGTTAAAGAGAGTTTAAACCACTAGAGATGAATTGTTTAACAAAACAAGCTTTGATGTGATATGAAAACTACAACCCCTAAACAACAGAGCTTACATAAGCAAGACAATTTATCAGCAGTAATTATTGTTACATATGACAAAAACAGGCAATCAAACTTCTCTAGGAGAAACTCTTTTGTGGAGTGGGGCAGCCAGCTAGATTTGGAAAGACCAGCTGAAGAATTAATATCAATCCAAAAATTTTTAATCAAGGTATAGACAATAATAATAATAAAATATAACAAAACGACAGTAATAATACTAGATACAAATGAAAAATTAAAGCTATAGAAAGTATGGATACAATCAGAGAATTTCCCACACATTTCTAACAGAAAGACCAAAATCTATAAAAGTTCATTTTACCAGATGGAGAAGAGTAATAACATAGATAGGTTCTACTACAAACCAAGATAAGAGTATCTTACTATGAAAGTGATATCGTCTTTCAAATATTAAAGTTGTGTATTTATCTTTACATTAATACCAAACATCTGCAAGTGTGGCCCTTTTTCTTTAGTACTTGCATCTCTATTCTGAATATATGTTCTGTTCTGGGGTTAAAGCCAGTCAATGCCAAAATTGTTCATGATTATGAATCAAAATGCTTACAGTTTGTTTCTCTAACCAGTCTTCTTTTTGTTTCCACTCCATCAGTCTTTTATAGCGCTGCAGTATCATGTTATCAGTGCGACCAGGAATTTCTGACGAAATTTTGGACCAATTTCCTGTTTAGAGAAAAAAAAAACAAACAAACATCTTAGGTCCACTATAATCAGCCTCTAGCAAACATGTCACCAAACCATATTTTCTATTGTTGCTTGCTGGAAGTCAGTTGATAGGGAAGAAAATAAACCCAACTCCAGAACAGGGTTTACTACTTTGTTAAATACAAACAATACATAGGAGCAGGACACATCACAAAAACCATGATCTTGGGGTTAAATGACAGGATCTAGTAAATAGTAAAGGTCCACATTTTTTAATCATAGCCTTGTCTAGCTTCTATCACATGGTAATATGTAAAACACTGTTGGTTTCCCTTTAAAACACTGAAGCACCAGTACTACAAACAGAGTACAATTAAAGGTAAAAGTACTACTTACACCTAAGGTAAAAACACAAAGAAACAAACAAAAACAACAAAAGCTTAGCAAAACAGTAACCATGTGTTTTTCTACTAAATTATTCAGTCCCCTTTTTTGGATCATACATGCAGGACAAAAAAAGATGAGCACCATCACATGACTACTTTACCCACCTGGTCCATATTTTTTCACTAAATTCAACAGCTGCCCGTCTTCCTCATAATTCCACGGAGTTAATTTAACAGAAGGGTCAAGTGAGTTTACCCACCTAAAACACACAAAAACAATGACATAATCAATTCAGTATTCTTCTGGAACATTAACTCTAAAGTTACAAACCTGTTCAGGGAGGACACAAAGATGACACGTGCACAGCAGGTGCGTGCTGATTTTGTGTTTGTGAAGTAGACTCCCAAGTGTAAAAAAGAGCCGAGTGCACAACTTCTCAGTGGAGAGCAAAAGACAGTTAATTGAGTTAAACCACTCAAGTTACCTTCAGAGATATTCTGCAAGCATCCATTAGCCAGTGGTGATGGCAACATTGGAACAGGCAAGTGATTATAAACCAAAAAGTGGATTCTTAATTTTGCTTACAATTATGAAATACAAAGCGATATTTACATAGTGAAACAAACTTTGTAATTTTTTCCGTCTTTGTGTAATTAAAAAAAAAAAAAGCAATTAAAACAGACAAATTTCTATACTGTTTGTGAATAATTTCAGATAAAGTCCCTTTTGATGACAAAGATTTAACTCTTGCTGCAAGTATATTGGCAGAAACCCAAGTTAAAGTAAAGTTTGGAATCATGTAAACAAATATTGATTTTTTTTCCAAATATCTGTACAAAAATAATTTGAAAAATTAAAGGCATACACAAAAACAACAATGTATCAAACAGGTACAATCTATTCTTCAATTTTTGAAAGAACTTTTTTTTAAATTTTTCAAGTTACTATATATCATTCTAATAGAAACATTTCACATGCACATTATTCTACTTCACTAAATAAATCAAAATAAGTCTCAAGACTAGCTCTGTTACTGAAATTCTTCCTACTCTATTTTAAAGAGTTCTCTTTTGACGTTTGTATTGAGGAAAAAGAGCTACAAAAATAGAAGAAAAAAACACAAGTTACCGTTCTCTACATTGGTTACCATTTCTATGAGGCACAAAGTATGAGACTCTATTCCAGTTTCCAGTTCCTACCAAATGAACAGCAGTAATTAGCATCTGAAATTAGTAACACAAAGAAAACAAATAAATTTAAGAATGCAAACAATAGGTGTATTTTTCACTCATTTCCTTCTTCTTTAAATTTGGGGTGTGGTATTGGTGCAAGGAAAGATTAAATAGTAAGGAAAAACAAAAAAAACCAGCAGAAACAAATACTCGACAAACTTACAGAATGACTGCAAAATCTTAATATTGAAATGTAAAAAAAAAATAATTTTAATTTCTCTTTATTCTACCAAGAAAAAAAAAACTTATAAATTCAAATTATATTAAAATTAAACAAACAAAACCATCACATTAATAAAAAAATAGTACTTGTACAAAACATACTGAAGAATCTTGTTTCTGTCTTTCTTTACATAGAAAACAAACAAATGCAATAAGGTCAATAGTGAATGGATCATCAGTGGAATAGTCCAAAGCACTTTCATCATTTGAATTCTCCTTCCTAGCCCATATATTGCACATTTAAACAGGAAACCAGTATGCGGGAGGTACAGCAATTCTCCCTGTTTTTCATACCGTTTGTTTTCACATCACAACAATTTCAGTCAGAGTAAACGATGATTATTTCTTCAAGGTCCTGTGAAGCTATGAACAGTTACACCACATTTCACTTTAATAAACGGTGTAGCATTTTTAGCTTTGTAAAAAAAATGACTCAGTAAGGCGCACAAACAGAACAAACATCTGTATGACACTCAGAGGATGGGTTCATACTATGCTTTACAGATCTACAGAGAGCAGCAAAACTAACCGAGTCTTCTTGCTTTGTCCACTTCCCTCGCTTCCGTAAAGGATCAAGTTTTGCCCACTTAGATGAACACTGATCAGCATTTCTATCCTCCATATAAAAAGATACTAAAACAATAAATAAAATAAATAGATCTTTTTTAAAGTGTGTATCATCATATTACATCAAATATTTACAATAACACTGCTGTAAAATACTGGGCAGAGAAAATGTCTAATGATATTCCACCAGGCAGAAAATTTCAGTGTAAACTACAAGTGTTTTAAAACAGATTAAAACAGCACATTTTTTAGGAGACCCTCAAAATTACCCATTGAAAAAAAAGGGGGGGGAGCCTTTAAAATAGTTCAATTTTACAAAAATGTTGTCAGATGTTATGCCGTGATAACGTTGCCACATGCCTAAACCAGTCTGCCTTTTACAATGTCAACTCTATGTGATTGGGTGGGTGGAGGAGAAAGAGGATGACAACTTTAATAAATCCCATTTTTCAGCAGTATAATAGTTTCATTACAAATACACTGAAGCAGAAATAAAATGCAATACACACTATTCATTTGTGCCTCTATTTTGCAATGCTGATAAACATGATAATCTCTCCATGAAGTTTGTTTTATGTTTTGTTCTTTTTTACAGAAAAATCAGCAAGAATATTCCCGACATAATCGCTATGGTCCACTCATCCAGGCTTTGCTAAGTTTCGGAGTATTGCAGAATTTCTTGTTGTTGTAACATTATATGACTGCTGTCCAGTCCATCTCTCTTGGTAGAGAAATGTTGGCAGTGCAGCTCAGCAGCCTTATATGATACACATTGTAAGGGGGGGGAGACGAATCACTTGGATAAATCTCTAGAAACATAAACAATCAAGCAAGCATTCTTTACAATTTTAACACATGGCAAAAAAAAACAAAAAACAGTAACACTCTCACCCTGGTTCCAAGGAATACGGCTGCCAATTCTACAGCTTTCAACCACTTCTCTTAACATTTTTTCCTCTTCTTCATCCCACTCCCTAAAAAAAAACGAAAGAACCAATGAAAACACAACTCAAATGCGTAAATTTATAATAAATAAGGACTACAGTATGTCAGACCATCAAAACCCAGTAAATTCTGCATGATTCAGCATTTATTGTTATTAACCATAACCCAATATTTTTATCTCTTGATTGCCTTATAACAGGATACTAGTTTCAAAAGCTTACATGGATAATGCTGAAATATTCACAAGACTTATATATTCTCACTTAGATGGACAGGCGCACATAACTTGAAAAGATGACGTGCTAGAAAGTTCTCCTGAATTTCATCAAAGCTCCACAGAATGCTGCCCATCTCCTAAACAAAGATTTAAAACTAATGCAAGTGTGTTGCTGAAAAATTGTCACAAACCATTTCAACCTAGATGTTGCCTGCTTGGAGCAACATTAGATGAAAATTCTTAATCCACAAACCAACTTGTCATCTTTCATGGGTGAAAAACCAGACAATCCAAAATTGAAAAACTATAACTTTCCAAAAACAAATGCAGTCGTAAATACAAATGTTCACAAAAATAAACAAAACTAATTGCTATGTAGAGAAAAATTATTTTATTTCCTTTTCTTAAATTTCATATTTTACTCTTGTCAAAAATGATAAATTATGGATAAATCAGAAGGTAGATTTATTTACCGTCTTAGATTTAAAGTGTCCAGCTTTCTTCTGTAGTACTGAAGGCACTGAAAGGGTGTTCTATTGGTCTGTAACAGATTGGAAACTTGAAGTTAACCAATCAATCATATCTGTGTACATAAACTGCATTAGTATAAATGACCTTAAAGAAAACTATACACAAAACACCTACAATTTTTAACTACAGTTACAGTTCCCATCACAGCAAGCATAAAATGACCTCAGCTAAACTGGAATAGGGAGCAGCCTATGCAGTTTGAGAAAGAATGCTTTTCATTAATAATTTAAACATTTTTCATATTCAAATCGTAAAGTCAGCAACTTTATGAATTCAGAAATTAACAGCAGCCCAGATGTGGTCTTGAGAGTTTTAATCTAGGTGATAGCTAAAATTCCTGAAGAAAACACAAAACTATTATTTTTATTATTATTATTATTAATAAACAGAAGATCATCTATTAAACAGCAAAGAAAAATTAAGTTAAACAAAGGCCAAACAAGCACAGTAAATGTAGAACATTACAATTTTGTCAGGTAGAAAAGTTTCGCCAATAGCAACAAGCCAAAAGATCATGAGTATGTTATGTTCAATAATAACAGCATATACAAAACATACAAAGCAACAAGGTAAAAGACAAGAATAGTTCAAATTTTAACTTTCTATTGGACCAGATGCTACTCATCTGCAACAATCATACTTTAAATTAATATGCACAATGGTTGTGTCTACAGGGTTAGCAACTCACATTTAATTCTTTTGCAATAGCCACCCAATTCTTCTTATCAGATTTCTCAACCAACTCAAGGAGTTTATTTACTTCTTCCTGAAGCCACTGTCCTCTGTTGACATGAGGAGACAGCACATTCTGCCACATCAACTGACATGCCAAGGATGACCGCTGATTAGAAAACTAGAAAAAGAAAAATGAAAATTGTTTGTTTCTCTTTCCTCTTTCTCAATAGATTTTAAAAAAATATACACCATACCGAAGTCTCATTTTGCCTATTTGGGTTTACATTTTAATAGATTTGTCACTTTTCTTTAAACTTGGCTTAAGAATCTTGAGCTTTGGAAACATCATCTTTTCGAGACAGTTATGAAATGCACATCTGAGAAAACCAAAAATCATAACAAATTATTTGAGAATAAACACCTGAAATAACTTGCCACAATCTCATTAAACATTTCAGATATCTTCAGCTGAGAAAGAGCAACTTGATGGCATTTTGATTTAGCCTCTCTGTCAAAGTAACTTTTTTTTTTAAAGTTTCGTAAAACCATAAATTATAAAAAGTAAATCTATAAAAAAAACCCTTTCAAGATGAATGGGGAGATCAGCAGTAACAAAAGGTGAATCTAAGTTACTTTGCAACTGTAGTCATTCTTATAATTTCAGATACAAAAACAAACTAATAATTTTTGTCTATTATATCACTGATAAATAGAACAGTTTATTACAATGCTCTTTTGTATCATTTTAAGTATAAATACTAGAAGATTATTGGTTACCTCAGTTAGTTAATTACTTTACCTGTGAGAAACATCAGGTAGTTAGCCAAAAACTTGTCTGCTAAACAATTAAGTGAAGCGTATTGAGTATTACCAAAACTAAAAACTTCTTTACATCAATTATACCTACTGTAATCACAGACATTTTCATCCAGTCTGTTTTCTCAGGATCAACCTTAAACAAGATCTGCTCATCAGAAAAATTTCTAAAGATATAAACAAACAGAAAAAATTTTAATATTCATATTTTCCAAAAAAAAAAAAAAAACAAAAAACAAAAAAACTACTGCTTGTTAGAATTACATTTCAGTGAATCTCATATCTAAATAAAGTTTAAAAAATTGTGAATATAAAATTTTTTTAAACTACAGCATAAACAATATAGCCCTTATAATGTCAGAATGCAATCTTTTCATATAATGTGTGTTTATATATTGGGCACAAAAATCTAGAGATTCATTTTATCAAAATTATTAAGAGAGATCAAAATGTAATGTGGTGCTGACTCATAGGTCTGAATCTAATATAGGAAACACGTGAAAAACACCCTGCCAGTGTAAAACATCGGATGATACGTTAAACATTCCAAAATGTACTCTTATTTGTGGGTATAAAAATGCATGATTTAGTACCTAATATCAGTTGTGCAGTAAAATCCACAATGGTAGTTTGGAAACATCATATGACCAATGGTTATTCCCATTGTATGGATGCTCATGATAAACAGATGATCAGAGGAATGGTCCTGTGAAACAGGGTAATCACTGTTACCCAGACCACAACAGAACATGCCAGAAATCATTGGTTTTACATTAAGCAATTGTTGCAAAACTGATTAGATTTGAGAAAGATTCAAATTGTCGGATGTTTATTTATGAAAGTGTTCAATTTTGATTTCTCTGATCTGATGGTAGGTCACATGTATAGTGACTTTCAGAACTCTTTGCTGATGCCACTTAGCAACAATGTATTGGTGTTTGGAGAGATCATAGCTGGCAACAACTTCAGTGATCATTGTTTGTCATCAGACTGTTCAAAAGTATCTGAATAAGATTGAGAGACTGGTAGCACCATCTCTTCATCAACAACTGTCACCAGGATTCATGTTCCAAGACACAAGATTAAGACTGTCAGTGCATATTTAAAGCCATCCATCATCACTACCACCACAATGGACTAGCCAGCCATGTTTCATAGGGCCACCACCATAACTGCCACTACTACCACAACAATCGAATAGCTAGCCATGCCCCCTGATCTTTCACCCATTTAGCATCAATTGTAGATGTTCAAGATTTGAACCTCCCTCTACAGAACCTACACAATCTGGACATGTGGCCTTGACTGAAGAGTAGCAGACATTACCAGATGGGGTGATCAATGTCCCTTTTCACCCATGCGCAAACATTAGCTGCATAGAGTAGAGATAGCCTCAATCAGTACTATGCCAATTATTATGCAATTGTAAATTAAAAAAAAAATAGTTACAATCATGTGTTTATGGATAAAGTCTAGAAGGAAAGAGAGACAGACAGACAAAGGCTAAAACTCTCACCCATTCAGTTCCTGGCAGCCCTTACTTGGAAAGTACTGAGTTTCTCAACAGAAAATGGCATAAAGTCAGATAAAAAATCTCAGACCAGGCAGTAGTGGACAGGGTAGCAGACAGGCTGTGAGTTAGGAAGGAATAATACTTTTGTGATCACACTTACTGGATTTCTTTTATTTCATCTTTCAACAGCTCTCTTTTCTTCTCTATTTTATCCCCTTTCTCCTTTATGGTGGTATTCATTAATTTGTCCATCTGTAACTCCATCCTACAAAAAGAATAAAATATTTAGTCAGTAGCAGAATTTTAAACTAGTGAATGTTTACAACACTATTTCTAAATTCAGTCTTTATTTCTATACCATTTATTACGTTTGATCAGATACAATCTGGACAGTATCAAATCCGATTTATTCAGGAAAAAGATTAGACATTCTATTTTAAAATTAACACATTGTAAATATATGAGGTCTAAATATTTATTGACCAAATATTTCTAAAAACCCTGGCACAATTACTGTTGTTTGTCAGATATCAGCCAAACAAAACATGACAAAAAGCAGGGAAAAAATTGCAGGTGCATGCCTCAACTTCCAGAACTAGATATACCAATTTGAATTACTTATAGCTGAACTACCTGAAAAGGACAAATTCAAAACAGACCCAACTTATGTTTAAAACAGCTTCACAAAAAAATAAATTATTATTTATCTGCCTGTTAAAAGTTCCACAGATCCAGAGTTTACAACCGCAAAAGATATGGAAGTGTTGTAATTACTAAGTTCATCAATTCTCTCTCTTGGACTGATCAAACTTGTGCATTTTTTCTAGAATATTCTGCAACTCATCTGAATGCTGGCAGAAAGTACTTAAACATTTACAGAGAAACCAGCACCTGACTATGACAAAAAGACAGTGAAAACATGTTTTTGAGGTTAATTTCTGATTTTGGTCTAGTCGAACTGAAATAAAAATCCCCAACTAACCTTTCTAAAGTAATTTTCCCTAACCAAATTCACCAATCAAATAATAATATTTTTCTGTGATCCTGTCACTGCTTTTGACTTTCAAATAATCTATGAAAAGGCCTTTGTTTACAAAATGTAAACGAATTGTTTGTGTAATTCTTATAAGCAAATCTACTCATTCCATATACTATTGGAAAACTTCATCTTTATGAGGACAGTAAGCTCAAACTACTAACAAAATTTGACCAATACACATGGTTATTGGGCTTGGCATGGCTGTATCCCAGTTCAACAGATATCAAATGTGGGTTGCAGAGACATTAGACCTGATGGCATTCAATCAAGGCAAACATACAGTGCAGATTGCCAAGGTTAAGAATATTGATCAAATTAGGTGAGCTCTATATGAAGCTGAATTCCAGGCCCGAAAAACTTGCTGAGTTCATGCCCCCACTTGCTGACATGAGACTGAACAGCTAGAAAGTGCCAAAGACAGATTGTATGAACATGGATCTTTCTAAAAGTCTTCCAGTTGGAAAATGACCCACTATATACAAGTAAATCTTTGCATATTATTATCTTAATATAGAGAATTCCAAATTTTAACAAATTCTAAATGACTAAAGCTCAGGAACTATTTAATATTTTTGCTCAAATTTTGAAGTATGTCAAAACACCAATTCCGAAGATATAGCAGAAGCCTTGCGTGATACCACAAGGTGATATGATTGAAATATTACTAATTTCTCAAAATAGTATAAGATTTTCTCAAAGAATTATAGTAATTAACAAATTCTAAATTCTGTGTGTTAACGCTTTAGTTTGGTGTACATACCTTATTTTACCAGTGGTTTTTAACAAGTATCCATCACAAAATTTAACAGGCACTGTTACAATGGCAATGGTTTGGTCCAGATGGACAATACCCAGTGCTATTTAATTTGTTGTATATATAGATGGCACACACTAAGTTTCATGATATATCTTAAAAAAATAAAGAAATTAGGATTTCAAGTACTGGTCTCTCCTCAAAATATAAGCTGATAAACTGCAAGTTCACTTGTCCAGGGAGCAAGACAAGGATTTTTTCCTCGTCTTGAAGTGATCCAGACTGATGATTCTTCCGTCTGTCTGTCTGAGGGAACACACCTATGATATAGCTAACTAATGAGTAATAACAATATTAAGATTGAGCCACACTGTATTTTTATTGTTATTTAGTCATAAAAGGTGGTGACCGGCTACTTCATCAAGTAATTTTTGTCATTACATTGAAGACATTCTGAAAAATCATACTCAGTACACATATTTATTAGTACAAATTCAAAGTAAAATATAACAAAATTAATTTTTCAATTTCTATAGTTTTTTTGTTCTGTTAGTTTTTAATTATTTTTTTCAATTCTTTTTAACTGTTTATGTTTTGCTGGTGATCAATGAGGTCAGAAATATTTAATGAATCAACTTTTATATTTGGTACTGGCATTGGTAAACATCAGAAAAGCAATGGTGCTGACAGCTGCTGGACCCTTTACCATGTTTGTCATCTAAAAATGCACGTAATCCCCCCCCCCTGCCTAAAATGCCAAGACCAGTACACTATCTACAAATTTATTAGCATGATTCCAACAAATAACCTCACTACTGAAAGATGTGATAACAACATACATTGGTCGTCTGCCATGATAGATATTTTACCAGAGAAATGACTGACCAAGACAGTGAAAATGAGTCTGGAGAATTTTCTGATGTTTGAAAATGTGAGCCATGAGGGATACTACAAAAAGATGACATTGCCAAAGGAAGCTTATCCATCACAATGGAGATAAGCCCATATCATGGTAGCAGCAAGGATGCTAATAAAGCATGCTGGCTTCATAATATTAAATGAATAAAGACCATTTAAAAATTTCTTAGACATTTTAAAACTTAAGTATCACCAAGTAGATTTTTGTGTTTTATAAAATGCCCATAAAATGCTCCAGTAACAGGGAATACATGCCTGAAGCATTAGGTTTACAATAAAGGCTTTGTCTGTCTTGCCTTACCTGTTCATAAATGGTCGTGTGAGTTTTTCTAAGCCATCCAGTTTGACAGCCTCTATCAATTTCTGTTTGTCCTCTTTTGTCCCTAAAAAGAAAACAGCAGCTGTGATTTGAAATTATTGGTAAAAATGAGTAAACTCTTTACCACTTAAACATCAGCAGCTTCAATAAAGCAACTAAAGCACCAGGAAAAGAAAGGATGCCTGTTAGAAATTACAACTAAGAACAACAAAACCAAAATATTCTGCATACAGTAAGCAAGAGTACATTATTTCTTTGATAGTGCATGCTACAAAATGTCCAATCAAACAAATTCAAAAGTACTAAGAATGACTTTAGACTAGATTAAAATTTACATTAAATGGTAAAGCTTGACTAGTAATGTTGTCTACATTAAGTGTTTTTAAAAATATTTAAGAATACTGACTTTAGCTATGATTCAATTTTCAGTTAAATTGCCACTATCCTAAAAAAAAAGTAAACTAGGCAGTGTAATGATATGCTGGTTTTTTTGTCTATCCACACATCTGTTGAAGAGACTAAATATTTCAATGCACAAATTAAGCACAGAAATGTTGTATTTTAAGATAAAATTGTAGTTTTTTTGCTGCCTTTTCTATAGTGCATACTTTTAGATAATAAGATAAAATAAGAGCAATAAAGTTGTATGAGAAAGATAGATAGATATGAGATTAAGATGTGATAACTTAGTATTGCTTTTTCCCCTGGTTTAACAGCAGAAAAGCTAGTCTGCCAAATTGGAACAAAATTCTATCATGTTATTAAAGTATCAAGGTAGGTAAAAGTATCTGTAACAATGGGGAGGGAGTGTGAATGAAAAACACTTGGCACTTACATTGTTTCTCAGATGTTACATTATGAATTTTATCTTGCCATGGTTTCAGTGTCTTAGCATCTTCATTTAATGGAGGAATCTAAAAGAAACAAAAAAATTTTTAAGTTTTTGTGTAATCATTGTATTTCTCTTCCATGTACAAGCACTGTTTACTAAATTCCCAAGTAATCCCCCATTGCTATAAATTACTATTAAAAAGATGTATAATGAAAAATCACTGAAAAATGATACATTATCCCAAAAAGAATTATAACAACCAAAATTCAAACTGCAAAACTTACTTTACCATCAGCATCTTTGAAGTATGGTATAGAAAATGAAGCATCCCTGAAGTAAGGAAGAGAAAATTTTCTCTTATTCTTTCGTCTTAACTTGAAATCAGCTTGTTTCTTGGCATGTTTAGACATGTCATTTTTAAGCATTTCCTATAAAAAAGTAAGCATATGTGTATTTATATAAATAATAATGTATACAAAATTTGCAGATAGCACCAAACATATGGGATAATAATGTCAAACATTTACAATCAGATTTAAATCATTTAGCAAACTGATCATCTAAATGGCAAACGTATTTTCAGGCAAAATAGTTTACAAGCTTGTTGTCAATAAGACAAGTTAAAGTTCACATTAGCTCAGCATTGCTAATCCAGCTCTAATGGAAAAAAGATCTACAGTGAAACAAAAATTCTGATAAATGTGCAAGAAAGACTGATGGACACAAATGATTTTGCATTCTTTAGTGGCCTGATCAACAAATTCATTAGTTCAGCATAACCCAAAGCTATGATTTGCCATCTATTTTTAAATCACTTTATTCAGTTTAAATGTATAACTGTAGAAGTTTATAAATCAACCTAATTTATAATTAGTTTTCTTAAGTTGCTTTTCTTCTAGTTATGATGTAAATAATATTTCTAGCTGTTTGTAATTCTCTTCACTCATTTGGTAATGAGCATTAAAAAGGTTACCTCAATTACAAACACTGTGATAAGTTATATTTTCTACTATAAAATAATTATTAAAAACAAATTAGTAAAATTACACACCTGGTTTTCTCTGTTCTTTGCTAGGGCTGCCTGTATCTTCTTTAGGTTTTCTTCCAGTACAGCCTGGTAGACTTTGTTCAGAAACAGACAGGCTTCAAAGTTCTTCAGTTTATCACCAACCAGCTGCAGATCATTAAGCAGTTTGTGGTAATCCTCTTCAACCTTTAATGTTTTTTCTCCCTGTAAAAATATAACTGTTGCTATAAATTTAATTACATGCTATTTACTTACAGGTTTATTAAATGAGAAAGAAAATGACCTTCCACTTCAGCTCATGAATGTCTGGCCTCCATGAAAATACTTCTGATGCCAAGTTACTCAAGAGTCAGTCAAAATGTTATTTTTGCAATTCATAATTGACATCTAAATTTTATACTTTCATGTTTTAATGCACATGTCTGCTGTAAATGCAAAGTATTTAAAATTCATGTTAAAAATTTTTTAAAGGAAAGAATTCTAAGTAAAAATGTTTACCTCATATATTACAGGCTGATCAATGGTCTCATAATTTGCAGCTGAAAAGAAAAGAAAAGTTAATTCTTATATTTCAGAATTAAAATACAAAAATGTTTCATTAAGGCATGAATATTGCAAAGTCATTTTGAAAATGCATCTGACAACAATGGTAGTTCATTATAAACTCATCAGGTAGTGATTTTTTTAAAAAACTAAACAGAATTTGTTTGCATGCAGTAATCATGCTTTTAAGGTCTGGTTCAGTAAATGTTTGAGATTGGATATAACAGATACTTTGTGTTGGAAGACACGTATATAAGATGCAACTTTTCTTCACCACTATATGCTATAGCCAAATTAGAGTTATTACATTTATTGCATGAAGTGTATTAATATTATTTAAAATATCATAAAAAAACAGATCTGGGAATAGTTATTTCTTCAGATTAAAAATGAGAAAGTGTGTGAAATTATGGTTTCTCTTTATAAGACTTGTATATCTGGAAAAAAAATACAGATATTGTGGAACAGGTTCAAAAATAATTTACTAAACTGGAGGGGGAAATGGTTAATTTGACATACATAGAGACTAAAAATGTTGAAGTTTCCAAGATTAGATCAAAGTGAATTTCTTAGCAGTATTCAAAATATGTAAAGAACATTAAAATGCTGAGTTTCAAACACATTTTACATTTTAAATGTAGAAGTATATTAAATGTTTGTTTTTTTTATTCTTCCTTAGCTGACTACATGGATTCTTCGCAGTTCCTTCCTACATCTAAAAATGTGGAAGAGAAATTGACCTATATCCCTTTCTAATTTCACAGGGAAAAGGTTTAACTCCTGCAAGGCAGAAATGCTCAGTAGAAGTTTTTCTTCAGTAACAGAATGGTCTTCCAGAGTAGGTTATGGATCTAGCAATGGAAATGTTTTAAAATGCACTTTGATAAGGATTTTGGATTTACAGAGATTACATACTGTCATAAACCAGTCCATCTGCACACTATACTATAGAGCCTTCTCATGTAGCATCACAAAAGCAGCATCAACCACATTGGTAGACAAACCTAACCTGATTTGAAGGCAGCAAAGTGAGATAAACACATAAACACAATTTAAAAGCATAAGAAAAATCGGTTAATGCGTCATGTGCAGTGATGTTAAAATATACATGACCATAAAGAGTCGTTTCATTAACAGCAAAAAGCCATTTTACACCAAGAGAAACGAACAAAGGAACTGTCAAATGAATGCTAGAACAAGTGGTTGAGCACAAGGAACATGCAGATATCAAATCGGAAAGTTACAAAAACTTAACTGATCACCTTTTAGACAAATAAATCGTTCGTTTCACAGCTAAAAATCTATTAATACTAGAGAAACTTTTACACGCGAGAGAAATTCGCGTCATATTTTTCCATCAGTTTCCGATATTTCTTTTTTAAAATTTGAATTATAAAATATCTACCAATGATTCTGGTTTGTATATCTGTTTATATATTTTATTTATAACGATTATCTTGATTATGGAGATTGATGGATTGTACGGGCTTCGGGTGTAAATCAGGTAATTCACAATATCTGGGTAGAAAACGCTTTCTCAAATATGTATTATGTATGGTTACGTTTGGTCAGTGACAGATATTTCTGTCCGATATCTTTGTTTAGATTCGAGATCTAATGTTTCAGAATAGTTCGATGGTTCGCGTTACAAACATCTGCCATTTTGGTAGAAATCTACTAACATGGCCGACAGTCATGGTTACTATGGATAACGTGAGGTCTGCGAGAACTCTCCACACACAGGTATTAGCACTTTTCTCTCTATACACTCGAGCTCCTTTTAATAATTTTTTCTCTTTACCAAGATGAAATAAACTATAAAAACGCCAATAATAACAACAAGCTTCACCATCTACAATTCTTAATCTTTCTTCTTCATCAACCAGCGAGTAGAACTCTTCTTCGGAATCATTTCCCTCATCTGGCAGTAAATGAGATTCTGCATCGTCAGATTTTAAAGTCAAATGTATTTGCTTGATTTCCTCGTCTAGCTGTTCTCTCTCCGCCAGTGAATCGGTAGCCGTAATAGAATCCATTTCTCAAGATACTGTAACGAGAGGTTGCTTCTTCGCCGCGATCCAGCAAAACAAACGCACAAAGGTCGATCAGGCAGCCGCCATCTTTCACGTGAACCTCGGTCCTACAGGGTTGGAATGCGCCAATTCGCTTCCTAGATGGATTAAATCTGAGACGGCCCTAAAATAATAACAGTTCCGTATTTAATGCATATTTAGTCTTTTTTTAAAAAAAAACATTTAATAAATTTTAAAACTGTCAATAAATTTCTAAAAAAATGTTTACAGCTGACATTCCAAACTAAAAAGTAATTCGTAAACGAAAAGAAACTGCGGTAAGATTCCGTCCGTGTGTCGCTATTAAATTCCTCTAGTATTTCAAAATTCTGAGTTGAAAAGCTTTCGAATTTTATTTATTTATTTATCACCTTAGATTGGTTCCGTGTTGAGAAGCTGGAAAATTCGATAATCATTAAACATCGATAGTTTGTTTTTGTTTTTTTTTTTATACTATAGACAGATGCTACTGTGTGTGCGGTTGGCTTACTCGATAATTATGGTACTGAGGAGAACCAGTATAGATGGAGACAGTCAGGGGGTAACAAGTGCTGAAACTCTCATATCCCTTCCTGCATCCAGTCTACTTTTACTTAGATTGCTGATCGTAAGCCAACTGAGCAGCAGTACCGGTGTAAGTAATAAGTCGAACAGTGGTGCTGGAGAAAAGTCGGGGAGTAGGTAAGATCAGAAGCTTTCTGAGCTAGAATAGATAAACAACAGTACCTCGTCCTGTCAAAACATACTAAAGAACGTCCAGGTACTACAACGTGTTGAATGACTCCTTCCAGCAAACTCGAGTGCAGATAGAATAAAATGAATTGCATTTGAATTACTATTAGTGTTTTGACAGGAGAAACACAATTCTAATTACCCGTGCAGGGGAAAATGTAACAATGGACTTGATGAAAGCAAAATAGCATGAATGAAGCTTAACGCCTTTTAGAATTAAAAATTAATTTTTTAATGAGCAGCTTGGAATAAAAATTAAGTCACCTGAAAATCTTTCCTGATATTTTCACATTTTGAAGGGATCTTAAACTTCATGGTCACATTTGATGAACTTCTAGAAGATGTACCAATAAACTTATTAAAGGCAAACTTCTTGTTGGATAGCAGAAATCTGTCTGACCGTTAGTTGTATGTCAATGGCACTTTCTATCTGCCAATTACAGATTGGTTTATTATTTAATTTTTATTTCTCACCTGTAGACATTGTCTTAGTAGTTTAAGCCCAACCTAACTCCTTCAAATGAAAAGAAAAGCACAATTTAGAAATTCTTAAAAAATCAATCCTTTGGGGCAAAATTTAACAGATTGCTACAATGGAAATTGCTGTGGCAGCAGAAAATAAATTAGAAAAAAATTTTCTTACACCATTCAGCCATCAATATAACAACAAAGCATCTACAATCAGGTTTTTACTGATAATTTAAAAAAAATTATGGTTAAATAATGACAAAAACTTGAAACAAACAAACAGGAAAGATAAGTATGCAAAATGCTTTGTTTTGTTTTCTAATATGGCGATGTTGGATACTGAAACAGAGCTCTGGGAACTTTAGTTTAAATCATTTTAATCAAGGCTTCGAAAAGCAGGAATAAAATGTTTTTTGTTTCTTTTTCATGTATGTTTGAAACTGTTCTCAGTTATTTATCAAAGTTGTGTTCTTTTGAATTTTTCAGATGGATCTTCTGTTAACATGATCTAAAATGGCCCAGGTAACATCTGCAAGAAGTCCAGGAGCAGTGCATCAAGTGGAAGTTAGACAGCTGTTTAATTCCTTAGATTCAAGTGACATTGCTGTAGTATGCCAAACAAAACAACTTATTGAAGAAAACCTGGCTTCCAGTAAGTTGGACATAATTCTCTAGAACTACAGTGACTCTTGGAGATTTTTAAAAAATGCTTCTCATATAAAATACAAAACAGTTATACTATAATGTGCCATTAAATTTTTTTACTTGTTTTATTTTTGGTTACAAAACATTTGCCATTGTCAAACAAGATGGCAGACCAGAAGTAAATGAAAATTCTTTTCCATTGTTTCTAAATCAAAGTTTTTTTTGTTTTTCCACATTTTATTTTTTAGAAAGATTTTTTCTTGATAAAAATTATCATAATTTTTCAGCTAAGGAGTCTTGGTTAGTGTCTGGATTATTGGATTATTATTTGGCAACACACTCGGATGAAGCGCTAAAGATTCTGGCTGCTATCAGAGAACCACATGACAAGGTACAGTAGTTTTTTTTAAAATGTATTCTACCAAGACTCTTAGCCTCCCTGATGTGCATACATTCATTGTTAAATTCTGAAAATAAAAGAAAAAAATTTTAGTCTGAAATGAAAACTTCTAAGAAAAAATCTATTTTTACAATTCTTTTCTTTTTTAAATTTAATTCTAATATTTTCTTCATACCATATCTCACTGGTAGCCAGCTTCTCTCTGGTTATTTACAATTTATGCTTTTGCATTCAGATTCTATTAGAAAAAATGAATGAAAGGATGAAGATGTTTGAACGTCGTCTTCCCATCCTTAGAGTGGTATTGTATGCAGCTGGCAGTGAGCCGCAGTGGATCTGTAGCATTGGAAATACTAATCTGTTCAGCAGCATTCTCAAATGTCTAAAGGTAATAAAAACTTGTGTCAAAGGTTAGATTTATCTTTTTTTTTTGCTGGTTTCCGTAATATGCATTTTCTTGAAGTTTGTTCTAAGCAAACTTACTGTAGTGTAAAAGCTGCCCTGTTAAAAGAGAAAAGCTGAACTGGGAGATGAAAAATCAACCAGTTTTTTCTTGAGCAGTAAATCCAGCAGATAGGAACTCTCTGAGTGAAAATAGTTGAAAATGTATTCACTCATATTCTTATGTAAGAAATACTGCTATCCATCATCTTGACAAATTTCTTTGCACAGTCATATTTTACATGAATTTTTTTAGTTATCTATACATTAATTTCTTCCTATTGTTTAATTATGTTAAACTGTATTTGACTTTACTTTTCTTATATGGAAGATGTTAAATCATGGTTTATTCAAAATAGTTTTAAAAATATTTTTGATGTACAGTTCTTTCTTATTTGTTTTGAAAAGGTAAAAAAAAAGAAATGTATTCACTGTTGTTTTTGTTTTTTTGATATTTGATTATAGACTGACACTGATGTCCCAATACTGATGACTGCATTAACAGTTGTCTCAACATTGTTGCCAATCATGCCAAGCTTTGTCATGCAACATTTACAAGACTATTTTGATATATTTGGCAGATTAACTTGCTTCTGTGCCAATAAACCAGGTAAGCAAGCAGTATCACATTATTACATATATAACTGCAACATGGAAACAATTCACTTTTTTTTTGCGCATTCTCTCTCTCTCTCTCTCTCCATCTCTCTCTCTCTCTCTCTCTCCTCTCTCTCTCTCTCTCTCTCTCTCTCTCTCCCCCCCTCCCCCCCATTTGATGCTCCACCTTTCGCTTCTTTTCTTGGTTTTTTCTTCTTTCTAAGTCACTTGACAGATATACTCATATCATCCATAACTGTCTAGTTTTGTGATGTAGCATTAATCGACTTCTATATAAAATGATTTAGTCATTGGAATTTTACCAGTCGACTGAATAAGAAAACATGAGATCCTAGGTTCAAGGTCAAGCAAATTACCATAATAGGGAAGGAATGGGGTAATTAGGAGACTCACTAACCTGTCTGAACTATGCTTCAAGTTCTGAAGATCTTTATTCATATTTTTTTGCCTACAAAAAAATTTCTAAATTACATAGTGGCTACAAAATTCATATTAAAATTTTAAAATATTTAGCCAATTTCAGTCTTAATAATGAAAGTTTTTTATAAAGCATCTTGACTGTCATTTAATGAAAACCAAAAAAATTCTTTGCTAGCATAAGTTAAGTCTGTGTATTACAGTAATTTCAAATGTTGCCTATTTTGAGTAATTTTGGAATTCAGCATTTTATAAAATATGTATTTTTTCAAAGGCTTCAACTTTAGTAATACAAGATATTCAATAGGTTGTGGTTGAAATAACTTCTGTACTTGCATATACAGCTTCTGTTGTTTTTATTCTGATTTTTTCCAGTATAAAATTTTCTAGCTATTTTCTGTTTTGCTTTCAGGGACTGTTCCAGATATATTTGTGTTGTACCTTCATGCTGCCATATATGCATTCTTTCACAGACTTTATGGAATGTATCCTTGTAATTTCATGGCCTATCTGAAACAATTTATCAGTCGTGAAGAAAATAACCACACATATAAAGAAGTCATTATGGTAAACCAGAGGGTTTTATTTGTTTTAAAATGTTCTTGGAATATAATTTTTTTTTTATAAATAAGAATATATTTTAGTTTGCTTGCTTGATTTTCTGAATATTATTTTTATTATGTCCAGAATCTGCAATGCCACCAGCTCTAGCTGGCTTTACGCCGGTCAATGTTTGGCCTGCTCATGTAACATTGCATTGGGTGGGTGTGTGTATTTTTTTTTTTTTTTTGTCTTTATCAAAAATAGACACGAGTCTCTGCTTTGTCTAAGGTAACATCTGCTGCTGTTCTCCAAAAATATAACCTTCATTGCTTGCTTTTGACACTGGTATGAATGTCCACTAAAATCATTGGCGGCGCTTATCGTAAACACCTTGGCTAGAGACTGGGCAATGAGCTCTTTTACCAAAATAACCAACTCAGATAAAACTTTTGGTAAACAAGAAAATTCTTGGCAGTTGTCTGAATATTTTAACCTAAGCAGAAATAATTTAAAAGTCAGATTTTTTTTTATTAGGACAAAAATAATCTATAAATTAATTTCACAACACAAAGAAAATGTACATATACAACATGCTGAGATAGTGGATTCACCAACAAAATATGTAGGATATTTTGATGAAAAAAAAGACTTGTGTGATAAGAGTTATTATAATCTTATTGTAACAGTTTTAAATGTATGTATATAGTAATAAATTGATTATATATATGGTATATTTCCTTGTTAAGCTCACATTTATGGCCATAAGTGTTTTTTTGTGTGTGTATCTGAAGAAATAAGAAATGTAATTGGGGTCAATACTAATTATTTTATGCTTTTTTATCTAAGAAAAGTTGAAGAAATAGATATTAAACAATAATAATTAGTTTTTGCAGCTAGTGCAATTTAATTAATGCAGAAGTTGGTCAATTTTTTACACTTTTTTTTTCATTTTTTGAATTTTTAAGTATATATTTGTCCTATTCATTTTTCAGCCAATGTTGAAGAGGGTTCAGTTTAATCCATATCTTCTTGTGGGGTCCAAAGAGACAGAAGTTGTTGCAAGCAGGTATACTTTAATTGAAATTTGTTTAGCAATTAATTCTGTTATTGCCATTTCCTGAATTTTCCTTGGAAACAACTTAAGTACACATGTCCCTCCTCTTATTTTCTTTTTTAGATGGCTTGGTAAACAGTCAGAAGACATCATTGCTGAGTGTGCCATGATGGCACTAGATCCTCTTGAAGGGACAGCTTATTCTGAGGAAGACATACCCCCCTTTCTTTCCTTTCAAAAGCAACAGGCAGTAAAGCCGAAGAGTTTTCACACTGGCACTGCTGCAGCAGCAGAAGGCAATGAGACAGCATTGTCTCAAGGCACTCCAGGTTTGTTCTCTCACCTTCACCACCGCACAACAGCTTCAAAGCTCGGGCTTCACTTTTATTCCCTGATGGTGTCAACAATGAGATCAAGACACTCCCTAATGGTAGCAAGTCAACACACTTTGTTCATTATGGTTACACCGACTGCAGTCTAGGCTGTATTTCACATACAGTAAAACCTCGATTTAACAGACTTCGGAAGCAAGGATGCCGCTGTCTGGTTCTCCCGACAAAAGTCTGTGTTGAGTCCATTAATTGAAGTTTTACTGTACATGGTCTCTCTTGCTTTGCTAGAGAAGTTTTCTTTCTTTCTGCCTCTGATCAGAAGGCCTTTGGTAATTTTTTTTGCTAAGTTGGCTGAAATCTAAGCATACCATCCCTGTTTGTGCTAATATAACACAGTTTCCCCTCCATCCGTTTAGTTCCTCATCCATACGAGATAACACTTACGAGGCAGTCAATCAGATGAACTTTCCATCTGTTTAGAAATACAATAAGCATTCAAAACATTAACCATTAACATCTACAGAGTAAGCAATAGATTTCTAATATTTATTTATTTTATTTATATGCATCTATTTTCATTTAGGGAAGGTGGGTGGTTAGTTTTTTAAAAAAGTTTTTAGAAAGTCATTTTTCTCAAGTAATTCTGTAACTAATAGAGAAAGTCAGTTTTCTTGCGATCCTCTAAGCTGGTCATCCAACTTTACTTATTTCCCACTCTCCCCAAGAAACTGCTCTTGGTAATGATTTAGTCAGAAGGGCTAGACAGGTCACCGGGCAGTACACTCATGGGAAATCTTGGAACCAGCTGGATGGTGTTCAGTTCAAGAACATCCATAGAAGTCCCCTCGGTGCGTCTACTAGAAAATCTCTGATGGAACTCTCTTGCTAGCTGCAGGATAAAAACCAGTGTCCAGAGAAATCCATGCTAGTGTACTGGTGGTACACTAACTTTCTAACATTGTTTAACTATTACAATTTGAACATCACATTAATTTAAGTATTTTTCAAAAAAAAAAAAAAAAGTTAATTCTTCTTTTTCTAAAACAATTCTAAACCTGCAGATCTTTCCCTACTCTACCAGTCAGCAAAAGGTGAGCAACTCAACTCAGACCCTAAACTATGGTGGAGCCCCTCGCTGGAGATCCACCTGTCAACCCCACCATTGCTGCACACCAGTACAGCCAGCAGCCAGGTTAGCACACCTGTCACTTCTGATTCTACAGGTAAATTTCCTTTCATCAAAAAATGGCATTTATTACAGTAAATAGACTCTACATCTTTTACAGATTAAAAGCATATTATACCCATTTAAAATTTGGTTATTTTCATATTGTTTCTATTAAATCAGTTGGACTTTTTACATTTTTTCTTTTAATCTTAAAATCATATAATTTGCTATATATGTCTAAAACATTCCATTTAATCTAGAAATTTCACTTTATTTAGCATAACTTTTGTTTCATATATTGCTGTTTGAGATATTCCAACCCTGTAAAACTGCATTATTAATCATTAAGCAAACTTTGCCTTGTTTCAGTGAATATTAAAATTACTTTTTTCCCTATCTAATTCTTCCATAGAAAGTTGATTTTAATGAAGCATTTTGAAAGCTGGAGAATTAACCACTGACATAATTTAAAATATTCTATCATTTTTTTCAGTTTTCATTTCTACTCCTAAACCAACAGCTCCTGTTATACCTGAAGTAAGTGAATAATATTGGGGTACATAAAATATTATTGTTATTTTATTTTATTTTTAAAATTCATTTTATATTTTTTAAAAATCCAAAAACAAATGTTTTTTTTTTCATTTTGAAATTTTAAGAATTATTTAAACAATAATTAAGTTAAACTTGTATTGTTTGTGACTTCATTACATACTACCATGATCATGTGAGAACAAGGTTTCATGCACAAAAAGAAAGTGTGAAATATTTATCTTGTGTATCAGTTTTCAAGGGTATTCTCTGCATCTTTGGTTTGTCTTTTAAACAATTTATACTTGAGAAGACTACCTCTCTCATTTTCTGGTTAAAACAAAACTCATTACCACCTTGTTTTATAAGTCATGATGTTATTTATAGTATTGGAACAACAGGAAGAACAAGGGACTTCAGCAGGATTGAACTGGTTTTCTCTCATGTCAGATACTCTCCAGAACATTAGCCAAAGAGGGAAGGGTTGGTGGGGGGACATGACACCGGAAACTATGGCCAGCATGAAAATGCCCTGTGTACTCTCACCAACCAACTGAAGGAAAGTTCCCTGCTAGAACTCATTGTTTTCAGATGAGAGGGGAACCCAGTGAAAATGCATGCGGCTGGTTGGTGAAGAAGAGCGAGAAAGATTAGAATGTGTTTACAGGAAAAAAACCGCTAGGATAAAAAGTAAAACCTCGTGAGATACTTGTGAAAGCTGACCATTTTTTATTCTGGTGTTTTGTTTTTACTTCCAGAACTGATAATATTGTACAGTTCCAGAAGATGACCCTATTATTATTCTATTTTAAAAACAAGAATGCAAAATAATTTAGAATGTTTTTTTCCAAGGTAGCTGTCTCTAAGTAGTCATACAGAATGGTGCCAGCATCAACTTCAATGGAATTTATTAAAATCTTGTGAAAATGTCAAAAGTATGGCCCCGTCTAGGAAATTAGAAATTCCACTGAATATTTTGAGACTTGTATTTTAGTTTATTTACTTCAAAAATTTGTTTTAAGTAAGTATTTTTTTACTGTCACAGTTTTTCTTTTATTTTTGATAGCACCCTTTGTGTGAAAGCTTTTCTTTTAATAATTTTTGTGTATAGAATTTTTTTGTTTTCCTTTCATCCAGCTGGCGAACAATATTTTTTACAGAACCCCTAGGGAATAAATAAATAAATTAAATTGATACAATGGTCAGTAAAGACACTATTATTATTAGGTTTGTCCTTTACAAGCTGAAAGGGATATAAATTAACTTAAAAATTTTAAAATATATTGTCACAATTTTTCCTACATTTTTTATTTACTATTTTAAATAATAGATATAGTTGCTTTGAAATGTATTTCATTTAATAATTTTTTTGTCTCCCCAGCCATAAACAACAATTTTCTGCAGACCATATTAAAATTAAATTAAAATTTTAATCAATAGTAGTTAGACATTAAAATAATAATAATAATAATTATTATTATTATTCTGTTATTTTTTCACAAGCTAAATTGGAAGATAAATACGCAATTTATTTAAAACTGTAATTATGTTCTTGTTTGTAATTTAAAAATTTTGTTTTTTATTTAAATTTTTTAGAAATTCTTTCCTTGAAAATCAGATTCTTTCAAGTAAAAACAAAAAAAAAAGAAGCAACAAGCAACATAAGGAACAAACTTAAAAAATACAAAAAACAAATGCCTGAGATATTTTTAACATGATCCAATGTGGTCTTTTTCTGTTTCCAAATTGGAAGTTCTCCTTAGTTCTTAGCTGAGAAAGAACATTATGTTGTATCGTTTTCCTGGAAAACTCTCCTGTCTCCTGACTTTTGATGCTAAAGGACATCTTACAGTGGTGAGCTAGAAGGGGGAGGAGTAGGAAATTAGCCTTGGTGACCAAGCAAGTTACCTAGCTAGAGTTGTTGGCTCATGACCAGTCAAGAGTTACTTGCAGAACCTTGACCACACCTACCCAGAAAACTCTGCTGGAACTCTGTTTTTAGATATTGGAGGCAACCCATGCAACCAGCTGGTGAAGAAGAACGAGAAGAAGCTATGCTAGGATAGTATGCCAAACCGAGCTGGTCCTGACCAAGGTTTGAACTTGGCATTCAACCATGGCATCCTAGTAATCATCCTTAAAATAACCTACTTATTTATAGGTTGTTTTTTTTGTATTTTTAAAATTATGTTTGCCTCCATTTTTTGTTTTTTTAAACTTAAGATAAATTCTGTGATATTTTCTGTTAGATCCTTCCTTTTGTTTACATGTTGTATAACTTAATCCAAATTCTAAAGCAGATCTGTTATTACTTTAAAAGAAAAAGAAAATCCACAGATCAATGAAGTTATGAATACAGAAAACAGTTTCTTACCAATGAAAAGCTGCTAGTAGACTGGGATATTCCTATTATTTAATATCTCATTGTAAGCATAAATTAATCAAAAGGAAAAAAATTTCTTTGTTTTCTTTATAGAAATTCTTTTTGAAAATCCTTCATTAGCAACAACAGAATGTTTGGCACAGGTGCATACATCAGGCCATCAGTTTCAAGCAAGAATACATTCAGGTTCATCAGAGTCCCAGAAACAGAAACCATTACCTACAGATGGAATCTCCAGTGAACAGCAACCCATTCCAGAATTTTCTATTAAAACTCTGCAAAATATTTTACCAGAGTTTGGTAGTGAAGAGTTGGGTAATTGAAAGTATTTTTTGCTTTATCTTTTTGATTATAGTCTTGTATTAATTTCTACCTGAAAAAATACTTCAAGTGATGCTCTTAAACAAATGACAAACAACAGATATAATCTACTGGTGACATATACTGAGGCTAAAATGGCCATACCAGTAATAAAAGCAAAATGTGGGCAGAGCTTTTTATATAAAGATACATAAAAAAACAAATTTACTGATATTCCTGTTATAGTTTCAATCAGGAACTCTTTGTGGATGTTTTACAATCACCTGATATATGCATGTATATATAAACAACCAAATAAAGTACAAGTGGCTAATTGTTTTTTGTGTTCTTAAAATAAAGACCATAATAATTCTATTAGCTTTTGAAATTTTGACAAAACTCAGACTTAATATTTTATTTTACAACAATTTGCACTTTGTGTTTGATTTGTTGACATTGTTTTTCAGTTTTAATTGAAAATGCAGCTACTATTTAGTTTGCCTCTTTGTCAAGTTAGATGTACATATTCTGTTTTGGGTAGACTTCAATCAAAACAACTTTTGAAAAAAAAAAAGAAACAAGAACAGAAAATCCTCTTTGGAAAAATGATTTCAGTTTAAAAAAAAACTTCTATAAATGTTTATATTTATTTGTCATGATATATGTCCATAATTCAAATGAACAACTTAATCCTTGTTTTTATAATTGGTCACAATAAGTGAGATCATTTTTTAAGTTTTGTTGCTTTGTTTTGTGACATAAAAAAGAGATTTTTTCTACAGTATTTGATCTTTGTTCTCTCGTCTCTCTCTCTCTCTCTTCTCTCTGATACATTATGAATAAACTTAACAAATATGTTTGTGTCTAAATTACACTCATTATTATTATTCATATCTTTGTATTTTAATAGTTTGTAATTGGGTGTTTATTAAACCATTGTTACATTGCACTTTTATATTTATCTTGTTTTTTAAAGATGATTCTTGTTGTGATGGTGAAGTGGCGAGCTAACTCAGAAACACAGTATTCTTGGTGATATGGAGGATTTGAATGTTGGAGCAAGTGGAGGAGAATCGTCTTTACAGTTACCATGTGAACATTTGCCATCAGAGTCAGTTGTTCAATTCATGAAGGAGTTAAACACAATTAAGTTTGAATCTGGTGTCAACCTATTGTTAACAGAGGACCGGTTCAGGACTGGCTCTAGGCCATCATCATGCCCCTGCCTTCCTCTGCTGGAGCAAGGGCGAAGCACATTCACAAAAGATGAAAATCCATCATTTCAGAATCATAAGCTGCAGCATAAGTTTTCCACACAGGCAACAAGAGGCATGCAGATTAAAAGCCCATGCGTAGATCCTGACCTGAGCTCATCCCAGCATGATGATCATTCAGAGCTAGAAAAAGTTTTTTACTTTCTGCTGAATCCTGTACCATTTACACTCTGCCCACGATGCCAGCAGCCTAGTGATGGGAATCCTACAGAATTACCTGGTAATTATTTTGGCTGCTTTAGTTGGCGTAGTTTGAAATCTACACATGCATCTCGTGATTTTCATTTAAAAAATAAACAAAGAGCAAGCAATGATAAAAGTTTTAACCTTTTCATTCTCAAGTTTTTCTGAAACAACAATAGAAAAAATCTTTGAATTTAGTGGGGGAAAAGAAAAGAAAAATATTTGCGAGTATTATTGTGTTACTTTTTGTGTAGAAAAAAGTTCATAGAAAGTGAAGATGCTGAGAAAGTTTTAGATTTTGGATCTACCAAGCTTGACAGAAAGAAAGAATTATACAAACCAAGCTGAAATAAAAGACTACAGCCAGTCAGAAATTATTGAAACAAGAATCGGTGAAAAATATCTAAGTTTTTTTAAAAAAGAAGCTTGTTAAAAGATTGAAAACCATTTTTTAAATGAGATATTGGTTCTTCATCTCTCTTAGAATGTATTCTGGTAGAACCCTTCAGAAATTTAATTCATCTTTACATGTAGATGAGGATTTGGTTCAATGCCATATCAAACAAAGCTACAAGCCTGTTTTCCTTTTTTCTAGTACATATAAATATCTGCAGATGTTTTGGCTTTACATAATGTGGAATTTGTTTTTTTTTTTGTTTTAGGGGCTGACCCTAAGTTACGGGTCTTGTCCCCGGTTGAAGTTCTGAACCACTTGCTTCACCTTGGAGCTGAGCAGCATGCTAAGGTTCTTGCCAGAATCCCCCTAACCAGCCAGACAGCAGTCAGCTGGACCCACTTTGGAGGTAAGTTTCTTGGAGGCGGGTGGGGTAGAGCTACTTTGCCATGGTGATTTTGATAAATTAATGCTTTTAAAAGTAGTTTCTGAAGTTGAACTTGTCTTAGGCACTTTACTTATTCTAGAATTGTGTAAAGATGTTTCCAGTTTGTTTTTTTTTACCACCTGCAATATATTTGTCCATCATGGGCACTAAAGTAGAAAAATGTACTTGTGGTTTCTTGCTGATGTGACAGACATACACCAGCAGGTAATGAAGAAAACTACTTACAAATTGGTTCTGTGCATGAAACTCTTGAAATTCCCGAAGTCACCCATAGTGTAAAAAGGGCTCTGATCAAAACCCAATTAGTTAATCAATCAAATGCATGTTAACACATGGGAACAGCCATTTGGTTTTGTCAATAGTTTACAGGTAAAATGTGTCCTCTAGAAGTTTTCTCCCCATACCTGCCCTTTTGGCAACATTGTCTAGTGCTGCAAAGTAACACTCCATAATATTATCCCACTATCAAACAATCAAATAATCACACATTTTTGACAGAAATCTAGTGCTGCACACAGTAAAATTTTCAATCAGCACTCTTGATCGTTTAAGATTATAGCCATGTAGTGTTTATAGAAGAAATGAGAGTCTCAACATTCTGTAGGAAAAAACCGAAAGTGGTGGGAGGGTGTCCCCATCAGAAAATATTCCACTTATTTTGAACATTTTGCGTCCATTCATAGTACAGGTGTAATAAAACTGACTAATTATTTTGTAAAATAGCTTCTAAATGAATTTCCTTCCACCTCCTTGGTTTTATAATTTGTACTGTTTCTCTTGCGTGCATTTGTTAATAAGTCGAGACTTTAGTTTACCACAGTTTAGCATTCAGAGATTATCTATGATACAGGTATAAGTGACTTTTCCATGCTTATACAGATGCAGATTCTTTTCTCAAAGGATGTTAAATTTAAAAAAGTAGTTGACACAAGTTGGAAATTTAAAATTGCACCAAAACAAGCCAATTAAATCAGGAGATGCAAAGTAAATTACAAACCAACTTCACATGAATTATTTACAGGATAAAGAAGCACTTTGTTTCAAATTGTAAAGATATTTGGAAGAAGGAAATTCTTTGTGTTATGCAGAAGTCATCGATTTTGTAAGGCGGAAAAGAAAATGATATTTTCAGGCAAGAGAAAAGTTTATACTCGAGATTATTTACTGTTCCACGTACCAGTAGAGCTTCTGCATTTTTCCTAAATCTCGTAATGACTCATACACATTGGAAACATTTTTAATTTAAAAAGCAAGGAGAGTTTTTTAAAAAATGCATTCTTTAAAATTCACCAAAAAAAACAACAAAACAAACAGCAGCCTACTGATTTTTACAGAAAATTCCAGAATAAATTACATGTAACTAGCTATGTTTCTGAACATAGCTAATGCATGTTTTCAGGCATTTTGATGAGTTTGTGCAGCCAGCTAAATAGCTGAAGAAAATTCATTGGCGGCTCTGCCATAGCTTGATGGTGGTGTGATTTTTCTCTTTTAAAAATTGTTGCTGACATAGAAATGCGTTTTTAAAGTAAATTAGATTTGATCAAAATTATTAATATTTGTTGCTGTAATTTATTTACCTCAATCTTTGAGAGCATTGTGGATAACTAACCTTAAGTGAGATAGCTTGAGATGAATTTTCTTTGATTTGAATAATGGAAAGCATTGAACAATTAAAAAAAAATTTAAAGACATTAAAATGAAAAAATAGTAAAATAATTAAATTAAGTGTATAATTTTCTTCATTAAATTATAATTATGCAATTTATTCATTTTCTTCCAAAGCATGTTACAGTGATGTTGAATCAATAGCTTTTCACATAGTAGCAGTACGAGAGAAAAAGAATTATAAAAAACAGATAGATTTCAAAATATTTCACAGTCATTTCTCTTTGAAATTTCACTGCAAATTCAGTGTACTTTTTGTAAGTTAATATATCTGCTTAGTAGTGGAACACAACAACATTCAGATACCTCCTCTAGTTAACAGGAAGTGATACAGAATTAAAATACTTTCCCTTTTCATTCATAACACTCAAAAAAGTTAATGGTTATTTTTTATATCTAATTTATTTTGCTATATACACTACTGTCCAAAAGTTTGGAAGAAAAACACAAATATTGAGAAAATTATTTTTAAAAAAGAATGGTACATCAATTTATATTTTCCTGCCATAACATAGTGAATCTATGATTCAGTATTTTGATGTAAAAAAATATGCATATCTAATAAACTTTGACTTAAATTTTGGTTTATCAAAACTACCCACTAACCCCCCCTCCTCTTTTTTTTTTTTTTTTTGCTTCAAGACACTGAAATATTAAAAGAAGCCCGAAGGTTTCCAAAACATGCTTCCATCCGTGTGACATAGTTTCACTATATGAGAAATGGTCCAATAAGATGATGTCACATGCCTCAAAGCATTATAAGTTGCAGGAGATATTTCTAAATCTCAGAGAAGTCACAACTGTTCAAGGTGCAGTTATCAAAACTATCTGTTGTCAGAATGGCAGAAAGCAAGTAAATTGATATTGAAAAACGATCTGCTATCTTAATTTGAGAAAGGAAACCCTGGCTGAAAGAGAGACTTCCAAGAAACTTTAAATTTCCAACAAAGGTGTTCGCTACACTCTTCAGATACACCACACAACTGGGAGTAACACAGGTATGAAAAAAAACACACACAGAGGGAGAAGAGTGACATCTAAAGGACAAGACATGGGGTCAGCGAATGAAATAGAAGACTTACAGGCCCATAAATTATAGCACGGCTGAATAGCACAAAAGAAATCCAGGCCCCTGACAGCAGCTTAAAGGTGTCTTAGAGCTGCTGGTTTAAATGGCTGTGTGGCTATGAAAAAACACTGCTGCCTAGGGCTTTTAATGGAGCAAAAATGTTACAGTGGACAAAATTACATTAACATACTGGACTCTAGAAGACTGGAATTAAGTGTTATAAACTGATGGGTCAAAATTTGAAGTCTTCTGGTCCAAACATAGAATGTTTATGTGCAGACAAGTTGAAGAACACTTGTCAGAACAGTGTTGCTCCTATAGTTAAACACATTAATGGTCCGTGGGTGTTTTGTAGCTAATGCAGCTGGTGATCTTTGTAAAATTAATGAAACATTGACAAAAAGAAAACACTACCATAGTGTTTTGCATAGACATGCAGTTCCTTCTGGTATTCAATTAATAAGTGCATGATTTGTTCTGCAACAGGACAATGACCCTAAGCACAGTTTGGCCACCAGAGTCACGTGAAATGTCAGGAGAATGATGCCACGTAACAACACAGTTATGGGAATACCTCTAGGCAGCATGGAACTCAGGCACACCTGAATGTTTGTCAAAGTCACTTGGTAGACTCCCCGTTATTTGAAAAGTTGTTATCAGATTAAAAAGAAGTACTTTGATGAAAAAAGGTTGATCAGAGTTTGTTAGATGTATCTATTATTTTGCATCCATGTATTAAATCTGACATTCACTGTTTTGGTGAACAAGAAATTGGTTTTACCATTCTTTTTTTAATAATTTCCTCATATTTGTGTTTGCTTCCATGCGTGCGTGCGTGTGTAAGATTATATATGATTTTTATAAAATTTGATTAACAACTTTTTAAAAAATATTATTTTACTTTGACTCTTCCTGCAGCTTCTGCTGATGACAGTTTTGAAGGTTTAAACTTTTACCATTTAAAAGATTTTTTGTCTTTTTTGTTTTTGATTTTTCTTCTTGCCATTAACTTGCCTGCATTGCTTGGAAAATGTGCATGTTGTGTTACTCTAATTGCATTTTTTGATAGAACCCAGGTGCAGCAAAATCAGCAATCCACACAGTCTTCTGAAATTTTTTAACAAGGTTTTCATTTTTAAATAGTGAAATCTTTTTCTAATAAGTATCTGTATATTAGAAATTCTTATCTTCTACTCATATCTTGATCTTTTAGTAATCAGGGAAGCTTTTCTAAGCCATGTCTTTGCTGGCATTTTTTAGCTTATTTTTAATTTAAGTGTCATTTAATGGAATCTGAATGAAATAAGCTGTTTATTTTTGCTCGCAATTAAGGAAATGTTTCCCAGAGTGCAATGCTACACAGCTGTACATATCGATCAGCTCTCATAGAACTCAAACTAAAGATTTACCAGTAAAAAAAAAAAAAAAACACTATAAGGTATAAATTCTGGACACATGCAATTGCATTAATATTAAAATTTTTTTTAAAAAAGCAGAAAAAATTATGTCTTTATTTTTTCAATTTTTTCAAATTTTTGTTTTTGTTTGGGAAGGGTTTGTCAACTTTCATAGCATTGCATTATTGGAATATTTCCTTAATTATCAAAAGAGAAAGGCTTTTTAAAGAAATTTCATATACCACCCAACTTTTGGTCAAAAGTTATATGATAAAACTTTTGCATGAAAATTTCTTGATGAGATAATTGGTAATAATATGAAGCAACTACCATAGTTGTAATTTATGGAAACAATTATTTTGTATGACATTATGGCAAAGAATACATTATTTAAACTTAATCTTTAAAAACTTTTGGAAAACTTTCAAATTAAGTGTTTTTCCATTTTTAACTTAAGAATCTTGATGTATCATGTAAAATATATTTGTACTGTATGCATACTACTTACTGATCTCTTAGACCTAGAGAGTATCTTTGTCTTTTTAAATATTTTCCTGATTAACAAAAATATATATATATAGATATATTTGTTTGTCTGTTAGTTCTTTTTTTAAAAGATGTTCTGCCTCCATTTCAGTCTACAGTAAAATGTCCAGTGATTACATTAATAACTGATGTTGTAGAGTGATCACATGTCAGTCAGTATAAATAAAGAGATAACAGTATTGTGACCATCATTACATAGAGCTCCTGTTGATTAATATGCTTTTGCTGTGGACTCTTAATTTTGGTCTCTATTCATTATAATTTAGAAATTATCCAGTTTATTAATTTTTTTTAAATTTGGAATTTTTTAAAACTACCTGATCTCTCCATTTTCCTCTGGTTCTTTGAAAACAAATTCCTCTGACCTTAGTTTTTTTTTTTGCTAATTTCATTTTTTTTTAATGTTCTACATTTATACAGTAATTCAGATTAAAATTTAGGTTGAATTTTTAAGAAATTAATATTAATTAAATGGCAAAAATTTCTTTTAGACAAACTATGCAATTTATTTACCATTGATATAATTTTTCTTTTGAAACTTATTTGCTTTATACATTGAATGATTTTAGTTATATTAAATTAAACTTGAAATTCTTCCCTGCCAAAGTCAGAAGTGCTGGGCACCTTGTGGCATTGGATTGGTAATGCTTCATATTGGACAACTGTGGCAGTGCACTCCCTCACCAGAATTCTCTTGTTTGTAGACATTGATGTTTAACACAATACACCAACAACAATTTGAAATTGAAATTCTTCTTAAGTATTGAAAAGAAAACTTGTTAGCTGTTATTTTCTGCGTGTGGACAAACATTTTCATTCTCGATGGTCACACTTTTTTCTAAACAACAAAAAGAAGCAAGGTTCATAATTAAACAGATACAGTATTCAGATTTTTAAAGGAACATTTAAAACAAATAACCCCTGACAACAATCTATTTACTTCAGGAACTTTCTGTTTTTAGCAAGTCTCATAATCTATTTATCAGTGGTTCAACTCTTTTGTTGAAATTTATCTGTAGATTGGATACAAAAAGAGAAAGTTTGGCCTAACTTAATAAATTATTATGTTGCTAAGTCCCATCATGGCACTCTTGTCATTGTGAGCTGGGGGCTGCCAGGCTCAGAGTGCATGAGTGGCACAGCTCAATGAGGGCTGCAACGGGGCAACTTCTCCCACTATCATCAGTTCTTCGTGGCCAACCCAGTTAGAGTCACAAAGGAGAGAGAGCAGAAGCAAGCAAGCAATGGTCTGGTCAACCATGAGGTTGCTGAAGAATGGATGACATACAGGAATGGCATCAGGTTCAGGCTTCATGGAAGTGATCAGCTTGAGCTGGGAGTGATTATCAGAGGAAGTCTGATGAAGTTTTTTGAAAGATGGGGGTGGGGTGCAGAGCATCTGAGTCATATCCATCTAGCTAGCATCACAAGTTGAAGTTAACTAAGTTAATTTTAAGGAAATAAAATTGTGAAAATTAAAAATCAGAGCAGCTTTCACATTAACTTAGTCAGTGATTTCTGGAAAAAATGTTTTCTTTGTTAAATATAAATGTCACTCAGGTGGTGGTATTCCACGTAAGACTTTTTTGTCGTCGTATATATAAACTTTATAATAGTTGTCAGAACAAATGGAGGAACATCGTTTTTATTATTTATTAATTTATTACTCTTAGTTTGATTTAGTTTTTATCAAAGGTTATGTGCATTGGAACCATTAGCTGAGAAAGATGTAGAAATATATAGAATGCTGTTGGTGCCATTAGTCTTTAATGGATGAATTAGTTGTATCTTTTTAATCTTTTATATTTTAGCATCTTCTGCAAGAATATGCTATCTATCCATGTTGTTTGCTTGCTGCTTTATAGAATTTTTCCTATTCAAGCTCACTTTTAATGCACAGTGGTTGTGACAAAAATGTTGTGAAACTGGAAAGCTACCCCTACTTTACTTTCAAGACAAAGAGATGGGCATGCCAATTCCTCTCTGTTTATTTTACTATTTTTAAAATGTTCTCCAAGTTTTTGTTCTTGTTTCTCTTTATAGAGCAGATTTCAATCTCACTTCACTGTCTAAAACATCTTTCTGCTTTTAATTATATCTAAAATAAAAAATGTTTAGTGTACCAATGTCCACAGACCTGCACAACACTAGCGGAAAACACACAAAACAGGAAAGAGATGAAAGGTTATTGATAAAACAGTATAAGCATGCAGAAAGTATATTTTTTAAAAGAAGAACTTAGAATATAATAATAATAATAATAAACTGAAACCTATTTATTATATTGTTATCTTTTCTCTTACAATGACAAGGCCAAAAAATTTTCTTAAAAAATGTACCCATTGTAAACCCTTAAAATAAATCCACCATTTAATTTGAGTGGTGTTCATAATGTCAGGAATTCCTGTGGCTACATAAGCAGTCTTTAACATCTGGTACAGAAACTAAACTTGGTTGTGTATCTGTTTAAGTTTCTATAAGGAGTCACCATGCTCTCTTCCTCTCTCAACCCCAGTGGCAAAAATAAGATGCTTTGGTTAGCAAATAAAGTGGCAGATTAAGTGGTACCTAAAGGGGTCAAAAGTGAGAGTAAAACTAAGTCAATGGATAGCAGTGGACACTACAGAATATACTAGCCATTGCAGTTTGTAAGGTCACAAGGGACAGAAAGGATGATATTGGGTGAGATAATGGCATGACTAGAGTTTAAAGATAGATTATAGTAATAAAAATGGCAGAAAAGACAATCTAACAAAAAAGTATAGTTGTTTAAAATATGATGACAATGACAGATGACAGGTGAGATATTTGCATGAAGAGTGGTTCAGTACAAAAAAGGGAATTTTGCATGTTACGATTTTGAACGGGAGTTTGCTTTTTTTAAGTGTTTGGCTATTTCTTCTCTACACGATGAGCAGAGCAGTAAAATTCACTGTTTTTCTTACATTTATGGAAATATTTTATCGTTGAGATCATTTTATTGGTAAAAACAAGTTTGTGCATACGTGTGTGAATAATATATATACATATATATATATATGTATGTATATATATATATATATATATATACACTGGTTGGCCACTTTATTTGGACCTATGTACCCTTTCAGACTTGGGCCTGACCTGAGCTGCAGATACAAATTAGGTTGACCACATGATGTGACAGTTGATCCCTACAACACTATATATTACTTGGATAAACACATCTGCAATCAGTCTAACAGATAGAGCGGAAAGGTAAAGAGATTACAGTGTTTGAAAGAGGCTTGTTAGTGAGTGCAAGTCTAGCAGGTGCCACAGTGGCCAAGACAGTTTTGTTGATAGGTTGTTCCAAAGCATCAGTTATTTGACTTTATCAGCAATGGTAAAAGTGAAAATGTTTGCTGCAAGGGAGAATTCTAACTGCAAACACATAGTGACAAAAGGAGAAAGGCAGTTAGACAGAATACTAAAGTCTAACCACATTCAAACAGACCAACTGACAGAGAAGGAAGTTAATCCACACCAATTTATAGCCATACTTTGCAAAAAAAAATTGTAACAAATGGACTATGGCAGTAGGCAATCATTATATAAACTACTGATCACAGCTACCAACATGAAAAAACACCTTGTGGTGTAAGAAGTGCAGATATTGAAGAAAAGGAGGACTGGCGAAAAATGACGTGGACAGTAAATCATGCTTTAAATTTTTCTTGCATAGATGGGAGAAGACAGATTTTGAGAAAGCCACAGGAATTACTTGATCCATCTGGTGTGATCCCAACTGTCCAGGCTTCTGGTGGTGGATACACGGTTTAGGACATGTTCTGCTGGCATACACTAGGACCCTTGCTCTCTTTAGAAGGCAGAATGAATGCCAAAGCTTACCTCACCATCATTTCTGATCAAATGAATCCAGTGATGCTTCACATGTACCCTGATAGGAATGGGTACTTCTAAGATGACAATGCTCCTATCCACTGTGTGCTCATGGTTTGAGGAACATGATGAAAATATCAAGAATCTTTCATGTCCAGCACAATTCTAGATCTTAACAATTAAACATCTGTTGAATGAAGTTAAAAGAGACATTTACCATCATGATTCTCTGGTTACTTTGCTTCATGCATTGCACACAGTATTAATGAGTGAATGGGGAAATATCCCTCACAACGTCTTTGAGCACCTTTTGGATTCTGTTTCATGCCTATAATTTGGTATAGGTCTTAATAAAGTGGTCAGCCAGTGTATATATGGTTTCTTGCTTTTATTCACCAACCAGCCATGTGAATTTTCTCTGGGCACTTTGGTTTTCACCCAAATCTAAAACTGAAAAGTTCTAATATGTTCTTTATGCTCCTTAACCCCTGCCAGTTATCTTGTGCATGCCTGCCAATGAAGCACAGGGGACTGGGTAAGAGAGTATGGTTGGTGTGACATAAGCCATCACCACTATAAGCAATTCATGTGTGATTTCTGCCATCAAAGGAATATGTTGGCAGCATTAGCAACAATGTTTAGATATATATGTGTGTGTATCAAGGTATTTCAGAACATAAAGGCAATTAATAAATGAAACAAGTGACCTGGTATCATTTATTGGACTACATCTACATAGTTCCCCTGTTTTGCAACACACCTAGTTCAGTGACTCAAGTTTCTTGATACAGTCCTGGTAAAAGTGTATTGGTTGCTGTTTAAGCCACATTTGCACTACCTTTTGGATCCTGTGATCACTGGAAAATCTTTGACCTTGGAGAGCACTTTTAAGGAGTCCAAAGAGGTGAAAATCTGATGGAGTAAGATCCAGACTAGGGAGGATTTGGTAACGGTTTAAAGTGCAGTCTGTTCAAAGTGTTGATGGTTGACCAAGCACTTTGTGGTGTCAGTGGCATTGCTGGAATCTTCATCCGCTACTGGTGTTCAGTAATTTTTAAATCTGTCCATCCACTTGTACATATTTCTGTACCCCATACAGTTTTCTTCATATTGTCCCAGCATTCTTGGTGGATTTCAGTCAGCAGAGCACCTTCAACCCACAGAAAACAAATTACAGATCACTGCTCTTCTTTGGTGCACGATTACAATTGCATGGCCATGGTGTTTACTTGTTCACTAGTAACACAAGTGCACAACATGTGAACAAGAGGATGCATTCGAGTATTTATAGATCATTGTTGCTTGGCAGCATGGTGTTTACCACTCTGTTGCACAGTAAATATTGCCTTTATTTTCTGAAACACCCATTTTGAAATTATAACCATTTGTGTTAGGAAGTCAAAATAAAACAGTTTTTGAGGCTCATGAGATTACAGGATAATTGAAGGGTTTTTGGGAAAATACTTTCTCATTGTTTTTCTTGCCATAAGGGGAAAATTGGAAAGGTATACAAGGTCAGGTGGGGATACCATTACTGAAGAGTTTTCTCTCTTTTTTTTTAAATATTTCTGGCAAGATAATTTAATTTTCCATGGATTGCAGCTTTATCACATAGCTTGAAATTGATTGATAATGCAGGCTTTTGCATTCTCCAGTCACTTCTTGAGTTTTAAGATGGAATGTTTGGGGTGCTGATGCCTGTTTTAGAGTAACTGGATAAATGTTGATGGGCAGTATGCAGCAGCTCTGTGCCGGCTTCCTCATCTGAGAAAGCTTTTGCAGTTAACTTAATTGTGTATTTAGAATTCGGAATACATAAATCATGCATGTACAATAGGGTTTTGGAAGAAACATTTCCTCAGGATCTGGCATGAATTTATTGGCATAGAGACATAACAAACACGTTAATTTTGTTTTTTAAGTCAGTAAAAAGAATGAATGTCAAACTGAATGATCAGGATGCACTAGAGAGATATTTTGTTTTGTTTAAGATCAGAAGTGTCTTAAATACAAGATTTGTTTTCATTAAACATGTTTATGTTGTATGGTCATTAAATTGTCTAGCTGTCCATCCACAGCTCTTAAAGGATAGCCAAGGGGGATCCCCTACATTGTTAAGTCTTACTAAACAAAAGATTATTACACACTTTTCCACTGGGAGAAGATATTATATAGGCCTTGTGAAATTTTATTGTGAGCAGCTAATAAAAATGTTATATATAATACTAAATAATAGTAAAAATATAATATGGATTAACCAGTTTTGTTTTAATTCTGGGAATATATTTCTTTAATGGATTACAATGTGATTAATTAAAGGAACAGCCTTCTCTTGTTTTCTGATATTCAATCATTGGAATCCGCAACCTAAAAACTAAAACTGTACAATGAACTCTGTCCAGACAAACTATTGAGTGAGTCTCAATTTGAAATTACTTTCATGTAGTTATATTTTGATGGAACATACATACATTACGGCAATGTGAATTAACAAATATATTTTTGTGAACTTGGAATTAATGTAGTTAATGTTAAACAAACACTGATTTCCACACTGTTTTAATATACATTACTAGTATTCATAATTTCAATGTTAAAATTACCAGTCACAGATTATCAAACACATATAAGTGATTAATTAAATGTCATATTGATACTTTGAAAGCTTCCATCTGCCTTTTGAGCTCTTGTAAAATAAGTAAACAGAACAACAGAAATGTTGGCATGTACACCATTACGTGCAATGATGGTGCGCATAAATTTGTTTGTCAAAAAGTATTGAAGTTTAAATTTATTGAAATTGAAAATTCTCTTGAAGTTAATGACATGAGTAATTATAAAAATGTTTTTTAGTTATGGAGAAAATAGTCTGAATACAGTGGTTTTTTTGTTTTTTTTTAATATTTGGATGAAATGAAAAAAAAAAATTTTTTTTAAATCTGGTAGTTAGAAATCAGAACACTATAGGCTCAAACTTGTGCATCCTTGTGGATGTACCCTGCTGAGACTTTTCTTGAGTAATTTTCAATTAAAGAATGATTTGCTGTGACTACTCATTGTAATGAATTACTCTGATTTTAAACTAGTGTTATGCTGATGGGAAGTTTTTGTTGTTTTTATCAATAAGGCTCTCCACCTGCTGATGAAGTGAACATCCTTCGTGGCCAAGTCTTATTAATGCAGAACCAGCTGATCTATGAACGCCTGCGCAGAGAGAGCTTTGCCCGGCTGGCACGCAAAAAGCAAATCAAGTCAATGTATGTGACCTCTCTGAAGGAACAAAACATTGCAATGGTATTATTCCTATTTATAGATAAAGTATTTGTTGTCTTATTATCATTTGATGTTTGAATAATGTAGTATTTGAGAAAAAAATTTACATACTCAAGTCCTGCTTATAAATCAACAATAAGGGGGATGTATGTAGTGTTTTTGTTTGTATTATTAATTTTCTTTTTGGCAAGTGAGATAATCCTATATACACTATGTATATATAGTTACCTTCCTGGTAGAAATGTTCTAAGTTGATCATTGAGAAGAGATGCTATAAAATACACTATCATTAGTAAACAAACTTGAAAACCTTTGTTTACTGTCATTCTGTTCAGTATTTGTTTCTTTCAATAACTTTTCACATTTGATTCAATCTGTCTATCTTAAGTTGGTTAATGGGTGACTGTATTAGCCTGCTCTGGCTGAGGGAAAGATAGACTCTCTGATAGGGACTGATTCAGTTTGCTGAACCTCCCATACTTCACTCATCTGCACCAGTCCATTATTGAGGGTTTCTTCTCACAGCTAAACAGAGTAGTTCTAATAGGGCTTTCCATTTTCTGCTGTAGATGAATGTGCCAGGCTCCATGAGGCACAGGAACGCCACTGCTTATTAGTGGTAAATATGGTCCTATGCAACCCCATCAGGTACACCTGTAGTTGTAAATGATGTATGCAGAAGAAGCTGGTTAATGATCACAGCTAACCAAATATTGTTGCTGATTGCTTCATATGAACCTAAAAAATATTAACATGCTGATACTGAAAGTATAGAATATGAAACAGGCTGCCATTCACTAATAATTAACCATTCCCACAATGCAACACTGTTAAAGGTGACATGCTATTGCTCATTTCTTTTAGCACTTGGCTTAATGTTGACCAGTCATTTGATGGTGCAGATCTCAGATATATACAACTGTGATCATATTCACAGTTAGAAAACAAAAGAAAACCAGCAAAATTTAATTTGGAAGGGAGGAGACAGAGCTGTTGGAACATTTCCTTACCTATCAGTACAGAGAAGCCTTTCAGATTCCATACAACCTCCACTTTAATCACATTCAGCTGTTGAAAAAAATATACTAATATATTAAGAGCCTCAATGTGTTGTTAAGTAATGATTATTGTAGCATCTTAGTATAATATTATAATAACTATTTGGGAAACTTGTGTTAATCCTAGGAGTATTGTTTTAAAAAGAGTTACGTTTCTTGTTTCAAGTTTGACCGCATGGAAAAGCAGAGTTTGTGATGTGGGACGAATGATGCTCAATAATTAGAAACACAGAGCTAGGAGTTCAAACCTTGTGCAGTCACCATATTTATTTACTCTGCTTTTCTTTCTAAGATTTTACTGATTATGGAATGTTTAGAAATTTGTTTTAAAAAACACTTAGCTAGCATAATATAATATAAATAAGGTCAAACATTCTGGATAGTGCTGCTTATACTGTTCAATCTGGTTGTAGCAAGACCAGCTGCGGCTACAAGAGCAGGAAATCCAGAACCTTCAAGCCACCATTGATCACCTGCGAAAAGATAATCAACACCTGCAAGAAGCTAGAAGTAACAGTGAACACACAGCACAGAACCACCTCAAGTATGTCACAGAATCTTTCACATTGACTAGTTACGCAACAACACTAACAATCAGCACCAGACTGTTTTAACTATATTTCCTGTGCTTATCTAGCATTAACCTCTGTTTTTCTTTTGTAATTTATGTTTATATTCAGTTTTTATTTAATTCATTGTTCTACTATTTACAATGATTCTCTCTCTCTCTCTCTCACGCACACACACACACACACACAATCATACATGCACAGATCCAGGAATAAGTATGAATCAGTAAAGTACACATTGTTATATATATATATATATACAGGGTGTCCGTAAAGTTACTATACAGTCTTACAAGTTACTGGTCGTTGTTTCAATGCCGGTACGATGACATTTCTCAGTTTGTCCAGGTACCTTTCTCCTGTAACAGTTCCGTCGAAGAACTGTGGACCCACAATTCCATCAGACGATATTCCTGCCCAGACAGTTATTCCAGGCTGGTTCAATTGGGACGTGATCGTAAACTGGTAAGACTGTATAGTAACTTTACGGACACCCTGTATATATATGTATAATCACAGTGCAGTAATCTAACAAAAATGTAATTTTTGTTAACATTGCAGGTGTGCTTTACGAGAAAAAGAAAAACTACAAATTACCAATGAACAATTGAACAATAATTTAAATGAAATGAAAAAATTGGTGACTGAGCAACAAAAGGTGAGCTAATTACATTACTAATTGTTTTCACAGCTTTACTCCCTCATCTCTTTGCAGATGAGAATGGTGAGCAGCTATAGATCATTTCTACACCTTAAATCTGTTGCAGAAAAATAATTTTTTCCCTTTTTATGTAAAAAGGTTGTAAAATACTGTTTAAAAGATTAGATGAGCAGATTTTTTTTATTGATTTTTTATTAGTTATGACCTCTCAGTATCCTTTGTGATTTGTATTCAAAGATTTATGTACTTGTAAAAGATTGCTTTAGTTATTTGCAAAGGGCCAAGTCGTATGACATATGTAAAGTCCCTGTTTTTTGAAATAGCTATTCAAAGCATTCCTAAAGAAATTAACAACATCACATTTCATCATTTCATATAGATTGTTATTCCATGCTTTCAAACAAAAAATAATTTGAATTTCAAAATTTAACTACCATAATTAAACCCCTTAATAATTTTTGGGATGCCAAGCTGGGAAGCTTAATTTGCACATCCCTTTGAGTGAGTAAGGTACTTCATTTCTTAAATCATTCTTGTAAGTGGCCTAAGCTATCAAAATATTCAACAAGGTTAGGACACCAGACCTACAAGGTTCTTCTCCCAATTCTTGTCCTGACTTTTGATAGGTATGCCAAATTGACCTGGTCCTGACCAGGATTTGAACTTAGGCCATCAACCATGGCAGTCTGACTGCTCCTAAACAAAGTTTAACCAAAGTTTCAAACAGCAAAACAAGGACTTCCAGTGTGCACATGTTAAAATTTTGTTTAATAATCCCTACCTACTACATGACTGTATTTGTATTCCACTATAGTTTGTACTGAATAGTTAGTCCAAGATCTCAATCATTTATCATCATCTGTGGGTCAGTAGCACTACCAACTAACAAGTGAAGCTGCTTAGGATAGATAGGCATCATCCAAAATATGTTTTTATTATTTCTGTAAGCATTACACTTTACCTTTTTATTTATTTATTTTTTAACAGCAGTTGCAAGAGCTTCAGCAAAAAACATTTTTTGCTGAAAAAAAGATGAATATTATGGAAGAACAAGTAGCTGATAAAGCAAAACTAAAGCAGCAGGTAAGGAGTTTTACCCGATAAAAGCTTCCTGGAGACTGGAGGCAAAAATTGGTTCTCAGTGCTAATTGATTTTTAACTGCTTCCAAAGCATCTTGAAATAACTGGAACCATTTTCCCATAAGCACTGTGATTATGTTACAATATTACACAACTATGCAGATACTTTATAGGATAGAGATTGGGAGATGGAATTAGCCAGTAAAGATGTTTTGGGATTGGTCCTAGTCTTCTCAATATGGGCCCAAAGGATATTGTTTCTCATTCTCTAATATCAGTCACATTCTTGTTCAGAATTAGCAGCAGCATTGCAGCATGACCTTGACCTTGACCTTCTACAATTCCTGTGTATCTGTATTCTGTTTTTTTTTCTTTCGACAAAACAACTATAAATCTTAACACTATCTTCAGCAGCCTGGAGTGAAGCAGCACTTCATGAAGTCAGTCTCTGCCACAGCCAAATGCTTTAGTTAAAGCAAGTGTCTGTTGGCCCCTTGGTCATCACAACAATATGCTGCCCACAGACGAGAACCTGCATGTTTGACAGCCATGATAATTTGCTTTAATAGCTGAATGACAGCAGACATGTGTGCATGGGAAGGTGGGGGGAGGGTACCAAACTTTCTAAATTTCCTGCAAATCAATTTATTTCTGTAATGCTGTACTTCATTTTGTTTCCTTGTTAGGCCCAATCTTGCCTCTAGAGGGCCAACATTGGGTTAGCACATCAACAAGGGCCACTCTCTACTGCTAGCTGGCCAGGCCTGTCACAAAACTCTTGATCTGACTGTATGCATATATGTACATGTAATCTACTGAAAATCCTTGATGGAACCCTTCATTTTTAGATGCACGAGGAAACCATGTATGTGGCTAGCCAGGGAAGAAGAGCAAGAAGAAACTCTGCTAAGGAGGTATGCCAAACTGAGCCACTCCTGATCAGAATTCAACTTGAACCTAAACTGTAACATTCCAGTTGTCTGATCACCAATTTCTTTGTTTTCTACCAAACATTCAAATTAAAATTCCTTTATAAAAAATAAAAACGATGAAAGACTAAGAGTCTCTGAACAACTCATTTAAAAGGTTGAAAAATGATTAAAGTGGATAGCAATATCAGCAGAACATCTAAGTGCTGATCAAGGTCAACAATCCCCTTTTAAACACTATTTTACCAGCTGTTGGAAACATTTCTATTCCAGATGTTCTTGCTGCAGAAAGAACTGTTACTCTTAGGAGAGCTGCAGCAACAGTACCAAGAGAAAGTGGAGGTCTTGCAGCATCGAAACAATGATAAGATGAAGCAGGAGAACTACATTACTGCTCTCAATGCAGAGTTAAAAGGTGACAAGATGATTTCTGATTGCTTATTCTGTTCTTTCTCTGAACCAGACTATAATCTCTTTTACAAAATCCTTTTGCAGGCTGAAAACTTCTGATAACATTCAAAATCACTGGGCACAAACTGCTGCCTGTGCCTCACATTAATTTCTGTATTTAAAAAGCTGCAACTTGCCCTTAAGAGTTTTCAATACTTAAACAATCTCACTAATCTCTACTTCTTCAGCACTCTTGCTGCCTGTGCTTGATGCTTTCATACAGAAAGAAAATACCAATTTTCCACTGAAGAAGCATTAAAAAATTTAACTTTTATTTTGGAATCTGTGAAATGAAATGATATTTTGCATCCTTTCCAGAACATTGGAGGACTAAATCAACCTGTGAACTGGCTCACTAAGGTTCATCTTATTATTAGAGTATCTACCAGCAGCACCAGTTAAAATTATATTAAAATATAATTTTTTCTCAAGTTTATGTTACAGGTACTACTTCAATCTCTAATAATTTATTTATTATTTTTTTTTTTATATCTTCTTTAAAGAACTCCGGAGTCTCTTGCAGCAGAAAGAAGTTGTTACAGATAATTACAAAGCAAAAAATTTAGAATTAGATGAAAATATTAAAGCAAAGGTAAGAAAAAGTCAGTAAAGTGGCAGTAAACATTGGTATGAGTATACCGTATTTGATGTTTAAACAGGTTGCTCTAGTTTACTATAGCACTTAATCTTGTTCCCAAATTGTCGTTTCTTAAAGATAGCCAGCATATAGAGTGACTTGACATAAGTAGACAACTCCTGAGAGTCAAATATGCCATTCCATTTACATGATAAGCACATGATTGCAAGCTATAAAAATATATTCAGGACAGACAAATCCTCAGTCTACAGACAGCCATGCCATAAACTGGAGGTTCATGGGAACTGACAGACTTTGAAAGGGCATGTGCATGTTGGTAGAAGCCAGCAGGAAATCTACAAGGCACTGGACAATCTGCTATCAGCTGTTAACAGGGTGACTGTCCTGTTTAAAAGAACCCATAAGACAACCTTTTATGTGCACTATGGATGCCCAAAGCCAGCTGAAACTTCCTACTGTGAAGAAGGGTGTAGAAATCAAACCTCTGACAATTGGCTGCAAATGTGGCAGAAAATAAGCACCTTCAGATATTATCTCCATGGTGTGAGATACAACAAATGAGGGTAAGATGCAAAACACTCCTCAAATCTTGCAATGTCAGTCATTGACTTCAGTTGGAAACAAAGATGCTACCACACACTACCTTTTGGAGCACTGTCATTTTTAACAGAGTTCAGATTTTCACACTTCTCAGACATAGATTGTGTACGAGTTGGTTCCATCTAGTACAGGAATTTTCATTAAACCACCTGCAAGCTACAACAAAACTCGGTTGTCTGTCTGTGATGGTGTAGGCTGTGATTTGGGTGAGGATGGTCATAACTGTTAGTCTGTGAAGAAATTGTAGCTTCTACCTAATGCACCAACATTCTTTGAGAGGTACTTTTGTTTGTCTATGCCATTGATTTTCTGTCCAAAAAGGGAAATGTTTTTATGGAAGATGGTGTCCCAGCAATACAGATAGAAAAAGGGTATCGCAACTCTACCATGCCCTCCACTGAACATGTGCTGGCCACCCTTTACCAATCCCTGTGAAAGTTTTCTTGTATACCCACTTTACAGTGCTCCTTAATACAGATTCTGTGCCAGGAATGGACTGCATTTCCGCAGCTGATCTCATCCACACAATACAGCAGTGCACTACCGCCTTGTGTAAGGCAGAGGGCTGCATCACCAAGTATTAGCCTCATCCATACTTTTTCAGTATGCTTCTAGATGTTCTTTCGAACTTGCATGATATTTTTGTCAAGTGTCTGTATGCATATTTTGTCTTTTGATCAACATAGTCTGGTTTTTCTTCTTTATTTAACCATCATTTGAGAATAAAATCAGTAGAATTTAACAGATTACTTAAATCTGTTAAACATGTTTTGTAATAACTTCTTTTGTCATGAATTTAACATATCAATAGATATGCAAACTCCTGTGAAAAAGAACACAAAGAAGAATTTTAAAAATACAGTGGCAGTCTCTGATATCAGTAAGAAAATAATTATTTTTAATGCATTTGTTATGGTAGTTTTAGAAGTAAATCCCCAAAACAATTAAGTTCTTGCAGAATCTCACAAAGGTCTGTTTTTTTCTTTTCTAAATTTGCTTTTCTCTCTCTCTCTCTCTCTCTCTCTCTCATTACTGAACCACTGATTTCATGCATCTTGTTATAATTCTTCTTTGTAATACAAAAATATATCAGTCTTTTTTTTTCCTTAAGGATATTACAATGAGTGAGCTAAAGAAGTTGTTAGAAGCTACAAAAACTAAGTATTCCAATCAAGTAAAGGTAGGTATGAAATAAAATGACTACCTGAAGTTAAAACACTATATTTATAAGCATTTTCTTAAATTTTAAATAAAGAATTTTAGGTCGTTGTTATTCTGCTTCCACATTCAGATAAAGTTCTGTTTCGTATTATTTAAAAAAATCAAATCAATTTATTAAGCAATCAGCCACTTTGGTGAAGCATGTATATGGAAAGGCATGACATATATTGAAATTTCATTAAGGATTTTTTTCAGAGGTGTATAGCATGTTGTTTTGGTACATTTCTTAAGAAACTGATGCTGCTAATGTTTTTTTCTTTTTTCTTTTTGACTTTGTCAGTTTGTGATATCAGACAATATGGAAATGTAGAAAAACATATATAAAACCCATTTTACCTTGAAACTGGGGATCTAGCAGCAGATTCTTAAAACCAACAACACAACTGCTACAAAATAATTTTTTCCAACATTCAGTCTAATCTGATGTGCGGTATGTCTTGTACTGATGACCATGAGGAGGCACTATTCACATCAAATAATCTGCGTGCATGCTTTCTCCTTTCCTGGAAAAATTTTCAGTTTATTAATCGGATCCTTAAACAATGATAGTATCAAGTAGGCAATCTGATCCTTTGTAGTTTTTCTTGAGAACTAATACTGTGCATGCCTCTGGTCATGTCATTTCTCCCTGGTTATAAAGATTTCATGCCTAGACCATAGTGCAAATTGTTTTCAAGATTATGTAAAAAATATACCTATGCCAGTCTTATTGCTTTTCCCCAAACCATTCTGCCAGTTAGATGCACACTGACTATTTACATTTGTATTTTCACGGAGCTAAAGATCTTACTATTTTTTTCCTGTTGACAGCTAGCTGAAGCAAGATATGAGAGCTTGGTGAAAGTTAGACAAACTTACGATACCTGTATTACAAATCTCCAGGGCGAAGTAGAAGAACTACAGAAAAAAGCATCACATTCAGACAGTAAGTCATATTGTAGATTTGCATTTAGTATTAAAGATAAGTTATCTTAATTTCCAGAATTATATTAACACGTCAGTATTAATCTGCATATCAACTAACATTATCAGCTGATGTACTTGTTGAAAGTAATTATTTGGGTCATTCAAATGAAACCTGGCTAAAATAGCATTGCTGTAATCATATCCAATCAGGTTTCATTTGAACTTCCCTAGTATACAGTCAGACCTGTCTTTTTTTTTTGGTGTTGTGCAGTGTTTAGGGGTGTGTTTGTGAAGTTGCATATGTATGTGGGTGTAGCTGGATCGGTTCCACGACCGGCCGTCACAGCTGTTAGTGAGGTCTTATTTCGGCCTATGTTTTGTTTAGGATGTACCTCAACCTAGCGAGAGCAGCGGGCTACCCAACTCCTTCGTATTGCACGCAGGAGGGGTAGGTTTATCCTGGCTGGACTCTCTAGAACAGAGTTTTCTCTCTGTATGTCCTTGTTCTGGAGGGGAAGTTTGGGCCACTGTTTATTTTTCAAGTTTCCAAAGTGGAAGGATGGAGAGAGTTCTATTTTTATTTTGCAGGACAATGGATGGAGACATGTTCTCTCTCCGTTTTGATCTTTTATTTAAGTCCTCCCTCGTGGGGGAATCAGAGATTCCCTTTAGATCTTAAGGCAGAACAGAAAAGTCTTTATGACTTTTCGTTTTCCTTTTTCCAGCGTAGGGGGACCGGAGGTTCCCTGGCAGGTGGTTACGCCGGGAAGTAGCACATCTGCTGTGGTGTTGGTCATCACAGCATTTGTTGCCCCATTCCACACCACATTAGTTGGGTCTGTGTTCTTCTTCTTTTATGTGGACTTGTGATGTGTTTTATTAAACGAAGAAAGACTCATGGTTAGTCCATGTGAGCATTATAGGGGTGGATTGCTTTATAAATAAATAGAGGCTTACACTGAAGAAGGGGAGGGGGGTGGGAATTTAGTTTGATAATGTTTTCCACAAGTAAGTTTTAAGTTTTAAAGTGATCAAAGATCACTTAAGAGATAAATGTAATTATATTTATGATATAAAGAGAAAATCCTTTAAGGATTTATTACATAATCAAAATACATTGCAAAAGAGGAAAGAAAAGAGAAAGGGTAAAGGATAAGTAGAAAGAAGGAAGGAAAGAGAGAGAGAGAAAAAGAGATCTTCTTTTCCAGCAACCTACATTAATTTAAAAGCAAAGACATTCAAATTAGACATAGGGGTGGAGAAGAGGTGACTCAGGGTGGTCGATCTAAGCTAAGAGTTGAGGTTGGGGAATTGTCAATGTGTATGTGTAATGTTTTATTTGTTGTGATGTATCCTAGTGCGTTATTAATTAGCCAAGTGGAAGAGAAAATTAGTCTGTCATTTATACTAGATTTCATGACTGCATATTTTTGGTGTAACCAATTAGTTACATAATTTTGGAATAGTAATTTAGTTGAGGTAGGCTGACCGCCTTCTAAAGCCTTCCGGCTACCCCAAGCAATCTGCTGAGTGGTAAAAACCAAGAAGTTCGAAAGGCAGTCCTTTTAGTTTTGTTATTGAAACCGAAGATGCGCCAGAACGACGTAAGTTTGTTCAGGGGACTTTTAATTTTGAAAATCAGATCTCTGACTAGGCACCATAATTCTATGTTCAGCGGGCACGAGAACAAGCAATGGATTGCTGTTTCATCCTCCTCGTGACAAGCGAGGCATTTGGGAGAGTTAATTAATTTCCATTTATGTTTGTTTTCCCTTGTGGGGAGAACATTCCTTATTAATTTCCAGTGTATGTCAGATGTATATCCGTCCACGAGACGATTAATGGAGCTAGTCCAAATCCTGTCCCATGGAAGTGGTCCTGAAGTGAGGGTACCTTCCCACCTCTTCCTATAATTCAGTTCCTTGATGGGTCGTGACGACAGGAAGAGGTAAATATCTCACTGGGATAATTTGTCTAGTACTATTTTAGTATCTCCTAGACTTACGATGTTATCTGTTCCTATAGAGATGTTGCTAGTGATCCATTGCTGGAGTGCGGTTATGTGGTAGTCTGTTAGTAAGTTTTTCTGTGCTCTATATAGTTTTAGTTTGTTAGTGAGAACATTGACCCCGTCGAGGGTGTCAAATGCTTTCGCTAAACGGGAAATAAAGAGTTTTTGCCATCTTGGCCTATCGTTTACATTTCTTATGATATCTATTATATTTAGTATTTGTTGAGCACCTATTTTGCTCTCTAGGTTGATTAGGTTTAATCCTCCTTGGTTCCGAGGGAGTCTAATTATTTGTTTATTTGCCAGGTGTTTGCGCCCCCTGCCACAGAAATCAAGTTAACTCGGCGTCTATGGCGTTGCGCACCCAACCTGGCATCCCTATGATTTTAGATTTATAATAGATTTTGGGGGCAAGATAGGTATTTACTAATTCAGTTTTAGTAAAGAAAGAAAGGTTTAGCGAGGACCATGCGGTTAGTAAAGCGTTGACTTTATTAATCACAGGTTGCCAGTTGTCATGCAGCGTCTTAGTATTGTATTTTGTTGGGAAGTAGATTCCCAACAACTTAATTTTGTCTTCCACCCAGTTGATGTTGTATTGGCGCAGGGGTTTATTACTGCCCCCTAGCCATGCTGCGGTGGTCTTTCTTTTGTTTATTTTTGCCCCAGAGGCCTTCTCATAGACCTCTAGGACTTTAAATGCTGCGTCCAAGCTGGCCGCATCCTTTAACAGGAGGGTGGTGTCATCAGCGTATTGCTGAATTTTGACACCATTTATCCCCCTGATTGTTTGGTTTTTTTGGATCATGGCGGCCAGCGGTTCTGCAGTCAGAACATATAACATGGCACTTAGGGGACAGCCCTGCCTGATGCCTCTTGTTGGGTGGATAGACGAAGAGAGGAAGCCATTTTGATAAATATTAGTTACTAGTTGGGCCTGGAAGAGTTTAACAAAATTAATGAAATACTCTCCGAAGCCAAGGGTTTTAAGTGTTTCTATGAGAAAATTCCAGTTAACCCTATCAAAGACTTTTTTCTGGTCAACGGCTAGCATAATTCCTATGGAATTTTCCGTGTCTAGCCTACTTGTAATTTCTCTGAACAGTTGAAGCGTATTAGTAATACTCCTTCCTGGAACTGAACAGGTCTGATCAGCACTTGTAGCTTTTTGCATAACTTTGGCTAGCCTAGTTGCTAGAGCTTTAGCTATGATTTTATAATCGCTATTTAAGAGACTGATGGGTCTCCAGTTATCCAGGTACTCCGTGTCGCCCCCCCCCCTTCGGCAGCAGGACGACAGTGGCAGTATGCTGGCTTTCTGAGAGCACCCCCCTACAATATGCGCTATTCGCAATCATTGTCAGGTCTCCTGCTAGGAGATATTCAAATCTCTTATAGAATTCTGGCATAAGGCCATCGCTTCCTGGGGATTTTTCTTTATTTGAAGCCCTAATGGCTTGTTTTATTTCTTGAATAGTTAGGGGACCTTCGCAGAGCTCGGCATCTAGGGGGTCTAGTTTATCTTCTAGACACGCCAAGATTTTGTCCTGAGCAATGGGACAGGTGTCTTCACTATTGTACAGTTTGCTGTAATACCGAGTCTCTTCCTGAATAATATCTTCTATGTCAGTTAAGACGCGGCCTTCCCTAGTTTTTAGTCTGTTAATGGTTTTCCTTTCTGCCTTAGATTTTTCTAAACCACAGAAGGACATTCTATTCCCTTCGCCATTCATGGCCGGTACTCGGGCCCTAATTCTAGCGCCCTCTGTTTTGTTAAGTTGTAGTTTTGCTATTTGTGTTTGGATGGCTTTGATTTTGTTTGTTCTATCTATTCCTGATGCGGCCTTGTTTAATATTAAATTTAATTCTATTTTTAACTTGTTTTCTAGGTATTCTCTATAAGCGTTTCTTGCCTGACAATATTTTATACTAATATCCCTAAGTTTAACCTTGCCTAAGTCCCACCACTCCAGGGGGTCCTCAAACTCGTCCAGGCGAAGTGACCATTGTTCCCAGAAACTCTGTACGCTCTCAACATATTCCGACTCAGTCAGAATAGTATTATTGAGTTTCCAAAGTCCGGGCCCTCTGGTGTTCTCCTGAACAAGAAAGCTGCCTTAACCTGGCAGTGGTCAATCCACGCAAAACATCGTGCTTTACGTCTAGGAGTGTTCTAGCGGCGTGTTTAGAAGCATACACTCTATCTATTCTAGTGGCTACTTCGTATTTTTTACTGTAATGAGTGTATGATTTACTATCTGGGTGTTTAAATCTAAACGCATTGACCAAGCCAAACCGCGAACACATGGTTTGCAGCTGCACTTTTCCGATCAGATGCGTCCTACTTTTAATGTCCGGTCCCTGCCTATCTAGGTCATGGGAGGGGACACAATTGAAATCTCCTAGTATATATACATCGTCTGCAAGGTAAGACCTAAGTTCCTGGTCTAGAATATCGTTGAAGTCCTGAAATAAAGCTGTTCGTTCCTTCGCAAAGGTAGGCGTGTACACCGATGCTACAATTACTTTTCTTTGGAGCTCGTTTTGGAAACTAGCTATGATGATTCTTCCATTTTTATCACTATAAGAGTGTTCTATTTTTGCATTTAAACTATGATGAAATAGAATGGCTACGCCTTTTTTCCTACCTAAAGGGTCTAGACTCACGAGTTTGGGGCCTGACCAGCGGGAAAAGTACTTATCTATCTCTGTATTATTTTGCAGGTGTAATTCTTGCATGCAGATTATTGTGTTTGTAGAGGAATGTTCTAGATGATCTAGGTAATCATTCCACCTTTTCTTGAATTTTATCCCTCTTAAATTCAGGGATAATAATTCCAAATGTCTAGACATAATCACTCAATCTGGTGGATTCGTCCCTTGGGCGTTACCTGAGTTGATTCCGAAAAATCCTTCCAAAAGAAAGTGCCTCAATTTAGGTAGGCACTTCCATGGTTGCAACCCCCTGAGTCGGTGTTGCATTGGAAGAAGTAATTTGTTTAAGGAGGTTGATAGGTGCCTCTAAGGACTCATCCTTTGTCACCTCATCCACCTTCCTCTCTTTTTTCTTAGGAGGAGTCGGGGGAGTTGACTCCCTCACCGTCCTCTTTGCTGCCTTACTTTTTACCTTCCTTGGTTTGGAAGGTCTTGTTGTTGTTGTGTCATTCTTAGAGTCATCCTCAATGTGGATGACTTCTGGAGGTGTTAGCTTTTCTTCTTCTGCATTGGAGGCCTTTGGAGTGGCCTCCTCCTCTGGTTGCTTTTCTATAGGTGTTTTAGCACCACCTCTAAGAATGTACATGCCAGCCCAAATGCTGAAAACCCATGTAGAATACCAATTACAGAGTGGCAACTTGTCGTGGCCAGTGGCAGCACAAATTGCTTCCCAAGCAATCTCTGCTACTGTACACAAAAGCCATTGTTTCCCTAAAATGCAAAATCAATTGCCAAAATGATTCTCTGATTATTTGCAGTAATCACTCCTGAAAAATCACCTAGCCTAAAAAAAAACTTCTTGAATTTGTTCTCATCTGTCAATACCATTCTTTCAAGGTCACCATGGGTATACTGGATATTCTAGATGAAGTCATCTCAGTGATTGTAGTAAAAGTATTTTTTTTTTTTTGCTTGATATTCCTACTTATAACCAAAATTGTCTTTGCTACAAGTTAATATGTGTTAGTGGGCCATAGTTTCACCAGAGATGCTACCGTGTAGAAATTGCTGTAAGTGACAATGAAAGCTACTGCTGATATTAACATAAAATTAGGGCTGCAGGTGATAAATTAAAATGATCTATTACCAAAGATATAATGGCAATGTGATGGCATATTGAACTTGGGAAAAGGAAAATTGGTTTACATGTGTGACAAAGCATTATGCATGCATGCATACCAGGGTTATTCATGTGTGGCATTTGGCATGTCTGTATCACAGAATGTATTATACATAGTATAGTCGTATGCAAGATACTTCATGGAAGTTTCATATAACAGCATTAATAAATAAATAATGTTGCTATAGGAGTACTTAAAATCAATTAGTAACACCAAAAAAAACCCACCTGAGCATTATTGGTAAGCTGTTATTTAAATGTTTCTATTTTAATATGAGACATTTTCCTTTTATTTTAGCTCACTAAAGTTAATAATACAATTTATTCAACCTGCCATCCACATTTCTCAACAACTTTACCCTTATCTTTTTCTTTTACAGGATGAACAGCCATGGCCAAAAGTTTTGCATCACCCTATAATTTTCTAATTTTTCTTGATAAAGTTGAACTAACCCTGATGAATTTGCATAATGTTACATTAATGTATTAAGTTCATACTGCTTTGTAGTATTCCACTTAATGGGAAAATAACCAAAATCAAAGTCTAACATGCAACTACACAATTTCCAAAAAGAACTTATACATCATGTGACTTAATTAGAAGTACATATTCAAAAGCATACATTTAGAAGTGGTTGTGGGTAGTGTCGGGGTATATGAGCAGGATTTAACGATAAATTTTGTTATTTCTAGGGCAATGGAGAACTTTTGGCCATGGTTATAGTATCCTCTCTAAAATTAGAATTTCATTCATAAAGTGACATATTCTGCTTATTACAGAGATCGTGGTTATTCCAAAGAGTCAAAAGGAAGAAAACATCAAAGATGAAGAGACTGTAAATGCACTACCAGGACTGCAAAATCCAACAGCAATTGACAAGTATAATGATAGTGCTACTACAGATGAACTATGTCAGCTGCAAGATAATAACTAAATATTTGTAGCTAGTGTCAGAAAAAGGACATTCAAAATGGTTTTGAAATTTACTTGTGATAAACAAGACATACAATGGTTGTGGCAAATAGAAACTTTTTTTTTACATTTATACTTGTGGGACAGTGTTAATGTTGGTCCTCAAGTTAACTTTGTCCCTTCTGAAGACTTGTGCAATATCAATTTAAACATTTATTTTCTGCAGTTGAGAATATCTTGATGTATGTTTTAAAGTACTAATGTTCTAATATGTTTTACTTTGTCATTTTCTTTTCTTTTTGTAAAGACAAGAAATAAAACAAAAGAATCAGAAATGAATACTGTATATGCCAATATTGGGAATTCACAGAATGGAGTGTTACAAAACACCAATGGTGCATCTGTAATAAAGTAATCCAAAAAACACCTACTAGACTTTTGATTAGCAGTGAAAGAAGATTGGAAAGCAACACAGATGGGCTGTTACAGAACCAGTGAATCTGTGAAACTGATACACACACAACCACATGAAATGAATGGTATACTGTATTTTTCAGTGTATAAGTCGATACTTTTTCCCCCAAAGGTCTGAGCTTTGACTTATACTCCAAATCAACTTATGTGGATGGAGTCATTGAAATTGCTTTAATGAAAAATAAAAAATGACAAAGTTTGTTATTTTCTGAAATAAATTGTAAAATTGTTCATTTGAAACAGACTAAAGAAATTACTATCCGTAACAGTTGCCTATTGGGTGAGCATGCACTCACCAATTATGTTCTGTCTTTTTCAATTTTAATTACATGTATAAATACCCCCAACAAATCCTCTACCTCATCTCAAAATGCCTCCTGTAAGGTCATGCAAGTTCTACATGACAGTTTTAAGCTGGAAGATTTTGGGTTTCCTGAAGAAAATGTAATATGGCTGCACACGGGAAATATTGTGTCAGTGAGAAATATGTTAGGGACTGCTTAAAATGAAGGATACATTATGGACTACAAAGAAAACCAAAAAGGCAAATTGCAACTTCAAAGCTTGGTGGACTAACATTGAGGATAAGTTTGAGGAATATGTGCTAACCCAGCACACTGAGTGTTGATGACCTACTATTGTAGAGTTAAGACTAAAGGCCAAACAAATCACAACTGATGATTGCTGTCTTTACATATCTCCCTATTTATCTTTCATTAGTGCAGAGTATTCACCATGGTGGCTTCCCAGACGTGTGTCCCATATTATACAATCAGAAAACAGCTGAGTGGGGTGACTTCTGTGTTGGCCTAGTTGTGAACCCCAAATGTTGTACAACTTAAAACCAAGCTTATTATTGACGTGCTATCAAAAGGGAAATTGAGAGTTCATTTTCTGATTTTGAGAGAGCTGTAATATCTCAAAATCAGATAAAAGTGTCAAAGATAGATAAAACTGACACTTTGGCTTTTTTTTTCTTTTTTTTTAAGTAGGTGATGCAGTACAGTGCAAATGACATTGGATCACCTGATGATCACTGATGTCATGCAGTGACCAAAATTAGACACCAGTCTTTTCATACCAGAACTTATATAATGTTTGTAGTTTGTTTCAAATCTTTCCCCATGATTACAAACATGTTCAAAAACTAGTTAAACACCCAATTTATCTGGAAGATAGTCCCACAAAATAGTTCAATGAAATGCACAAAACAGCTCATTAATATGCTGAGGCTGGAAGTACTGTAGACAGCGATGTGATGCATCAGTGTTATGAAAGGTTTGGCATATTGTTCTGACTGGTTGAAAGTTTGGATAACTACTGTAGGTGATCTAGCGTTGACTTACATTCCACATCAACTTACCAATGAACAAAGGAAAGAAAAATGGGAAAACTAGCCAATTCGACTTATACACTGAAAAATGCAGTAATTTATTAAGCACTGATATGAGATGCATGTGGAAACTTTCTGAAAAGCAGCTAATCAACAATTCAAATTTTCAAACAAAACATTTTTTTCAATATGGATTTTATTTAATGCCAATCTTGCATTTTGACTTTAATGGATAAGTAATCCACAGACAGTTGTCAAATTTTTTAGGTTATGGAATTTAATTTCATAGAGAAATTTTTTTTTTAAAGCTTCTAAGATTAATAAGTAGTTGTGTAATAGAACAAGAAAGATATAAAAACATTCATGTACATTTTACACAAGTTATGGACCCAACCAGATATTCCCGCTAATCTTTGTTACCCTGTTGATAATTAAAACTTCATAGAATTTAACTTTACAAAAGAACTTAAACCTTCTGCAATTATAATAGCTTTTGATGTCTTAAAAAGGAATTAAGTGCATGCTATAATTTACAAATACTATTTATGGCAGCAGTGGTAATAAAATGCATTAGTCTAAGCAAACAAGATTTAATTGTAAATTTGAACTAAATTCTACTGAAAAAAAAAGATTTTTAAATGGTGATATGATGGTAGAAATCAAACTTGTTAAGTACAGGATATCTAGCTGTCAAATTAAATTTCTACGACTACTTTCAAGGGAAAAGATATTTGTGATAGACAATAGTAAGGCAAATGTCTAAGAGCTTGCGTACATGGCATGCCACACTTTAATCTGGTACATCACCCTCATTTAATTAGAAATTTTAACAAATCCAGAGCATGTCCTTGACATTTTGTCAATTACACAATATGGAATGAATTATCAATCCCTCCATGCTACAAGGCATTCCTCTTTTAACCCCCGTTTTTCAAAATGGTTGAGAAAAGAACTTTGCTGTTGCTGGCATAATCAATAAGAAAAGTGGACTAACACTGACAAAAAAATTTCTAATTATGGTATTTTTTAGTATAAGTCGAATTGGCTAATTTTCATTCATTCATAGATAAGTCTGTTTGGAGTATAAGACAAGCGTAGATCAACTATGATGGTTAGCCAAACTTTGAGAGTCAGAGCAATGTCATGTCCTTCATAACACCTGCATCACTTCGCTGTCTACTGTACTTCCAGGCTCATGAATATTAATGAGCTGTTTTGAACATCATTAAACTACTTTGTGGGATGATCTTCCAGATAAATGGGGTGTTGAAATAGTTTTTAAACATGTATGTAATCGTGGAGATAGATTTGAAACTGCAAACATTGAAAGCCTGGTGTCTATTTTAGTCACTGCATGATATCATTGATCATGTGAACTCCTTTCACATTTATCTCCATTGCTAGTCTTAAAGGTTCATCAAATCTGATGGTGGCTGCACTATGGAACACATTCTGAATCTTGTTCTCCAGTAGATGCTGATCTATCACTTATACACAAATCTGCCATCATGTTGACATAACTTACAGCACTCATGAAAGTTTGTACGTTCTTTCCTCAACCTGTCAAAAAGCCTACATTTGTTATTGGATAATTTAGCATTTTTCAGTGAGTGCATCAACAGTGAATTGCTTACCAGATCAGCGGGTAATAAGTTCTGTAGTCTCTTTCAAATGAACAATTTTAGTTTATTTCAGAAAATAATACACTTTGTCATTTTTATGACTATCCAGAAAAATATTATTTGATTTATACAACAAAAAACATAGCACTTTGATCTCAAGATTGTTTTAAAAAATGTCATGACGACTTTTTTCAAAAATCATCAATAAAGTGAAAACTTTTGCAGAGACGGAAAGCAAAAGTGAGTTTTAATGGGCAGATTGGGCTTGTTTTACTTCAGTATGAAGGCTTCAGGGAGAACCCTCATTACAAATTAAAAAATAAAAACATGGACAAACAAAATATTTCAAATTTATTCATTCAATCATTCAATTTCTCTTCCCTACAAAAGAGAGAGAGAGAAGAGTGAAAGGTACACAGAAACTAAACAGTGATTATTTTTATATACAGTCGATGATCGGTATAAGCACGTTCGATATAAGCACAATGATCTACAAAAGCACTTAATCGTGCATTCCCAAAAATTTCCACATATATTTTTAATAGGAATAATCTTTATAAGCACGTGGAACGAATCCAGGAAGAAACAGTAAAAATAAAGTTAGAAAGTCCCTGAAAAGCGGGCACGGTGTCAAATAAGCTGATTGGTGGAAAACACCTACGCAAAGCATGATATCTATAGGTGACAGCATGACATGCCTATCACTCTTTAATTAAGCACATTCTGCACAGAGTTCATTAGGGCTCCAAAACGTAAAAGTTTTACATTAGAATTCAAGCTAAAGGTTATTCAGGCGGTTCATAATGGTGAAAAGAAAGCTGATGATGCATGGAAATTCAACATTGACCACACGATGGTTAGCCAATGGTTGCAAAACAAAGAGGAGTTAAACAAACTCAGGTTGCAAAACGGAAATCTTTCTTGAAAGAGAAAGTGGGAAGGAGTGTTACCAGATCTGGAGCAGCAGCTATACAAATGGTTTCTTGTCATGAGGGAGAAAAAGGCAGAGCTTTCTGGACATCTTTTAATAGAGAAAGCTAAGTCTTTAGCTCAAGAACTTTATGGTTGTTCTGAAGATCTTCACCCAAACATCTTTACTTCTGGCTAGCTGCAAAAGTTCCAAAAGAGATTCAATATTGTCTACAAACGAGAACATGGAGAAAAGGCAGATGCTGACTTATATGGGGCCAATGAATGGAAGAAGACTGTTTTTCCAGAGCTTCTGCAACGTTATCCAGAGGGGGCGATTTTCAACGCTGACGACACAGGACTGTATTTTAGGGCCACTCCTGATGGTACATTGGCCAGAAAGAATGAAGTAGTCAGTGGAGGAAAAAAGGAGGCAAGACTGACTGTTTTGGTGGCGTCAAACATGACTGGCACTGAAAAACTAGCTCTGCTATTGATCAGCAAGAGCCAAAATCAAAGGTGTTTTAAGAACAAGATAAACAACCTTCCAGTGAAATACGAATTGAATTCTGCAGCCTGGATGACTCGAGCTTTATTCACAGAATGGCTAATAGTTGGACGAGAAAATGTAACACAAGAAAAAGAAAATTCCCCTGCTGCTAGATCAGTGCCCTGCACATCCTAAGGAAGTCACAACAACAAATGTATAGGTGGTCTACTTGCCAACGAATACAACGTCACTTATACAGCCAATGGATGCTGGGATTATTCACTGCCTTAAAGCACACTATCGCAAACAGTTAATGAGAGAGTTGGTTGCATGCTTAGATAGTAGCCAGGACAAATTTCTTGAGAGTGCTGCTAAATCTGTAACTGTTTTGGATGCCATTTTCATGCTAAAAACTGTGGGAAATTGTGACATCGATGACTATCCAAAATTGCTTCAGAAAATATTTGTCATTGATTCAAGGAGAAACACTTCAACGCAACAAAGATTTTGAATTAGAAGTTTTAAACAGCGAAGGAGGCTCAAAACTGGATGAAGAGTTTATCAAATGCGATTGTCAACTTGAATGTTTTGAAGAACTGAATGAAGCAAGAAGTGATGAGACTGAAGTGTCGGAAGATGCTGAAATTGATGAGACATCGACTACTCCACTGCAAGCACCTGCTATGCTTGATGACATAAAAAGAGTTCTTGAAAAACAGTATACCAACTCAAGAGTTAAAGAACACCAACATGCAATTCAAAGTTGCATAATACAAAACAAGTGCATGCGGCAATCTTCAATTTTAGAATATTTTCCTAAATAAATACTGTCAACTGTTTTAATTTTATGTATTTTTATGAAGAAATAGAATTTTATGTTTTTTATTACACATTCTTCTAAATGAATATGTACAAGAAATTCTTTTTAAAAATGGACTTATCGATATAAGCACAATTTGTGCTAGTTCGGAGAAAGTGCTTATATTGATCATCGACTCTACTTTCAATAACACCAAAAATGTAAACAAACATTCATTCCCGTTTAGATACTACTGGAAGTTGATTTCTTCTTTAGTGCATCATCTAAAAATTCACTGTAGTTGTATTCGCGGAACATAACTTTGTCTTCAATGTAACCTTGAAACAGAATGAAAAATTGGTCAATTGGTACTTACACTGCAAATAATCACAATAGAAAATTCATTTACATTTTAATTGTTTAATCCTGTGCTTGTCAACTGGAAGTTATTAAATCATAATTACAAATCATGACAATTAGAAGCTATAAAAGTGTGATCTGAGGATAGATTTTCTTAAATTTTTAGGCTGATGCAAAACTTATGGCCATGGCTATAGTAGTAATGCGAAGAATGTAAGTTAGAGCAATATGGATTTGTCATTAAAAAGGGTTATATTAATCAGGAAGATACTCTATGTGCCACAGCCCTTATGTCTCAACCTGTACTGAGTATTACAAATTTGAAGGTTAATGTGGACACCCCATGTGGTTTAGTGTGTTAACAAACAAAAAAAAAAGCTTTGAAATCTCTTTAACATGAAATAGAGAAGAGCTATCATCTAAATCAGCATGACTCCCAAGTGATAGTAGAACTCTTCATTTTTAGATTGGAAGGTAACCCACAAATGGCTAGTGAAGAAAAGTGAGAAGCCGCCAAACCAAGCCAATCCTGTCCAGGATTCAAAATCAGGAATACTCAGCCTTGGCAGTACAGTAGTCTAACCACTAGGCCACCATCTGTCATGTAAATGTCATTTGTACAGTTGTATGCAGGGTTGTCAGGTTCTAATTTGGGTCCAGGGCTAGGCATATAATTGGGCTCCTATAACCCTACATGATAGATGGTTAGATGTGCTACCATGCAATACCAGAAATTATAATCTATGAATTAAATTGTGAAATTCATTTGAATCGATTAATAATATTGCCCAAATATGACCACACATAGTAAAAAACTGAAATTAATGCTTTATTAGACCAATTATATAAGATAAAGATACTTCTGGTCCTAGATGAGAAGTAGGATGATTTGATAAATACATTCACACCTAGTGCCAGCCAAACATCTGGGTAATAATAGTATTAAGGTAATGATGTGAGATGAAGCTTCGGAAATGGTTTATTTTATGTAGGTCTACATTTATCAAAGAAAATTGGCAGACAAAATAAAGACTAAATTGTTGCTTTTTGTACTTTTTTAAAAGAAAATTTATTAATTATATCAATAAAATCTATCTTCCTGGTCAGTTCACTTTCAATGCTCAACACTGCAAGATCACACGATCTTTCTTGTGTCATCATGCTTCACAGAAAGTTCTTTATAAGTCCCAACTTACTGAATGGGTGCCCAGCTGGCAATTGTTACTGCCAAAGAGCAAAACATCCTAAAGGAAATACGTACATTATGAAATATCTCATCCAACTATACTTGTAGATTTTGTTCAGGGGGCATAATGGGTTCAAAGACTCTTCTCAAAAATTGGAAACCTGAATGGATTTCAAGTGTAGCAGTTTTTCTTTGAGATGGTCTTGTGAGACATGAATGGAATATTTCTGTCCAAAAGGTTCAGAGGCATTAGCAATTTACTCATCAGGTATATTGAGATATCACAAAAAATAAATAAATAAGATCATTAATCTCTGTAAGCAGTATTGTAGTGATTCGTCAGGACATTTATCACTCATTCAATGATGACATAAAACACATTGCACTTTAATAGTTTTTCATCAACATGAATTGATGGGTTATCTGGAAGTCACTCACCTAAATACACTCTACTCTTACCATTTCATTTTGAATGAAACTCTAGTGTAATGTGCTTGGCAGTGGAAACCAATCTTGTTTCATCTAAAATTGATGGCTATTTTTCCCCAAAAATCTCTGAGATTGTTTATTAAGTGTTTCCAGATTTGATACCTCTGTGTCTATAGTGGCCTTTCTAGCTTGAATAACTTGATTCCTTTGGTCAGTTGCAATAAGTATCTTTAACAATATGGCAGACATAATCATGCAAATGAATGAAGATACACTGTATGGAAACTTTTACTTTGATTGTTGTTTTGGGGTTGAGATTGAGTGAGTGAAGCTTTTCTAGTGCAGTTTTTATTCTTGGAAGGTGAGTTGAATGATCGTTTCAAATATGTGTCCTTTGTAGAGCATAAGAAAATAAAGAAAAGTAGAATACAATTCACAAAATATACCAAGGTGATCGATGCATGAAAATTAGAAGACGCTTCAGACAAGTATGGTGTAAAAGTGAGTTATAAGCCTGGTACAGTGCAAGCAAATACTTTTCTCAAGAGAGAACTTAAAGTTTGAAATCAGGCTACATTGAATGTTGGCCATACATATTAATGAATTATCTGTAACACTGCTAAAGTGATGTATGTAGAAGGAAACAGTAAAACAACAAAATTAGAATTTTAGCAGAAACAGAACTAAAAATAAGCAATCTGAAAATATTATACTAACACTGTTTGTGCAAATACCTAAGAGGAATGTTTAGTGGAGATCCTTTCAGTAAATCTAGCATATAAAAATATTCCAAAAAATCAAGGACCCCCTCATAGGCCACAGGCCACACCCACCCCACCCTCCAAGCAATACTGGTTGTATGTATGGAATACTGCATTTCTTTTAAATGAGATGCATACCACTGTTTTTTTAATAAAAAAAAAGATTCACACATAAAAATATAAAGTAACTTCCTACTGTCTTTCCAATAGAGCAAAGTAAAATGAGAAAGGTGGATAGTTTTCTTCTTTCTACTTACCATAGTCCCTAGCTTTTAATATTTCCACCAAGAGCTTCTTCTGCTGCTTCTGACAGATGCCAGTTTTAATAGCTGGTAAAACCTCACCAGTGTATGGGCTGATAAACTGTTCCAAGAGCTTTGTATTCTAAATTTAAAAAACAATAGATAACCAACAAAAATTAGCACCAACACACTTATATCTTCTATTAATTTATAAATTCATTAAAGTATTACATAGATTGAAAAAAAGGTTACTAACTTTGTAGTGAAATACCAAGTATTCATCTCTACAAATGGGACATGGGCTTCCAGTAGAAATTATACCAGCTCTCTGTGAGCAAAAAATAAAAGCAAAAGCATATCTAAAGTAATCATTGACACAAGTAACTTATTAAATTAATTCATGCATTAGATACAATACAATTATGTATTCATAATAAAACTGATCCAAACTTAGTTATTATTTTGTTTTGTACCTATAAAAAAGCTGGTACTGTTAGGTTGTTACAAAAGTTTTGTTGGTTTTTTTACCACAACAAAGAGACTTCATATCGCTGCTGAACGTGAAGTTTATTAATCAAAGTAAGTTCCATTACAATCAATACCCTTCTGCCAACGAGTTACAAGTGCATTTATACCATTTTGAAAAAAATCTGGATTTCTGGAGTCCATAAACTGTTGGAAGGCAGTTTCAATTGCTGCTTGGAGAAGGGTTTCATATGGAGGAAGCTGCCGAGGTGTTTGAAAAGGTGGTAATCTGTGGCAGAAAGGTCTGGTGAATAGGCTGGGTGAGGGAGAACTTCGTGCCCCAACGTGTTCAAGTTCTGAAGAGTCAGTTTTGCAAAACGAGGAGGAGCATTGTTATGGAGCAGGATTGGGCCTCTTTGATTCACCAATGCCGGCTGACCTTGGGAGAGTTTCTGATGAACATTTTCCATCACATGTAATAATTTGGTCGAGAAATGGGTCGGTTTTGTTTCTTATGATAAGAGAAGAGATAATCTCCAATCGATGATTTTCTTGTTGTTCATTCAACTCGAGAGGCACCCACTTGTCAAGCCCTTTTCACCTTGCCGGTTGTGTCAAGATGCCAGGAAACAGTTGCAGTGCTTACGTCAAGCTCTCCAGCAATTTCTCGCACCGTTTTTTCTTGGATCGACTTCAACTGAGGCTTTCAGATGGTCGTCATCACAGCTGGAAGGACATCTGCTACATTCCTCATCTTTGAGGCACACATCTCCTGATCGAAACTTTGCAAACCATCATTGTACTGTGCGCTCATTTGCTGTGTCATTTCCCCCTATGCCTGCTTAATGTCACGAGTTGCCTCACTCGCTTTGTGGCCTGGTTTGAACTCGTGAAGCAAAATAGCACGAAAAACTTTTCTATCCCTGCTTCACTCAGAACCCTGAAACAATATCCATTTTATATGTTTTATAAAGGTAGGTTTAGCATAATGTTTGCCAAAGCACACGATATACAAAATGATATATAACTTATCTACATACACCTTCATAAGCATGCAAAAATGAACCCCAAATTAACATATTATAAAAACCGACAGAACGTTTGTGACGACCTAAAATATTACAAATGAGGCACACCTAACAATTGTTATTACTTTATATTATACTCACTATGCAAGTTTTCCTTGTAGGAGGAGGAATAGCATTTTTGTAGTTCCTTCTGTAGTACACCCAAACAGGCTTGTTTCCATAAGCTGCACTATAGGCTGAAAGCAAAAATCTCAGATCAGAATTTACTTTTAGAGTGAAAAAATATCTGAAAATTCAAAAGACAAAATAATTTCCACTATCTGTGAATTATTTCCAAATCACTTGGTGTTATTTTCCTTAAATAATAAATGGTGGTGGTCTTGATTTTCCCTGTGCATACTTTCTTCGTTTATCCAAATAATGTGTTTTTTAAAGTAAACTATAAGTATAACAATGAAAAAGACATGGGTACTCCAGTTGTACAAAGGACTAAAGCATTGGTCAAAATATTCATCATAAACTTAGCAGCCAGCAGATTGTGGGTTCAGCACCAGTCAAGCTATTTGCACAATCCAAAAACTAAAAATACTAGTGCAAAATAGCAGTATTACACATCCATAATAATCATCTTTCTCAGGGCTAAACTCTGATGGTGATGACAGGAAAGACTTCTAAAACATAGGTTCATTTTTTTTAATAATGTTACTATTAGTGAGCTGATGGGAAAAGCCCAAACTAAATTTTTTACCTTCTGTAAAAGAATCAGGATTTAAAATATATCAATCATTTGTCATTAAGTTGCAGTTGCTTTTTTATACTCCTCCGATGCCTACAAGGGAAAAAACTCAGATTGTGGAGTGTAGTGATGCATTTGTCCACTAGGAAGCATTGCCAATGCTGCACCACGAGGGACACAGCACTTGCAAACATTGGCAGGAAAATCCCTATTATAACTCTTGATTTTTGTGAGACAAAGCCCACATGGATGGCTGGTAAGGAGCAGTGGAAAATCATGCCAGGGAGGTACACCAAACCAAGCCAGTACCTAGATGGTATACTGGGCTAAAGAACCAGCACCATTCACTCTTTCTCAAAACTGTATGAAGGATGCTGCTGTTGAGCTGTTTTCATCTTTGTACTTTCAGGTTTTATTCAAAATGTGTGTTTAGCTACACAAAGAGAAGTCTGTTGGCCAAAAAGCAGGATACAGGTTAACCATCAAACCAAGTAAAAAATTCTAAAATTAAAAGCTGTCCATTTTTAACATTACCAAAAGAATCTGTCCACGTGGGTTTAGTTCTCAAAAGGAAAATTTTAATTTATAGAAAATAAATTAAACCTTAACTTTTAAAGTAAATTATGAATTGATTTTTTTGTTTGAATACACGAAGAATGATTAAATAAATTGAGAAAAAACATGTACCTTCACTTTCCATGTACCTTAAACTAGTCTGTGGATCGATTTGTGGCACCTTCTCTTTCTGATTTCCTGATACAGTCTCTCCAGCATCAGCTTCTGATTTTTGGCAAACCCATCTAAAGCTGCTAAACTGCCGAGCATCTCCCAGAGGCTGAAAGAAAAGAATTTATAAAATTTAATCTTCTAGCTTCTCTTGAAAATAACAGAGAACGTAAGCTTTCTAAAGAACACAATAAATAAATAACAAAGAGTTTGACATCTGAAAGAGAAAATCCTTGGAAAATAATCTAAACTCTATAAACACAAACAACTAATCACACAAATCTTTTACAAATTCTCTCTGAAATATCCCTATACATGCCATATCTGAACTTCTCACTCCATATGAATTCTCACACCTTCCACAGAATATAAAAACAATTCTGATTATTAAAATTATTAATAAAATAAAATAATTACTTTACTTATTTTAAGACCATTTTTTTAGATCACTAGATTGTTATGTACATATGCTAACATTTAAAAATGGTGACCATGCAAGATCAAAATTTCAAAAAAAAAATAAAAAAAATGCTGCAACAAATTGTGCCAAACAATCTAAAAATATCCTGGGTGCTGATGGTGGTGTATGTTTTGCACTTTGTGCAACAAAATCAATCAATTATTTATGCAAATCAGTGTTTGAAGATCATCTCAAGTAAAGATGAGAATCCAAGTCCAAGTTAGTTATGCCCAAGCAAACAATGTTGACAGGTGAAGCTGAATGTATGACAGTAGCAAAACAAGAAAAACACAGGGTAAGAAAATAGTATTTTGAATAGTAGATATTATATAAAGTATAGATTAGAAAATCTAGATCCAATAATTTATTTGAAAAGGCCAGTCAAAAACCATCTAACATTAAATCTAGCCTAGCCCAGTCTTAAATCTATACACATTGGCTAGATTTAGATTGAACCGTGCTAACATTAAAGTTAGATATCAGATCTACCTAATTGCTTAGATATTTAAAATATTTTCAGAAATAGATTAAGTCAACATACTAACATAGATTAACAATAATATTTAAAAACTGATATAACTAGATCTATTCCAGCTTACCAATCATTTGAGTAATTATTACTTGTGACTACTCGAATGCCGTTATCAGATCTATAAACTAGTCTAGTAGAATCTACTGGATATGCTGTTATTTTGGCCTATGCAGTGTATTATAATTTGTGCACACATAACAATATTCTATAAATTGTAATTATCATGGGTGGGCCCTAATACAATTAAAAATCTACTACCTCTGTGTATTTCTTGACTTCTAGGACTACTAGGTCTACATCTAGCCTAGTTATAGAATACCGCATGGTAAAGGGTTTATTATACTTCACCACCGTGTCTTTTTGTGGAAAAAAAAAAAAAACAACTATTATGAATTGTATTCACAGACTTGTTTAATTTTATTTAATCTTTCAGTAAAAATTTGTTTGACAAACTGGTTATATAAGTTGTTATATTTTAGTTGATGAACAGGGTTAGTTTCATTTTTACTATTTAAAAATTTGTATATATTCGCAGGTAATTGGTGACTGGGTCCAAGCTTGTATAGGCTCCAACATTCCAGTATCCAAGACTGATCACCTTCCAGTCAACAAGTTTTCTAAAACCCAGGTCAAGAACGGCAGTACCATACCCGATCTTTTCCACTTACAAAAAGTCTATTTTGGTCAATTTTTTTTAAATGAGGAAATGTGTGAAGTACAAAACCTGGTTTCAGGTAATCCAGTGTCCGTTATATTCGATGAAATTCCAGATGCAACTGGTTGCTGCATACTCAACATTATTGTGACAACGTTATCCAATGCAAACTCTGATGATGTTTCCACTTTCTTGTTTGATTCAGTGTTTTTGGATGTGATTATTCAACTATGGCAACAATAGTTATTCAAACTTTTCAAAAATTTAATATAGCACAATACTGATAATGCTGCCTACATGATAAAGGTATATACTACTACTCTCAAGGCTGTTTACAAAAAGCATACATGTCGCCTGTCTGGCACACCTTTTATGTTTGATTTGAGAGTGCATTCAGAAAACTATTTGAAGACCTGAACTAGTTTATGAAGTACATGTCATTAGCTTTCTATACAGCAGGTGGAAGAAAGAAGGTATTTGCATATTTTCAGGAAAACCTTCAAAATATAAATGCAACAATAATACCAAATCACTGTGCTAATTTATGGAACTAATGGTTCTGCATTTCCCACTTTACAAGGACTTTTTCCAGGTTGAAGTACAGTTGTGCAGATCTGTTCCCAACTCTGTTGAACAATTAAATACTATTTTTCAAAATGATGAAAAGTGCTGATTACTAAAAGCTAAGATGGAATTAGTGGGTCACAAATGTGAAAGAATTATGTAAACTTGGGATTTGTTCCAAAGTAAAGATGCAGTAGTGGCAAAGCTCTAAGACTTTCTGATGGGACTTATGATTTGCTTTGAATTCCAATGAGTTTTTGGTGGAGTCATGTTCTGTGAACTTTGAAGTTCTTGATGGCATTAATTAGCCAAAAGGATGTACATACTGTATACTGTACAGGAAGTTTTAAACTTGTTGCAAAGAAATTATAGAAGAACATGACTAATGATCAACCAGCTACCAACTCCCTGAATTTCCATGTGTGAAGTCTAAATATGATGCCATTCCCAGATTTGAAGGTGTTCCTACTGAAAAATTTCTCTTGTACTTCACTAAAATTTACCCTGAAGCAGTCAAGTTTGCCATGCCATATCAATGTTGCTACATTTTGGGCCAGTGAGAGACAGATTACCAAGGATTTACACTTTGTTAAAGAAATACAACAACCTTGTCAGCAATTAAGGTGAAGCTGAATGCAGCCATAGCCTAAAATTTAAAACAATTTTAAAGATGGTTTGCCTAGAACACTAGTAACAATGTTTCATGACTTTCATAAATGCTTCATTATCTTTTTGTCCCAGTAAAAAAACTGGTGACTATTTTGTGATTACCATTATAGTGGTTTTCCAGTAAATATATAAAGGATAAAAACTATTAAAATGTATGGCACAGTATTGCTGCAGAATTTTTATTTTTTTTTTAATTTTGCAGACATCTATGAGGAACTGGACTCTGCTACCAAGTAGTCTGAGCATAAAGAGGTAAATATAAATATTCCGTTATTTAGTCCTATTAACAAACAAAGAAATATATTTTAAAATCGTTTTTAAGTCAGGCTCAAATGCAGGGTGAACTGAAGTCTGATGCAAGTGATGTGAAGATGTTTCATTGCCTAAAAATACTATAAATGTCATACGTAGATTAGAATATGTGTGGTGTAGCTCGATCATTTCCATGTCTGGTTATTGTAGTGGTCTATGAGTGACGGTTATCTACCGCTATAAAGGTGTGCGATTTGAGGTAGCCAGCCAGCCACCCAACTCCTTCCAGTAGAGCACCTACTAATTCTGTATACATTCATTTGAAACACAAACTCAATGGCTAAGCATATCTTCTGATTATATTTATCCGAAATTTAACAACTTCATCCAGTGTCATTATTGTTATTCAGATCAGTAATCGCAGAGATAACAAATGCTGTTAATGTTCCAGTCTAAAGCTCAGGTAGGATATATACTTATTCACATGAACTAAATTTCATTATAATTCCAAACTTATAAGAGGAAAAAGATCCATTATTTATAATTAATGCTAATAGATGCACTTTGAAAGTGTCCGTACGAATTATTCATTCAAGTCCCCACCCTCAACCCAAAAATTAAATAAAGCGACATAAAATATGTAGGGGAAGTGCCCTCGAATTCTGCACTTGTGCCAAAATAAAATTTAAAAAAAAAAAAAAAACTTACTTTGGGATCGGTATCTAAAATGAGTTTACGGAACAATCGTCGTAGATTTGATTACAGTAACTCAGTAAAGCCATGAATGTAATCTTTCTTAAAGTCAAGGCGCTTTTCCTCTTCTCTCTTTAGACGCTTTGGTTCGCCATATTTCAAGAGACAGAAGAAGGGGAATAACTCTAATTCATTGCTATAATAGAAAATATATCATTTGCTGAACTGGAAAAGTTATTTTTCTATAACGTAAATTGTAAAAGGGAGAAGAAAGAAAAGATTTTAGATACATTCTTATATGGTTAAATATCTTCTCAGGAAGCATTACTAAACTGCAATATGAATGAAAGACTCAATAAAATGAATATTTATCTAATATTCATGAACCTTCTGAAAACGATTTACTTATTTAATAATATATTACAAGGATAATCTTTTTAATGAACAAATACTGTCATGAATTAAAACTTAATTATATACAAAAATACACTACAGCAAATATAAATACCCATCTAAAAAATTATTTGAAACCGAAAAGGAAATTTCAGTTTTTTTCAAACCGGTCATTCTTGACAGAAATAGTCTCTTTTTTGTTATTTTTTCTCGGTTAATACGATAATCCTTAAGTGTTTGGACATCGTATTTCTCCATCTCATTCATGCATCCTTCTTTAGTCTATGGAGTAAAGCGTTCAGTATTCTGTTTTACCTGATTGGAAAGTATACTGTAACGCATTTATATTTTGCGACCAGTCTACAAAATTTCACATAAAACAGCCGGTAAACCACACTGTTTTTGTATCTTTAGAAAAGCGGTACAAAACTTTATTTTTAAGTTTTTACTTTTAATTCATCTGTAGCTAAAAAGTATAATTTTACTGTTATGAATAGCAGCACAAACTATGCTGACTGGTTTTTAAAACGAATGGCAATAACACCTTATCACACCAAACAAGCATTCATACTACTAGCAAATTAAGCGTTTTTCAGAAAAACAATGAGTCATTAAAAGAAAAATATCTAACTATATCAATAAATAGACAGAAAAAATATTTAAAAAAGAAATAAACTCTTTTAAAAATGCTCTAGAATTCTTTTTAAAAAAACGTTCCATGCAATATAAGTTATAAATGTTACAATTTATAATTTGCAACGTGTTTAAGCCAAAACACAAGTTAAAAAAAAGAAGTAATAAAGTCTGTTCTAGGTATTTTTAAGTCGGGATATGTTATTTATATAAATACAGTATTACTTATGTCGCTTGAACATGACCTTTGGCAAGCCAACATATTCTAGAAACAAAAATACTCTCTAACCTTAAACGTTTTACATAATTTTGCTTTTGAATGAGTATACATAAACGGCATAAAACAGACAGACTTCTTTTTTATGCAGTAATAATTATCTTACGATATTTATGACAAAATTTTAAATTTCATCTTATGTATACGTTAATTATTCGGCAAGTTTCCCATGTGTTATCGAATACTTATCGTTGTTGTTGTTGTTTTGTTTTTTTTTAAGGCAGTGGTGGGGCTAGAAGGGATATTTCGAAAACCGATTTATTTATTTGATTCAATTATTTATCAACTTTTACGAAATACGGTATGTCTTTTTTTTCCCATCAAATCTATTAATAATTTTAATAAAAGCGTGCAAGTCAAAGTCTAAACTCAAATGTATTAATTGTTTGGAGCCGTGTCTCATTTCTTCATTTTCCCTCCTTACTCTGCACAGAGGCATTCGCTTCTGACGTCATGGTATTTAGGTCGCGCAGTAGAAAGCATGATGATTTGTTTGAGGATTTGCTGTAAATGATGAAAAAGCGCCTGTTCGGATAGTATATGTACTTTGTAAATTGGACAATTTTTGTAACGTTATGGTATAGAGAAGTGAAGAGAACGAGATTCCATTGCAAAGTTAGAGCGGCCGAACAGAAATAACCGTGGGACGGACGAACCAGACAGTCTTTAGTGTTAATGTGATGTAGCAGGCGGTCGTCGTGGAGAGTAATACCAGCAGATCATTAAATTCCTCATATTGAATAGAAATAAGTTTACACAGTAATACATGATTAATTTTTGGTTGCCATACAAAAAAAGACCTTATCGAAGGAACTGGAAGCTATATTTTTGAAGTGTAAGTGGCCTCTACATGCTGACCGCCCTCCTTCTTAATTTCCTTTAGCATTTCCACATCCACCACCTTCTACCACAGGAAGAAAAATACCATCGATTTCACCTCTTCATTCTCTAACAAAACACTTTTTAAAAATTTATTTCTATTATTTAAGCAGGAGGCAGCTTTTTTTCAGTACTCCTATTTTATGTAGCAGTTTTGACGGATATGTGCTGAACACAAATCAGGTATGTGGTAATATAGCCATTTTTGGCAGCCATCTTGAAAAGAAATACTATGTATTATGGTGAATCTATAATATATCTCTTACAAAGTTGAAACTCATGTAATTACGTTATTTTAATAACTATAATGCCCATAAATGCCTTTTATTTTTAGTGCTAACTAAGTATTTGAGTAGCGGAAACTGGAAACTTGGTGGCTAGAAAACAGCGTCTTGCTTCCTTATATGGAACAGCAGGAGTGAGGGTAAGGGCGATAACCAGCCACGGTTTTTAATGGATATTTCTAGTCTAATAATATCCAATATTTTAGAAAATCGTGGAGAAATTATTTTGTTTGCTAATTTTCTTTCACTTTCATAATTATCACTGGTAAAATTCTGTGGATTTAAAAATTGTATATCTTTTAGAATCTCATTAAAAAAAGAATTTAAATTAAAAGGACAGTTTTGATTAGACATTTTGATACTGGCTTATTGTATATATGAGAAATTACCAAAAAAAAAAAAAAAAACAAACTTAGTTTCGTTTACGAGTCGGTATATCTAATTTTAAAAATTAGTTTTAACTTCTGTATATCTGAGATTTTCTCGTTCATGATAAAAAATAGTTTGATGTACTTAAACTAAAGTATGCGCATTTTATTATATACAATATTTATTTTGTATATATAAAAATTTAGAAATAAGTCGATGCAGGTGCGACCTAATCCTAATCGAGGATGAATTTTAGATGTAGCTATTTTTAATTATAAACTACAGAAAAATTTTGAAACATGCACTTTACTGGTTTCCACAAAATAGTCTCGATTTCTAAATAGCCTAATGTGGCCTTTTGTTTGATAATTCGGTGTTTAATTTTCACGATTGATTTTGATTCAGGATCATTCTAGTCTCAAAAGGGACTTTAAAAGAATCAGCAAAAAATGGGAGAAGCTTTTATACTTATAAAAAATGTTCCCCTTCTTTTGATTTTCTATTTAATGTTGAACTGTTTTATCACAAACTAAAAGAAACTATAAAAATCTGCTTTACAAATGTCTGATGTGTTTACAGTAACTGCAAGTTATTTTGTATGTGTGGTTTACTAAGGATTCATATTCATTTGCAGATTAAAAAATTGTGCTTTTTTATTTTAACCAGCTAATAAACTAGTACAGATCCCACCAAAACCAACTTTGGTTTTAACACTTGATAGTTTGTTTGAAGTTACAACAGAGAAATTGGTTTGAACATATTAAATTAATAACTGAAACTTTTAAACAAATCTCTAGGTTATGTTTGAAACACTTTTTTTTAAAAAATAAAAAAAGTGGTTTGTTGAAAAAATGTCTAAATTTGAATATTGCAGTTCTGGTGACAAGGTTGGTGAGTTATTGTTGGTTAGGTTCCCATCCAGATTCTTTTTGTTATAAACACTAGAAACCAAGTTGTATTTTGGGGGCTTTGTTGGCATTTTAGATCATCTGTTTTCTTGTTTATTAGTAGAAAGCAAACGTGGAATGTAATATTTATCAGCTCATTTTTTAAAAATTTACATTTATAAACAGATAATTACAAGTAGTACTTAATACAAATTAAGTGAAAGTACTACAACTAATTGTGATTGGGGGGGATTTATTTTTAATGGTTTGGTCAATTTCCCATCAGACCAAAACACAGAAACTTCAGCCAGTACTATTTGAATAATTACTCTATTTGGAGCAAAATACTTCTTTGTATGAGAAACCAGGGACTACAAATTTGGTGATATTTGATCACAAATAGTTTATTTGTTATGCCTTTTTAAAATTTTAATGTGCTAGGGATGCTAAAATTAAATCTGGCTGGATACCATCACAGTGATGTAATTTCTGTCGGGTTTCATTCGAATATCCTGAGTAATCCAACATTGAGAAAATCTGAAGCGTAGAAAACATGACATGATCATTGTACTTGCAACAAATCCATTAGAATGCTTGAGAGAGAGAATAGACTTCCAAGAATACAGAAGGATTGCATGTTCTGTCTGTGTAGCTACATTTTAAAACAGGACTACTAATTTTAGTCATTCATGGGCAAATCTGCAGGTGTTTTTAATTCCAAATGAGTGACTGGTAGTTTTAAACTCAAGCCTACCGAAGATCTCTTCTCTTTTATAATTTAGTACATAACTTGATTCATCATTTTAAATGGCTATATTCATAATCATTTCTAGAGGCACTATATATTTATCTCTGCTACATCAAGAAAAAAATTGCTTAATTTCATTAATGACTTTTACATTAAAAAGGGCTATACTATAGAATTTATTTTAGCTGTGGGACTTTTAATATATTGGCTATATTAATACTTCTATCCAAAATCTGTTTTGGCTGTGCTGGTGCATGAAGGATAGGTAATATAGAAACACCAGTCTTGTGCTAGAACAGTAATTTGCAAATGTTGGGGCGTGCCTTCCTGGAGAGGCCTGTGAGGACATGAGAAAAAGATAATTTTTAATTGCCAATGTGTCCTTCAAACCTAATTTTTGTGAGCTTGAGAGAAAAACAGTATCATCCTTCTCATTAAAACATTATTTTGCATTATTTCACATTATTTTTTGCTAATTTGAAATGTTTTAATAAAATAAAACAATATTAAATGTCTATATGCCTATTTTTTCAATAATTGAACCATTACATTTATTTCAATAAAAATAATGGAGGGGGGCATTGACGAAAAGATTGAGAACCACTCTGCTAGAGTGAAGAAATTGTGTAGCAGTGATTCTTTAACCAACAAGCCTGAACATATCTGGATAACCCTGTGTAAGCATTCATTGCTCATTAATTTATCTTAGATGTGGAATTGTTATGCTTACAGTGGGTACTATGTATGTTTGCTTTCTAAAATTGCATCATTTTTCATGCTGTACTATTACACGTATTTTACAAGTTTCTTGCAATAAAAAGTATGGAATTTATGATAAATACTTTCACAATACAAATTGTAACGGACAGCATAAATTTAGGCATACCAATATCTCGTGATACCTCAGCAGAAAATGTTTCACACTGTATTTATGATGTACTTTATCCTTTATTTAAAATTCTTTTAGAACAATGAATTGGGTATAACATGAATAAAAATGAAAAATACAAATAGTTTTTAATGAAAGTATTAAGAAAGTAAAAGTTTCTTTTAGTTTCCATATTAAAATGTATCACAGACTAAGCAATATGATTGTATTTGGTATGTGAATAATGACATAGTTTTAGCACTTAAAAGTTAATCATATTTTAATGAGAAAAGTACTCTTTGAATGATGGGTGTATTGATTAGCATTGCACAATGTAATTAATAATGTAATTTATTTTTTACATTGCACCTTTTTAGTCGAATATTTGAGTAGTTTTTTTGAATATTTTTCAAACATGAATAATTTGTTTAGAATAGGCATATCCAAATATATTGAACACACCCTTGCAGAACAACATAAGTAACAAGTATTTCTAAGCCTTCAGTGCTTGTATGATGCTTTCAGATGTGTTTGTGTTTCTGGTTGAAGATACCTTGCATGTTAAGGAAAGAAATTCAAATATGACTGCACGTACAACAATAACAGTTTCTCTGGAACTTAACAAACTTGGAAACTAGTGTACTGATCACTTCTACTTAATCTAGCTGCATCTTTGCACATGACCTATTATAATTTCTCTATAAAAAGACTTAAGCATGGTGTAAGCTAGTTCAGGAATTCCTTGACATGTAACACAAAATGAGGTGGCTTGCAGTGTCATTTTCAGAGCACTAATAAGGTACTGTCAAACTGGCCAGTTTATGGAGAAACCTTGTTCAGATTGCCCAAGGATTACAATCTCATGATTGTTATGTCAACCTTGTCAGAAGAAAATGTTTCAACAGCATGATCTTCAAGCAACCAACCATAGAATTTTGACAGTTTACAACAGGTTTTATGCTAGTGGAATGCAGTTTAGTATACCACTGTTGCATATCCTCTAACATGGTGCCATTAACAGCTATGCATGCATTGGGCAATACAACATTGCAACCGGAGGTTTGCCATTATTATTTTCATTGATTAGTAAAAATTCTGAACAATGATGGTGAATGAGCTAAAAAGAGACTATTTGCTAATTGTGCCTTTACTTAGCATGATTGATTTGGTGAGGGCCTGCCATTCATGTTGGCCAAAGAACTGATCTTGTTAGGAATCATGCTATGACTGGTGTCACATACAGGGATAAGATGATTGTGCCTGTAGTAGTATTTAGGATGACACCTGTCCTGTCTGCATCATGCACATGTCACTGCTTGACTAGGTTTACAAGATCATTCTGCATTGGGGGTCAGTGGTGGTTACATGTCAAAGTTTTTTCTGCCAATATTAGTTTGTGATAATTTTTAGACTAGCCTTGTTACCATTTGATTTTGAAAAACAATTTAGCTTCCACTGACAGCATTTTCTTTTTTTAATGGAGAGTTTTGATCAATTACCTATTACTACAGGCTTCATTAGCTTGTATGACTGCATGGATTTGGTCATATGGTATGATTAAATTTCTCACTAATGTTGGCTTATACCATCACCAAAAAAAGAGATACACAATCCAACTTTTTTTTTTTACATGCCTTGTGTATTTTTAATATCGGTTTTTCTTAAGTAATATGTGGTAGTTTGTAAAATCAAGTTATATTAAATCTGAGTAATTTTTAAAGCTCTATATTTTGTTACAGTGGTCTAAATTTTGTTTAGTGAATGTAATTTAAATATTGCCAATAATTACATGATACACAAGTTGAACAATTGTGACATTACATACTTAGAAACCATTTCTTGTATGTTTTGCTTTATCTTAATATTTTTATTTTAAAGTTTAACTTGTTTGGTTAATCTTCACGTTATAAAATTTGTGCTTAAGATGTAGAAGTTTGTATTTGCACCTTTAGTATTGCATTTATATAAAGTACAGATGTAAGATGTAAATACTAAAGCTAAAACCATGTAAAGAGGGATGCAGTTTTTTTTAAATTACACTTAATGATAAAAACAGCTGAAACCACAATTTAAAATTAATTCATTTGCTATCTTTTGTTTTATTTATTTTTCAATCTAAAAGAAAGAAAGAATTAACTTCTAAAATATTTTTAAAGGTTGCTTAACCTGTGCTCTAAGACATCTTAAAAAGTCTTTCTTTAGCATTTGAAAATGTTGCTAACAGGGAGAATGATTATTGATGATTTTGCTTAGTTATGTGGTGATAGAAGTTCAGGTTAGTTTTAACACTACAAATTTCTTTATAATTTTTTTTATTTTTAAAAATAAAGTTGATTAATAAATTCTGTTAATGCCCATCATGGGTTAATGTATTACATTTTAATGTTGAAATGTGCGGGCTATTTCAGATAAGTTTAAATCCTGCATTTAAAAAATAAATAACCTTTTTATGTAGTACATGCATTTTGTGTGTATTATCAATGTGCAGGATTGTTATTTCGAAAGGTCCTTGTTGGTGGTTTTCTGGTCCAATTATATACATAGATCCATGTATGTAACTTGTGACTACAGTGTTAAATAAATTTAATTATGTAAGTTTGGATTTTGTACAGTGTCTTGCTATAATCATTTGGAAACTTGTCATTGCAGTATGTTTGTTGTGGAAAACTTAAAATAAAAACAAGCAATAGAGTAGAATTTGGTATGATAATTGGTCAGGCTATTTTTATAGCATGAAGAGCATCTATCCTGTTTGGCATTAAATCTGAGAGATTTTGTATCAGTCTGGTCCAGGTTCTTCCATATCCATGAGTTTCTTTTAATTCCATCACATTGGCAACATGGATAGTTTTCTTGCAGCTGTGTGATCCAGATGTTCCTGTATCTGCTTGATTAAATTCATATTGGGGTTTTGGGGTATCCAGATATCAAGTGAATGAATGCCCTGATTCCTCTTCCAGATTGTTGACACACGAGAGATGGTCTGTAGTGCTATCCTCATGAAGAATGTCGTCATTGAATTTCAAAGTCTTGCTGATACAATGTAGAAGCTATCTTTAAAATAACAGTGAACCAAGCAGAATTTAGCCAATTCTGTCTTTACACCATGCCAGATTCTAGCCTATACCATGACTCTTCTAAAGTTATTGGGGTTGAAGAAGGTCTTCTCCAGAACCAGGTGGCTCCAGATGTGAATTGCTGGAACCTGGACTCATTGGAAAATAAAATCTGCTGCCAGTACTCAAGGGTCTATCCAGATGTTTGACCAGATCTTTTAAAATGTTTTACTCCTACTGGACTGTTCTTGCTTATGTGCTACCTAACCTTTGTAGCTAAGTCAGTGGAAATAATGCTGCTGTATGAGTGATGTCAGCAAGATACTCTTGACAGTGGGTGTGGATGTGTTGAATAATGTTTCTTGTGTAAATGTTGAAAGGCTATCCAGGTCACTTTGTTGCAGAAGTGACATTCACCCCAATGAATGCATGTTGCAAAAATACTGACCATTGATTCACTTAAGAATTTTGGCAATCTGCTGTTGACTTTGGCCACATACTAAATGGCCTTCATTATGACCTCAGGTAAATGCAGAAATGTTGGCTCCATCCTTTTTTCAGCATGGTGATAGTGCACACTAATTATCTGCTCACCTTGAAAGTCAGCTATAACATATACCATTGGCTTATACAGTAAAATTTAGATTTAGTAGATTAGTGATCACTTGTTTCTGAATGCGAGGTGACAAAACCACTTATTTTTAATTCATTCATATTTAAAAGTATTTTTTGGGGTCTTTTCCAAAAATAAAAAAAAAATTTTTTGTGTGACTTTTTTATTGCAATGTAATTTTTGTCTGCATATATAGCATCGTACATAAATGTAGAAAGACTTCAGTCATTTAAAAAGATGTTTCGTTTTAAGTTTAGAAAAAGTGAAAAAATGTAGGGAGGGATAACGAAATTATTTTTTAAAGATATAGCTAGTTGCTTCATCAATGTGATGTGGTATAGTTGTAATTTAATTATTGATCAATTTTTTATAAAGTTTTTTTATAGTATTTCATTGATAATGAAGAGCAATTGTTACTGTTTTGAATGTGAAGTACTTTTTATTACAGATGTGCAGAAATGGAAAGATTCCATGCAAATATAAGTTTACTTCATCATTTTATGAACTGTATATATTACTTTAAAAAAAAAATACAAATATTTTTAGCATGGTTTTTTTGCAATATCTAAAAAATATTTGATTTTTTTAAAATCAACTTTTCTTTTCTGGAAAGTTAAGGATTAATAAAAATTAAATTTTCTTTATAAGATACTTCCAAAAGTTTGTTTTGCTTTCATTTAACTACTGTTAGTTAGTTGTTTGTGGTCAAATGTTATATAATTAAGGAATATCATTAATTTTCTTTTTTATGCTTTGCTAGAATTCTAATGTTAATCAGAAAAAAAAGTGCCTGTGTATCCAGAATGTTTGAAACCAGTGCTGCTGCTGTTTCTCAAAAGTAGGAAAAAAAAATATGAGGTCTGTCCAAAAAGAAACCAAACTTTTTAAAAAAAAATTAATTCCTTTACTTACAATTTAATCAGACTTGTCTCCTCCAAAATAGTTCCTTCCACTGTTGATACACTGCTCCCAACATTTTTCCAGTTTTGGAACGCGTTTTCAGGGATAGTGTGCAGTTCTCGTAGCGAATTTTCTTCGATCTCTTATTGTCTGAAATCGGTGACCTTTCAGGGTGGATTTCAACCTTGGGAACAAAAAAAGTCCACAGGGGCCAAATCTGGGAGTAGGGCAACTGGAGGACGACAGTCTTCTTGTGCTTTGCCAAAAAGTCACGGATAAGGATTGACGCGTGAGCAGGTGCGTTGTCGTGGTGCAGCATCCAGGTTTTGTTTTTCCATGCCTCAGGCCGCCGCCTTTGCACTGCCTCTCTCAACCGCCTCATTACATCTAAGTAAACTCTCTTTTGATCGTCTGACCACAAGGAACAAACTCATGATGAATGACGCCCTTCCAATCAAAAAAGATGATCAACATCACCTTCACATTTGAGCGACTCTGATGTGCTTTTTTTGGTTGCAGCACTGTACAGCTATGTTTCGTCACCTGTTATGACACTTTTCAGAAAACTTTCATCAGCATTTGATCGATCAAAGAGCTCCTGACTGACTGAATCGGTTCTCTTTTTGTTTATCTGTCAGCAGATGCGGCCCAAATTTTGCGGCGGCTACACGATGCATGTTCAATTTTTCTTTTAAAATCATGTGGCACAAACTTTTACAGATGCCTAATTCTTCAGAAACTTCACGGACAATCAGGTGACGATTTACTCGGATCACAGAGCACACTTTCTCAATGTGATCATCGTCCGTTGTCATAGAAGGTCATCCAGATTTAGAATTGTCTTTGGTGGATGTTCTTCCCGATTTGAAACGCTGGTACCACTCGTGACATTGCGTACGGCTCAAACAATCCTCCCCATAGACCTGTTGCAACATTAGAAAAGTCTCTAAAAGTTTTTCCCAATTTCAAACAGAATTTCACACAAACACATTGCTCTTCAAGATCTTTCATTGTTCAAATTGCCAAGTGCACTAAACATAAGTTCACTCTAACGTGTGTAGGTCAATTGACGTGGTGTGATGTGGCCATTATAGACTGAAGGTCAAGGTCACTGATATACAGCACTGCAGTCGTGAGCATGCTGCACCGGCTGGTTGGTGTACTGTTTTAAAAGTTTGGTTTCTTTTTGGACAGACCTCTTAAGTGTAATTTTTTTACAGTTTGTACAGTTGAAATAACTTGATTAATTTCTTATGAAATATTTTTTAGTGCTTTTCCCAACCATAAAATTTGACTAATCTGTTTATGTACATTTATAGCCATGGGAAGTTTGTCCATGAGCCTGCAGATGTGTAACAAACTAACAAATCTGTAAACTTATACAGGTTGAGAAATCCTTATCCGAAATTCTGAAAACTGAAAGTTCTGAAATATTTTTGGAGTGCCTTCAGTGGAAAATTTCCCAAGGTTCCTGGGCGACGCACGGCTTTCCAACACTCTTGACGTGCACACATTACTCATCGTAATTCCTGTGCTTTGTTGTTGGTGTGGATATACTTTGAAAATGTTGAAAAGGCCTGCAAGTACCCCTATGGTACCGGTAGGGATACCGCAGTGATGGCTAACCTTTCTGGTGGTTAAACGCACATCTTTTTCTTATGGTTCCATGTGCAAAATGACTTTAAAATATTGCATAAAACTACCTGTAGGCCGTATGCATCCATGTGCAGTCATAATGTTGTAAGTGGACCTGTGCCCACTCCACAGTGGGTTAGCTACCGAATTATGCCGGTATATCTGTATTCCAAAATTCTGGAATCCGAAACAATCGGCCCCAAGGATTTCGGATAAGAAATTCTCAGCTTGAACTGCATATTAAAAAGAAAATAAAAAACCAAAGACAAAATTAGTGGTCAATTATGAGGGTTCCATCAGTATGAAACTTACAAGTTTCATACTTACTGATTATAATTGGTGGACCTTATTTTTTATTTATTAAACTTTTAAATATTTAAAAACACTGTTGGATTTTTCTTCTGCCTTTAAATTTTGTTGATAAAATTATTTGTATTAGTCACCACTATTGATCTTGTGTTTTGTGTGTGAAGTAAAGTGATTGGCTAAATTTGAAAAAAAAAATCAAATTTACAGTTTTGTGGTGAAATTGGTGTTCTAATCCTTGAATATTTCTAAATTCTGCTTACCTGCACAATTTAGGGAGTTAGAAATTAGAAAAATCAAAACTTTTGTACAAGATTAAATTATTTACTACTAGTGATAAAAATTGTTAAATTTTCTCTGAAAAAGTAGAACAGTTTTTGGGTAAAATAAAAATGTTAAGTAATCATTTGGGCTTGATACATCTGTCTTATTAAAAATTAAGATATGTTTTTTTATTTTCTAAGCCTGTTTTAGGTTTAGCATTTTTCCTTTTGATTGTAGAATAAAGAAAAACTTATTTCTTGTTTTCAGTTTAAATGCTGCCTCCTGCTTTGTTTCTGTCACCTACACAAATGAAATAAGTTTTTAGCACACAGACAACAACAAAATGATACTAGCTGAAATGTTTTAAATTCTTGCAGTAAATCTCCTCATGAATAAATAAACCAGGTCAGTTTCCTTTTAAAGTTTCTCTTTAAAAAGAATCTGAAAATATGAATATTTGGTGGATTAATCATTGATATTACTTTAATTCTATTTGTTTTGCTTTTCTTTAAAAAATAACAAAAGATTGAATATAAGTTGGTGCTTTTACCTGTGAACTTTTAATAACTATAGCAACTGCTACCATTCTATGGCCTGGTAAATGGACTACACTGCTTGAGTGATGTTATTCTGATTGATGACAATTAATCCATATACTGCATTTGCATTTAATAAAAAAAAAAATTACAATTTTTATTTTCTTGTTTAGGCTAAATAGAAAATTGTATTCACATGCTAGATTAAAAGAAGTTGTTCAAACAATTGTTATGCTAGAAGAGGTATGTTGTAATTACTGTCATCTGCATATTGTTATATGCTTAACTGTTACCTTGAACATTTTCTAAAGAAATATTTTCCAAACATCCTCAGACTAATTAGAAAGTTGGAATATTTCAAAGTAGTTTTGGATCTAGCTATTGTGTGAATAACAGCATTTATAAAAGATTTTATTGGTAAAAGAAGAAAAAATTTGATTAATACAAGCTTAAATTCTTATCAAGTAAATTTTGTTTTTATAAACAAATTTTTAAATTAACATTTTCATCTAAATACAAATTTACAATTACATAATACTTGTGTGTGTGATCCTCAATTCAAATGTATATGTACAAGTACTTATATAAAAACAAAGTAAATGATAGTAAATAACTGGAATTTTATATTTAGAGCATAAACATTAAAAGGCATTCAGAAAATTTCCCTCCCTCCAGTGTAGTAGTGGAATAACAATAATACAAATTTTTAATTTTAGTAACTTTAAAAAAAAAAAACTGGCTTTTAAACTGGTTTATTTTCACTTTAAATTCTTAACCTCTAAATTAAAAAAAATAAACAAGGTTGACATCTTTGTTTTGAATTGCAGCATAGCATTTATTGTGGCTCACCTTTAGCCCTGTGAAATTGAGAATTACAACCCATCCCTAAAAAAAAAAAAAAAAAAAAAAAAAAACTACCTGTGATTACTTGTGACTACTGAAACAAAGGAAAATGATAAACTATTTAACCTTGTTTTGGCATCTTTAAAACTTTGTTATTACCCTTTTTTAAAAGAGACAACCTTGTGATTTTACTGTTTGCAATATAGCATAAGGTATGCTATTAGTAATCTGCCATTTTTCAATTTCTGAATTCAGTAAATGATAGCAATTCTGAAATTTTAAATGAAACAAGTTTTGTAAGATGAGAAATGAAAAATTAACTTTTGTAATAAACCAAAAATTTAATGAAAAGGAGTGATAATACACATGCAAACTTTTGACAACAAAAAAAATATAATTTTACTATAACATATTTACAATTTCTGTATACCCTTAAAATTTATCATTTGAACCACATTACTATTGCAGTATGAAATATTGATTTAACAATGATTCCAATGTGATAGAATACCATAAATGCTTTCCTGTCTACTCCTAATCTATATCTAACATTACTATTTAGTAATTTTTTAAAGTTTGATAGGATAGCAATTCCATTATAAATAGAAAGATCATTTGATCCAAGTTTTCAGATTGACTTGTTTGAATTTATGGTAAAGAACTTGTTATCTTTAAAAAGCAATCATGATCAATACAATTTGGTTAGAACTTTCAAGATTTTTAAAATGGGGAGATTCTGCATTTTGTTTAATATAAATTAATACTAATATATATATATATACATTTTTTTAAAATTACAGATGACAGATTATGCATTTCACTTTTTAAAAGGCTGTGCAGAAGAAGAGCTTAATATTAAAGAAAAGAAAATGGTTATGTTTATTAAAAATTTTTTTAATTTTTGAAAAAAAGTTCTGTACTGCTCTTTAAAAATTTCTTACAGAATTTAAATGTTGCTTAATGTTAAAAAATAAGAATAACTAGAATTAGTAATAATATGTATGTAGTTCTAAGTGTGTCTGTATATTTGATTTCAGGCACCTGTTGATCCACTGCAGTTGTTAAAAAGTTTGTCTCCTCTTCTAGCTCAAAACGGAGCGATAAAAGGTGTAGAAGAAACCACTACTATCTTAAGGTAATATTCTTTTAGCATCTTTTATGGAAATGACAAGTCTATGAAACTAAAAAATTCAGTTTAATAATGAATGTGTTTCACATTACAGGAATTGTGAAGGTGCATATTTAGGCAACAAACAGGTTATTTCAATTTGAGTGACTGAGTGACTGACTGAGCACATGCAGATGCTCCATGTCACTAATGTAACATTTAAACTTCAAAAGTTTTTTAAAATTTCCATATCCAGTGAAATCTAGGCTGGCTTCATTGTTCTGTCTTCAGTACAATTTCAATATATGCACCGAATTTGATGATTGATGAAACTAATTTTACATGTGTATTATACTTATAGGTATACATTGTTTGTTTTTACATTTATAAAAGTTTCATTTTTATGTGGAAAAGCAAAAGTAATGGAAAAAATTAGGGGAAAAACTGAGGAAATGAGCTTTCATTGAGTAGTAGCCATCTTCAGAAATGATCACAAAAAAGTAATAAAAACAGTAATGATTTATAAACACTGGGAAAAAAAAAAAAAAGATGTAAATTCTTCTTTTTGATAAAAAGGATCTTACAGATGGGAGAAACTTTGAAACTGGTAAGCCTGAGTTTTAATTTAAAAAATTTTCTATGAAATCGTTTCTGCTGATGGAGTAAGTATTGCAAATAACAAACCATTTTGTTTTTTGATATAGTTGTATAGTTTTTTATATATATTTTTTTTTAAAAAATAATTTTACATATTTTGGAAAATTTATTAACATTTTTGTTAGAAACTTTTAAAATGTTAATGACAAATATTAGTTAAGTCGAGGTTTTTAATTTGAAAATATTGAAATTTTAAAAATTTTGTCTGAAACCTGTTTGTGTGCATGTGCATAATATAGTCAAAGACCTGTATTTTCTTTGTTTTATTTTTTTAAATAATCAATTATGTCAAATTTTAGATTTTCATATTTTGAATATACTAGCTACATTCAACTGAAACACCTATTTTATGCTCCAGAAAAAGTTGGAGATTTGTAAAGGTCATGAAATATTTATATTTATTAGTTGTTTTTGTCTAGCATATTTAGTTCATTTCACTTAAAATAGTTTAATGCAAATTTTTTTCATGGAAAAGATGATAGATATTGCCCAGAGCAACATGGAACCTGGTAGGCGTTAAACTATGGCCTATTAAGATGTGTTTGTCCAGAAAGAAAAGAGAGATAAACTGGTTGTCTACTCAGAATTGTATTGTATTAGATGGGGAGGGGGAAAATGATCATGGGGAATTGTAGGAACTATAAAATTTAGGATTTTCAGTTGAGCAGAACTAGTTTATTACAAGTATTCGATTTGATTTTCCCTTCATCGGTATGTCTGTTCCCATGTGACTAATTCTGTTGATATTACTAGCATACTGTAGTTAAAGAGTACGAAAACAGAGAGTGTGATGCAGACCAAAAAGTCTATTCTCTTTAGTCTGCCTGTTTTTGGGCTGATTTGAAATGATGGTTCTTAAAAAAAAAATCTATTGAAAGTTTAAACTGTGCAGAAACTTGTAGTTGTAGCAAGTGATTTTTATCAGCATGTAAATGATTATCTTTTTTAAAAAAAAAACAGCACAATTTTGGATTAATAATTCTAGCATATTTATAATGTGTGTGCATGTGTGATGGATACAGTATATATTATATTTTGGATATTGGAAACCTAAGGGGAGAAATGCTCATTAAGAAGATATCTTGTGTAATCAATACTAAAAGGGAACCATGTTGAACAATTTATTTGACTTTAATTGTAGATAAAAGAAATTATATGATGCTTGCTTTTTTTTAGTTTGGTAACTAATTACTTCATGATTCAAATAGTTTGATGCATCTTGTAAATAATAATTTACAACACAGTTTTGGCTCCACATCTGGTTGACTGCAAAAGTAAATATTGGCATTTTAAATTTAAAGTGAGAGTTGTTTATAATGTTATATCAAAAACCTGAATTCTATTCATTTTAGATTAAATTCACTTGGTATTTATTGCTATTGTTTTATTTTTTAATGTGAGCTGTTTTCATTTTGATAAAACAGCATAGATTAAAAGTATTCTAGATTTAATCAACATGCTGAAAAGACACTTCTAGAAGTTAGCCACATTATCTTGATTGTTTTACAAAATGCCAGATTAAAACACTGACTGCATTGCTAAATTTTTTTCTTTATAATTATTTTTTATTGTTAAATCTTAGCAGGTAAATGTATTTAAGTAACAAAAGTAACATTTAAAACAGCAAAACTAATGTTATTTTTAGGGGTTAATAGATGATTAGATGGATAATAGTGCAATAAAGACAAAAATGGAAGTAGAATACAGCATTTTTCTGGAAAAATTTGGTTGGATCAAAATGAAAAATGCATCAACAGATATTCAGGGAAGTTACATTATTTTGTATTTATGATTATTACTGCTGGAAAAACTTGTTATATGTGCTCCCACTTTGAATATACTTGCTATGAAATTTACGGAGTTACCCATGGCTAATTAATTATTGATTTTTGTTTTTTTATTGGTTAAAGTTATATTCATTGTTACTTCTTGGTTGTTTACAGACCTTGTAGTGGTATTAGTAGTAGTAGACTGGATATTATCAGACAACAAGTAGGTTAAATAACTAAAGTTTATCTTTACATGACATTTTCTGATAAAGATAGACTTTACAGGATATTTACTGACACATTAAAGATGTGTTTTTGTCCTGTTAAACAGTCTGTACCAACTCCAGGATTGATTGCCTTCGTGCAGCACACAATCCCCTTTCACTCAAGCCACTGAGTGGGCATTCTGTTGCAGATGATAGTAAAAACCAACTTTTTATGCAAGTATTGTAAAGTTACTACTAAGTAACTATTGTACTGTTTTCTTCTTTCCTTTTAGTTTGATGAAAGATGCTGTCAAAATGGTTAGCAAATGTGTGTATATTAACATATTGAAAGCAACAGCAGCCGAAGAAATTTTGCAAAAGTGAGTAAACTTTTTTTTAATTAAAATTTCTAACTTGCACTGCATAATATTTCATTTTTTGACAGTTTTAAACTATTTTCACAATAATTATTTATGAAGATTTCCAAAATATTTTATTAATTCTCAATTTGATGATACAAATTAGTTTTCATAAACCGCATTATAACTACAATTAGGCAGTGCACTTATTGGTCCGTTGGTAGACTGACTAGTGGAGTGCTATGGTTAAGAGCCTGAGTTCAATTCCTATAAGAGACTGACTTGGTTTTGCATACTTCTCTGGCATGGTTTCTTGTCACTCTTCTTCACCAGTCCTGGCTGCTTGGGTTTCCTTCAGGAACTCCACTTTTCTTCCACATTTAAAATTGAAGATTTCTAATAAGACTTTTCCTGCTCAAGTTGACCTCATGGTGCAAGATTGGTAACACTTCATAGTAGATATGTTGTACTATGCTCCTTCACCAGGTTGTCTCTCTTGTAGACTTTAATGCACAACACAACAAAACATAACCACAAATTTAAATAAATACAAACAAAAATTTTAAATAATGTTTAAGTCCTGCTAATTATGTTAATTTTGGCTGACTAATTAATAATTTTTTCAGGAATAATATTACTAATCTAAAAAATAAAATAATTGGTAGTGATTTTTTTTTTTTCAATTGCTGCACTAAGCTAGAAATGAAAATTCTGTTGTAGCATCTTATATTAACAATCTTTGAACTAAACTAAAATAAATCTTTGATTATTTATAATAATTCTTTGTTCATCTTTTCCTCACACTTCATCTTTGATTTGAATGGCTGATTGGATTGGCATTATTTTATATACTATAGTTTGGTGTGGATACTAACAGCAATACTGGCTTTGAGTACTTTTGAACTGATAAACCACATAATAATTTCAGCTTGGTCATTGTTTTCCAGTTTTTCATTTTGAAATTTATTTTAAATAGCATTTTGTGACATCCTATGACTAATCCATTATTAGGTGTATGGATGTGCATCAGTGGATATATCAGAGAATGAGTGTTAGCTTAGAAATTTGTTATTCGGAGCCATTGTAACTACTCTGAAAATATGCCTTGTGATAGCCTTAGATAAGCATACTGTTGCCATCCTATGTAGATAAGCCAAGCTTTTTTCTAGGGTTAGGGTGGTGATTTAATATCTCGTACTGCCCATATTGTGAGGCATCATCTTCAGTTAAGCAACAATTTATACATGCTCTTTAGTGCTTCCAAATTTGTCACCACTAAGACATGAAACAGCAGCATTTATGCTTTTTTTGCTTAATTGTGTCAACTTTTACTAAATGCCTGAAAAAATTTATTCAACAAGTATTTAATGCAATGGATGTTTTACATAAGGAAAAAAAAATGCATAACCAACATCAGTGTTGCATGATAACATTTAAATTGTGAACTTAAAACTGAGTCCATAGCATATAACCTTGGCATATACAAAAAAGAAATATTCAGTAAGGTTGACATGTTTACTTATTAGCATGTCTGATGAATATTAATGTTGAATTTCAGGAGAGATTTTAATAACTATTGTAAAATAATTGGTTATGTACTTTTTGTGTGTTCATATGCAAACAGTTGTCTTTGTTAGGCCGAAGTACATTCAATGCGATATTTGATTGTTCTAACCCTAAAACTGTTTTAATTTTGAGAAATTAAACTTAATTTTGCATGGCCAAATTTTGAGAAAATGGACCCTTTGTTTAGTGAATTTAAAATATTCTATAAATCTTGGTCACAGTAAATTACTCTGCATAAGACTTTAAAAAATGATTTTTATTTATTTTGTAAAACTAGCGATTTAGGTGAACCTTTGATGTTAACCAGACTACAAAATGCAACCACATGGGACTTGTTAATAGTGATAAAGTATCATAGTTTCTCTGAAAGGACACTTTATGGATATTGCCATCACATCAGATCTTTGATTGCTGCATCAAATAGCCAGGCATAGTACTAAAAACAAAGTTTTAAGAATAGACTTGTTTACAAATGTAGAAGTTTTGTATATTAAAGCTATATTTATGAACTTTTTAAACGTTTGTCATTTAAGAAATGTTTTAATATTCATACTTAAAATAAAAATCTAAAATGAAAAAAAAACAATTTTATAGAATTTTAATTAAAAAAGAAATGTAGTAAATAATTAGATTAGTAAAAAAACTACTTTATGGTAATAATTTTATTTTGTCTCATTTCTTTACAATAGTTAAAATATTCACTTCAAGAATTATGACTGCATACAATCACAAAAATAAATGTTATTAGTTAACTGTTTTTAAAAAAAGCAGACTTGCATGAAAATTGCCTTTTTGTATTTTTATTTTTATTTCATTGAATAATTACCCATATCATACCTATCATACACAGATTGCCTCAGCCATGGTCAAAGGTGTGAGAATTTCATTTTGCAAAAAATCCTGTTTATATATTCTTTGTAAGCAAGAAAGCATATGTCTTGTCTCAATTTAATGCTTTATTTCCTAAATTATTCCACTAAATTTTAAAGCAATGGGACAAATTTTGATCTACTTTTACCTATGTTCTATTTTATTACAATTCCTGACTTAAAATAGCTACTTTTTATCCAGTAACTTGTGGTATAAACTTAGTTTTATTTGCAAATTTATCAGGAAAATACTTCATAAATAAAATGAAGATGTCAACTGCAGAATTGGGGTTAACTTTGAAAAATTCAAATAAGGAAGCTTCTTTTTTATATTAGCTAATAATGCTTTGTGAAAATTATTTTAAAATGTTACAATTGCACAATAATTCCAAAAATCAATTGCAGTAATACTATGGTTATAATTTGTGATTTGTCAAATTTAATTTGAAAAATTCACTATTATAATCTTGCGTCACTTAACATAAGAGAGAACTTTTGTCAAAATGACCATCAGCTTTTCTTTGGTAGATAGCCAGAATGCTAAATGAAAAACATTATTTTATACAAGATTTTTTGGCTAATCAAAATGAAGTTATAATAAGAATGACCCTCAATTTATGTTGTATATAAATTTGATGGGTGATAACACTGATACATGACTAAGAGTGTCTCCATCATGGAACTGTGGACTGTGACAGTTTTTTATGCTACTACCTACCATAGGTGGTGGTGTATCCATACTTGACAAAGGCAAGTCATCTCTCAAAAAAAAATGAAGATCATGACAGCTTGCTGGCCACTTGTTGCCATTGCAAATCCAGTGTTTCATCTATGCTTCTGTAAGAACTGACTTAGGCAGTCTGTCATTGTTTATTCAAGGATCTCACCTGTGTAAGTTGCAGTCAGCCTTTCTATCACTGACAATGATTTATGCAATATTCTCAGATCTATATTCCATTGTAAGTATCTTTACCTGTAACCTAGGCCAGAGAGAGAGATCTACTGGGAAAGGCAAAGTTTTACATTTAGGGGGTTTTTCTCTTTATTTTTGTTGTTTTCATACTATAAATACCTTATTTTTTCCTATCTGTGCTGAGAGCGGTTGTCTTTGTAGTAATGAATCTTCCTCAGATAGTAAACAAGCAATGGTGTTAAGGCTTATTCTGAGTAAGGTCAGATATTCTGGATGTTTTTGCTGGCAGTGGGCTAAACCCATTTTTAACACTTTGGTTGTAAATTTTATTTATTAATCCAGTAATGGAGTGGTATTCAGTTACATATCTTGTTACCAATCTGTTACATAAATGTATGTATAAGAAATACTTGGCTGGCTAACAATGTATATAAGCTAAATGAAAGTTGTATGCTGCTTTTCAACAACATTCATGGAAAAGCAGAAGGATATCATTGACTTCACTGATCAAGATCTTCATGAAGATGTCTCAGATATTTCTGTAATGGCAACATTTTGTTTCTACTTTGAAAGTGTGCTGAAAGCTATGCAGTGTGGGTTTTGATAACAGATAACCTGTATGCAAAGATTGAGGAAGTCTGATTGCTGTGAAATCAAGTAGTGAGTGATGTGCTGACCAGTGGAAGGTCACACAGTCTGATGAATTATGTTTTACTTTATTTACAACAAACAAAATGTAACATTGAAGATATAATGGATCCCCACCCACATCATTCCATACTTTTGGAGTGATCTGGTGTGAAGCATGTTTCATTGATCTAATTGTGGTCTCCTTGTCTCTTTATGCCAAATGGTATTACATGGCTATATAAGCTTTTAGCAAAATAAGTTTATTCTGCAATCCTGGTCCTGTATCTGGGGTGGTAAGGGGTTTACAGGACAATAGTGACTAACTATTGGGACTGTGTGAGCAGGTTTGCAGAGCATCTTTCTTGGTCACTCTAATCCCCTGATCTTATTTCCATCAAACTTCGATGGGATGTTACTGAAAATTGCATCAGCCAGTTCACAGGTATCTTTAGACCAACTATATATGGTGCTCATGGATATATTTTAAAATGTCATTAGAAGACACTAGCATCCAGACAAGTTTTATTTCATTGTTTTTAGATTGGAATTTAGTGAGTGAGCTCTGTAATTGATCTAGGATTTCTCCAAACTTTTGGGCTTTTCTGCTGTTTTCTTTTCATATATGGTTACAATACCCTGAATGAGACAGTAAACTAATTTTACAATTTTATTGCAAGAAACTTGCCAGAAGTATTTTAATTTTGAATAAGCATATCAAATTTCAATAATATTACTTCTGTACTGCTTTAATAACTTAACTCAGTGTTAAGGGTGATAGATTTAGATTGTTATTGCTGATGCAATCTTTGCAATAGTTTGACTATTGTTTATTTTATCTATCAAGAGAGCTTTACTTTTACTGGCTACTACCTATGGAACTCTAATCTTTATCATGGCATGTCAAGATCAGCATACACTAGTTTGATTTTTCCATTCCACCACTTTTCCCCCCTCCACTTTCTTTTTGCAAAGAGTACTAGGAAAAAAGTATACTACTATTGGTTGATTATCTATCTATATATATATATATATATATATATATATATATATATATGAAGAGAGAGATAGAGAAAGGTCATGTGTTGATTATGAGAAAACCTTGGAGGCTCATATAAAGTATAGGTAAAAAATAGAAAGAGCTTTTAATTTTCACTAATATGGTATTTTAATATTGAGCTAGAATATAAAGACTAAGAATGTTATTTTCATTTGACTTGTCAAATGTTTCTGAGAGCTCTCAGTGCAGAGTAAAATTTTCTCTTTAAGTGTATGAAATCATGAAAAATATCACAGTACCAAGATATCTATTGGTAAGATGGGTCTGTGATGGTTAGTAGCTATGTATTTGTAGATAGGCTCAACTTGATTAGATTAACTGAACTAAGATTTTGTATTAATGTTGCTATTATTTGAGTAAATGCTAGATGCTGGTTTTGTGATATTTTTTGTAGACAAAAACACTTTGCAGGTAAAAAGCAGTAATCTGATTTTGTCATGGGTGTAAAAGAATAATAATAATTTTTTTTTTTAGTTTTTTTAAAACATCAGCTAGATTTTAATTTGGTATTGCTAGATGTTTTGAATTTGTCCTCTTCAAGTCTAGTTTAACATAGGAGGATGAGGTTGAAGGAAAGTTTGACTAATCTCTCTAGTATTCTTATATTCAATCATATTTTCTCAAGGCAACTTACTAACTGTATCAATTATTGTCTATAAGATTGCTGTATTATCTGAGCTATTGATTGTTACATGTTCATTGTAAAGTTAGTGAAATATTAGAGATGCAGTGCGGTTTAGGAAAATGTAAACCTTAATATACGTTAAGTGAATTTATTTCTAAGCTTTGATTGTGTATACATGTGGAAAAAAGTATGATATAAAAATCTGCACATGCAGTAAACAGTATAAATTAGGGTTGTTGCCTGTGTAAAACTGCCACTGTGTGCAAGTATGACACAAGTACACTATGCAGAAGCTCAGATATGGCAGATAATTGGAATTAAAAATATGCAACAACACCAAGTCTCTCTCTCTCAAAATTTTTGTCACTGGATATAGTGGTGAATTTCTCATGGTCTGAAGATATGTCTTATGACTGACTATAAGCTTGATATTGTTTTTGTGCCTGGAAAACTAAATACCAACAAGTAATGTGAAAATATCCTTGAGCCTTTTTTTTTGTTGCTCATTTTGATGATCACCTGCTTGCTACCAGACTAGTATTCATACATGATAATTCCAGATGGTACATGCAGCTGCAGTGGTGAAATATCTTCAAGGCAGTTTAGTTGAATCCCTTGGTCTGCTACCAATCCATTGGGATCAATTCGGCTGTAGTGTGAAGAAGAGAAATTGTGCAGAATATTACTGAAAGGGCCCAGGTTTTACACAAGGAGTGCCACACATTATCGCAAATACTTATTCAACATCTTATAAGCAGTGTGGAGAGGTGTGAGAAAATCCTGCACAAGGGGAGGCAGGTTGCACTATAAGGCTGATGATACATCTTAACAATACATTTCACAATCATACTATTTTCATTAACCTGTTTCTACTTTTTCATGCCATTTTTATAAAGTGCTATATAATCAGGAAGAAAATAATTGTTTTATTTCCCAGTTCTTTTCCAAATATTGTTACTCTGTTGTACAATGTCAGTTTAGTCAGAAATGCATTTTTGACTATATAGTGGTTTTGCAAGAAATTTGTTTATGGAATATCTGGTGGTGCTTGATTTATGTTAAGCTGTATAATTAATAAATGAATGCAGTCTTAGAAGTTCATGCTAGCTGAATGGATGGATGATTCTGTGTTGGTGAATCCAAAACTCCTAGCAGTATAGCTTGTAAATAGTTCTATACAGTTGTAAATGTCACAGATAAGAAATAAGAAAATAATTCAGAAAAGTAATTGGGTTTATATATTGGTAAAAGAAAAGTTACTTATTGCATTTAAAGTAATAGCTATACTGTATGGCTACATGAAGAAAATTTTGAGCATCTAAGTTATAGGAGAATAATTAAATTTTTTAAATAACCATATATAGTTATATATTTATAGTACTTCTTAGCTAAAATGTTATATGGAATCATTTTCATACTTTCAAGATCATCTGCATTTCATCAAATACCAGAAATGAACATTTTTACAGAAATATTTCTGCTATCAACTAGTGCTATAACATTATAATTAGGTTAACTGAAGTATTTATTAAAGAAAAACCTTGTTAAATTTATTTTGATCTATTAGCATATGGCCCAGCTATTATCTAAAAGTAAAATTCTTTAAATTTAAAGTTTTTCTAATTGCCTTGCCACAGATTTTTCTTTGAGTATTTATTTATAACATTTAGGATTTTAGGATTTGATTTATATTAAAAATGTTGAAAATGACCCATTCTAATTATGTAGATGGGTCCAAATGAGCTTTATAAGAATAGCAAGAAAGCAGATTTTTTTTACAAAAAATAGTTTTAAAATTTTGATTCCATTCTGTTAAGTTTTAGACTAGGACTTAACAGATGCACTAAGTGGATTTGAATAAAAGAAGAATACTAAAATTTTTTAAGATCTAAATAATACCATATTCCACTTATATATCTTGTGGATAGGCATGCTAGTTTTCTCAAAATTTGTTAAAATTATCATCATCTTTATATGGTTAGTTGGTTTTATCATCTCTTTTTGGGGTTTATTTTCACTGCAATGATTTCTATTTTAATATATCTCATGTGCATAAGAGGATTTTGTAAGAGAAGCAAGCACCTTAACTGCCTAGTTTGAATAAATTACACCAGTTTGCAATGTTAAATGAAAGTTATTTTGCATTAGAAACTGTTTCTAAGTAGAAAAGGAGAGGTATTTGCATTGGATATGATTATTCTCAGCTGGCTAATATTGTTTATGCAGCATTGTGGTCTAATGGTTAGGCAGAAACTGACTTGGTTTGGCATACCTCCCTGGCATAGTTTTTTCCTTCTTTACCAAGCTGATCATGTGAATTTCCTCTAGGCACTCTGGTTTCTTTTCTAATCTAAAAATGATGAGTTCTAGTTGGACTTTGGTAAATTTGTTCCTGGTTTTACATCTGTCATGAAAGGATTAAGGGACCTCATTACATGAGCAACCTTTGACTCTAGTCTCTTTTGAATCATAGATGGTGATCCAGGACTGACCCTCAAATTGGCAATGGTACATGATGATGTATATTATATTATATTAGTAAATGATATTCTAGTTCATCATACATTACCAGTTTATTTTATTAACTTACCAAGACAATTGAGGGTATGTTTAAAAAAATCTGTTAAATGACAAATCAATAGCTATTTACTTACCTCATTGATTGACATATCTTGTGAGAATTAGGTAATTCATGCTGGAAATGCTTTACCTCTTGAGACTGGGTGTGTAAATGGCTTTTAGAATTTGCTATAGCTCTATCTGCACTTTTTCTTGTTGTGATTGACTATAAAATTTGAGATAGATGAATGCATCTGATACTGCCTATTCTTAGATTTTGAATCTATAAGGTAAGAAAGTATCAAAATGTGAAACATTCAACCAAAAATTCTTTCATTTTTGTGTATCGCAGCTGTAAAGTTACCATGTGGGTGGAAGTTTTTATAACAGCATATTTTATCACTATTATAGAGTTTTTCATTTAGTGGCATTTTGAAATGTACAATAGCATTATATTTAAATATTTTTTTAAGAATCATGTAAATTCCATTTATAAATTAACTGAAGTGAAAGAAAAATTAGGTGATTATAAAACATTATGGCTAGTTTGTAGTAAATATGTAAGTAATATTGAGTGGGTATTTGTAAAATGATTATTCACTGGTGCCAAGTGTAAAGATTAATAAAACAGTAAGCTATTTCTCCCTTAATGCAATGAAGATTGATTCGTTCTTTCACTGTCATACTTACTTTTTTTTTTTTTTTGATTGGTGATTTTTTGTCTATCAGTACTTTGGAATTAGTTTGTCATTAACCAAATTGTAGTCATCTATATATTTAGCTGTTACTCACCAGTTCAAACTCAATCTCTCATAACTAATATTGTCACTTTCTCCTGTAAACCTACATTGAGTAGCTGTTTTGTTTTTTGTTTTTTTTTAGCACTTTCTGAAATTACGAGAATTTAACATTTCACATTGAATAATCTAGGCAAAAACCAACCAACCAATAAGTTAACGCTAATTCATAGTGATGACAAGAGAGGGGAAAATATGGCATTATACTCTGTTTTCATTGTTTCTATGATATGTAACTTAAAATAGTATAGTAGTAAATTTTCTTTGAAAACGGTATTTATTTATTTTTTAAAAATTATAATAAATCCCCTAATTTTTAAAGTTGAATGTTTAGAATCTGCTTTTGAATACTTTAATAAAAAATTTTTTCAGAAATTTCTTATTTGTTTATTTATACTTAATTCTGTTACCCACCAAACTGTTTATTTTATGATGGTTAACACACTACATTTAACCAACAAATTAATTATTCACAACTTTAAAATTGACTGTCACAAGATTTATTTATTATTTTCCTATCTGGAAGTGGGTAATTAAGTGATGCCAGATTATAACTTGCAACTTCTAAAGAAGACAACCCTTTAGATTATATGTAAACTTTATTTATTGACTTTGCCTGCTATAATATCAAATGCTTAGTCTTCAGCATGGTAGTTTGATTTATTTTAGAAATACATTGGTAAATTCTCAAATTTGAATCTTATTTTATTCATTAAATTTGTCAGATGTAGTATTTTTGTGTGATTGATTTTACATTTCTTTACAAAGCTTATTCATATCTAGATGACAATTCATTAACTAAAAATACCATTGATAAACATGTCAGTAAATGTTTGAAGAATAGTTACTGCATAAATAGAAAAAAAAAATCATGTATCAAAAGTGGTTAGCAAGTCAAAAATTGGTTTATTTCCAAGGTAAATAAATGAGTACTGTGTAGATTGTACAAAAGAGAAGAAGAAAAATGTTGAGAAAATGTATCTTACAATGGCTGTTTACTTGTAGCCAGTGCAAATTAATAAAACAAACATTGTGATGATGATTAATGATCAGTTAATTAAAAAGCGATCACAATAACCTAAGAGTAAAATCAGCTTCATAGTGGATAACTTCCTATTTTAGCTAATTTAGTAAGTGTATTAAAATCAAATTGAGAGAGAGATGTTTATGCACATCTCTCTATTATTCTGTTGTTTGTAAATCAAGAATACTTAATGAAAAAGGATAACAGGTTTATAGTATATAACAATATCTATAATTGCTTTATTTAGAATTAAATTAGAAAGCACATACAAATAATGTGAGTGGTAACTGCAAAGAGCAATAGACTAAAATTTTGTATTTGTTTACCCTTCTTGCTTAGGATATACTTATGAATGTGTAATTAGATATTTTGTTTCTCTAGAAATGCATAAATTTATCATGGTAACAAAATAAAAAATTCTCCTTCAGATTGACTTCAGAAAAAATAAACTTCAAAATTATGTACAGAAAAAAATATTAAAAATAATTGGATGTGTTTGAGTTGGATGAGGCAAGTTTGCATACAGTTTTTTAAATGTATGACTAGCTGCAAAATTAGAAATAGTATCATGAAAAATATCTCTAGACTACTGTTATGTTTGAGCTGTTATGTACATAATTTGTGAGTTTTGTGTACAGAAAGAAAAATTATATTTTTACTGATTTCTTTCATTGGTTAGATTATCTCTTAATGTATATTAACCAGTGTATCTGTCTTCAGGATACTTCTGTGATTGTAGTAATTGTACCACTGACAAGCTCAATATATGTTGGTTCTGATGGCTTGAGCCTATGTACATTTGCTGCATATGGTGAAAGCCATAGAAATAATATGTTACGTGGCTAAAGTTATGCAAACCCTGGATTAAACAAATCATGCATGTTTCTATTCAGACTGTTGGAATGTTGATAGCAGATTTCCCTTAGACTGTTCCATAAGTATATGACCAAGTAGTTTACAATATGGAAAATGAAATTAAAGCTGAATCATACATATTTTAAATTGTGTTGTTTTTATTTTTAGTTTACAAGATCATTTGTTAGAAAAAAATGGAGAATATAATTTTCCATTTGATAGGCCACCAAGAAAAGATTTCATTAGTTCCAAAAATGAAAACCAAATATTGAATCACTCTTAAATCATAAGTTTTGTAGTTTATACTTGCTTTAACACACAAATCAGATGATATTTTCAGCTGTTAAGAATCAAGAAGATTGACGGGGTGGTTTTATATATTCTTTTTTGTTTTCTCTTCTATTTCTTTTTTTTTTTAAAAAAATTATTTTTAGAAATATTTAAATTTTCAGGTTTATGGATGTTGGCGGCTGGGATATCATATATAAAATGGCTGAATGAAGCAAAAGATACTGAAAATGTGGCTCTACTTATAGAAGTTCTTAAAGTTTATCGGCAGTTGCCTGTTACCATAGAAATTATGAAGAAAAATGATGCTGCCAAAACAATTAAACAACTCAGCAAATCAGAAGACGAAAGTAAGTTTATTTTATTACATATGTAAAGACTTTAACAGTGTTTTAACACTGTTTTGTTCATGATTTAAATTATTGTAAGAATGCTCATACTATTCATACAATGGTGGAATCAAAATTTAATGTGTGAAAATTTTGGGCTGTTAAAATATTCATTTTTCTTAACTGCTAAATTGCTTTGTAAAATTGTTGTTTGGGATGATGTTGATTAACTTTCATCTTTAAATATATTTACTGCAAAATATTTTTTTCTGACTGACTTTGATTTTTCACCTTTTTTAAAGCTTCACTATGTTGCATTTTTTATGCTAAATGAAGTACTTAAAAACTATACATGGAATGTAGTGGTTTCAAAATTCTATATCTTTTAATAAAAATGTCTCCAGGTTGCAGAAATGTGTATTATCATAACTTTTAACTAGCTGTAAGCTATTAATGCTAAGGTATAGACAGCAAAGCAATTTAAGTATTGTATTCAGGCGGCAAGAATTCCAGAATTCCTCAGTGTTTAGAAAATTGGTTCTTTAGAGTTCCTTTTTGTTTTTCTTTTTAATCAGTAATTTTTTCCTAATCATCGCACTACAAAACTTTCTTTTACTTGTCTTTGTTGGGAATTATTTGATTGGTTTAAGTTAAAACTGTACTGCAGCTAGAGATGGCAAGAGGAAATTGATTCTACAAGCACAGATTACTGCTGATTAGTTTGAGCTGATGCACATTAACAATTAAATCTTTTCTCAGAGTATATTAGGCAAACATATGTTGTGTTTTTAAAAATAATAATGCCAATGTGTTTGTATGTTTTTGACTGTCTGAAAGAAGGTGTTAAAGCTTCAAACTCTTGCTGGTACAAATAAGGCTTGTTTAAGGAGTTTGTAATGATTATGAGATTGAGATATATATATATATATATCAATAATATTGAATTTGGGGCACACTGAAAGAAAATAATTTGTTTTAAAATAATATTTTCAAGTATTAAAGTTTTTTTTAAGATATTCTCTAAAGGAATGCAGAAAGGTACATTGTTTCTTATGAATCTTGTACTGAAAACCTTTCTTGATTAGACACTAGGATTTTTTTCTTTAAATAAAATCTTGAAAAAAACCTTGCCTCATTGACTTGCCATATAAATTTTTTTTTCTATACAAACTTTACCATTAAGCCATAACAAACATAACATAAGACCATAACTGGTTTTGAAATGCATCAGCTGGGCAGTGTGGTAGTCTAATCGTAGATCACTGGACTGTTAAGGTCAAGGGCCAGAGTTTGATTTCTTCAGTTTGGCATACTTCTCTGGCATGTTTTCTTCTCACTCTTCATCAGTCATTTGGATGGGATTTTTCTGGGTACTCTTGTTTCCTACCACATCTAAAAAATGAAGTGTTCTAATAGGAATTTTGCTGTCAAAGTCTAAAATACTGGCCCCCAAATGGCACAAGATTGGCTACCACTTTCTAGAGGAGAACTATGCTCCCTCACCAAGGTTGTTTCCCTTGTAGCCATTAGTATAGGAAGAAAGAAAAAAAATCAGTTCCAGCACTATATTTACATGCTAAAACTTGTTACCCTAGATCTGACATTTATTTTTTTGCTTCTTTAATCATAATTATGTCTGTCTATTTTTTTTTTTTCTAATGTAGCAACTGGTCATATACTTCAACATTGAACTATTTTGCACATCAACATAATTCTGTGTACTTCAACATTAAACTGATAATGCATATCAGTGTAAGACCATATACTTTAAAATTAAACTGTATCACACTTCAGTCTAACCACATAAATAACTTTAAAAATGCAATTTGTAACTAGCCAGCATTTATCTTTTTTTTTTTTGCCATTTTTAACCATAATAATTATGTATCTGTCTCATTGTAAATAATATATTGTAATAATTTTTTGGCTTCTCTGTACTTTTGACTTACATTAGTGGGAGAGGGGAAGAAAGAATTGTGATATTATACAAAAATTAATAATACATTACTAGCTGTGTGATGGCCCAGTGGTAGACTGCTGGACTGTCAGAGAGAGTATGAGTTTAAACCCTGGTCAGGACTGCCTTGGTTTGGTGTACCTCCTTGGCATGGGTGGTTTTTGCTCCTTTTTGCCAGCTGGTAGTTTGGATTTCCTCTCACATCTAAAAATATGAAGAGTTCTAGTAAAGTCTTTCCTGGTAAAGTTATAAGTGCTGGGCCCCTTTTGGTACAAAATTGATATTGCCTCCTAGCAGACAACTATGGCTCTACATTCCTTACCTGGGCTATCTCCTTTCTAGACATCATTTTATAACACAACATAATCCATTACTAATGGACAATAGCATTTTCTTGAAATAGTATGAAAGTTTTCACATTTTACATGCCACAACTCAATCAGAGGTCTATTATAATTTTCTCCCTTTTAGCAATAATACTTAATACATACATTTTGCTTTCTTGGCTCCACATATTAAGGAAAAAAAAGATCAATCTTATTGGACGGTATTGCAGACAGAGAGCTCTGAGGCTTCCTCCCTGAAGGTATCAGCTGGGGAAGTGATCACCGAGGTACTGTCTCTTTTATGGGATGTTAGGGCATTTTGGTCCTGCATGAGGTCGGCATCATACTACCTGGGTTTTTACCCAACCACAGGGGCTTTGCCCAAACCGAGGCTTTAGCCTTAACTCCACTCCCTTCTCTTCGGAGATAAACATGCATTCCCGAACTTTCACACTCACACCACAAAAAAAAAAAAAGATCAATCTTTATCCTATACAAGTTATTTTTCCCTTATTTGTTAATGGCAAAATACTACCATTTTTAAAATATACTAAAAAAACTTTTAAAATTGTTTTAAGCACTGCCGTTTTTTTTTTTCATGAAATAACTAAAATTATTTGCATTTCCAAATTTTAAATTTTTTATTGCCTTATGAGGAACAAATAGATAAGAATGCATTATATACTTAAACTTGTTTGAACCTTAAGTTTAAGCCTGTCGTGAATATCAGGGTTACAGGAACATGTCTGTTCTTTTATAGTTAAAAATATTAACAACATTGTATAAGATAATAAAGTGAATCGAATCTTTTGAGCCTTTAATCAAATCTGAAATAATAAGTTGCTTAGTTATTTAGGTATGCCTTTTCTTTTAGTTTTAATGTTGTGATCAGTAGCAAGTATTTCAGTGAAGGCATGGCAAACAGACTAGATGGATACTTTTTAAATGTGTTCTACTGATCTAATGGGAACAAAAACTAAACAAAGAATTGTTAAAGACTTCAACATGAACTTTGTTAATAGTCCAAAATTGCCCTTACACGATGCTTTGTTGTAAATAAATTCTGCTGATGTACATTGTCATTGAATATGTGCCTAAAATTAAAGATTACTCTTTTCGATTTAACAAAATATATTACCATTAGGTGAAAAGAAATAGTTTGAGATAAAATTGATAATCTTGCTATGAATATACCTGACTTTAATTTTAAAGAACTGTTTTTTACTGACTTTTAAGATAGAAACAAAAGGCTAATTTTAATTTAACAACTGTTTTGAATCATGGACAGCTTGAATATATTTTGTGTAGTTATTCTGTAAAGATAATAGTAGGAAGGAATTTGCTTTTAAATGCTGATACATATGTTTAAACATGTTGACTGCCAACTACAAGTATACTCAGTCGGCAGTCAACGTGTTAAACTTCATTGATAATTATTACTTTTGCTTATTTATAGAATTTTTTTCTATAGTGTCTTAGTCTAATAATAGTAGTATTAATACAAACAAAATTTCAGGTGAATTAGACTCAACTTGACTAGGTTGTCTAAAATAGTGTTCATCTTTAGGGATTTACTTAACTACCTACCAAAAGATACTCTGTCTGAAAAGCAAAAAAAAAAATTGAGTGTGCTGAATTGTTATGAACATGTGATTTGTCAAAAAGAGACAACTTTCTATTACACATGCACAGTCCCTGTTTTCTCATTTCTCATAATTGAGATATTTGATCTATAATGGAAAATGTAGTATAACTAAATAGATATGTGCAACCTATAAAATCCATATTCGAATTTGTATAAAAGTTAGCTGATGTTATTTAATAGGCAACTGTTACTTCTTTCTTTCTATTATCATAATTTTAAAAAATTGATTTTATAAATTAAAATTATGCCAGTTTTCAAGCACATTGCTCTTCCCAAATTTTAAATGCACGCATGCATAAAATGAAAAATCTCTTTTTTTTTCTCCATACATAATAATTCATACTTATAGATCTGCTATGCTGGATTAGAACACATGGTTAAAGTGGGATTTTCCACTTTTCAGTAATAGATGCTACATTATTATGCATTCTCTCCACCAGTATCTTTCCCTGAGTGTAATTTAAAACTTTTCAGTCTTTAAAAGATCATCAAGTCTGTGTGCATTATTTGCAATGTAACTACTGTGGACAATGTGCACTCAAGTGGTTCCAAAGGTTCCTTATTGGGTTACATCAGGACTGAGCAGGTCATGGCAACAAGTGATCTGCAAACAAAACTTTATTATGACTACAGGAGTCTGTTCTGCTACTTTTTAAAAAAATTAATTTGTTTCACAGGTCCGAACAGGCAAGACAACAAGTGGCTCATAGCTAGCACCACTACATTATCATATACTTTGAAACCCAATCTTGGCCATCCTTTTGAAAGCATATAAATCTGCCTTCATTGATTTATATAGCATCTTGGCTGAATATGAACATTCCATGTTATTGATCCTTATTCCAGGTCAGACAAATAGTTTTGTATAATATTAACAAAGTTGACAACTTGTATCAGAATTATTTTCAAATTTTAACCACAAGTAGATAGATATAGGAGAGAGAAGCCAATGTTGAAATTTTATCTGCTTAATGTCAAACTGTTACAAATTTATAGCCATTCAAAAGACTAACATTTGAAGCATCGACTCTGAACCTTTGCCTTTGCATACACTCATAAAGTACCATGCAAACTGCAAAAATGTACAATTTTGTTAATCTTGGGGCAGAGGGTGTGACTATTAAAATCACAATGTTTGCCTCCACAACAAATTTTTAAAATTTTCATTAGTATTCTGATATAAAATAGAGATGGAACAAAAAAACAGATTGTTTCATTAAACTAAAATTTGGGTTGCTTTCATTTGTGGATTAACACCGAAAAATAACGTCAATAAGTCTTCAATTTAATCTGCCTGAAAATGAGTAAAATTTTATGGCAAAATATTTTTGGTCTTTACAAGCTTTGAAAGTCATGCGGGATAATTAATTTAAGTGTATAATTTGATTTGCTTAGAAGCATTTTTGTCTTATAGCTTAAAACTCATGCTTTCTGGCATGGGTGAGGGGATGGCTCAGTTATCATGAGTGGTGACAAAACTCCTGTTATACCATGCTACAAAAATTAAGGATATGATTTTGACGATTGTTCAGATCCTGTCAGCTCATCAATTTCATGGATTTGGTGTATTCCTTATAAAAAATGTGATAGTGGGAGGCATGTGGTGTATCATTGATGATGATGATGTAAAAAATCTTCAAGATGGCAGGTATTTTGTAGACATGTACAAAGTGTATATTAATTAGGTCAAATATACAATTATCTAATGTTGTTAGGAAATGATAAATTTATCCTAGTTGATTTTATGTAATTTTTGCTATCATTTCCATTGTGTCTAGCACTTTATGGGTCTGTATTCCATATCTAAGGATATTATACTGCAGTACAGTATTTACTCTATCATAAATGCCATCCTGTCATATTGGCTAAAACTTGTTAAAACCAGGTCATACCAGTTACTGCATCATAAGCATTGTGTTCTGGTGTTGAAATTGATCAAGGCTTTTAATTAATTTTTAAATAATTCATTCAAGATATTAATGAAAAAATTATTCTTATGGGTATTGAAAATGTGTTTAATGCATGCTTGGTTGGTTTGCAATGGCAGGATGAATGTCACAAATTAATGTGTTGTCGACATACTGTTTGCTAGAGTTGCAGTCATTTTCTGATAGATAGAAGTTCTAAGATTGAGAACCAGAATACAAGCAGTGGATGACAAGAATAATGTATGCTATCATGAGAAATTTTTTCTGACAATGTTGATTTGCAGAGATTGTTGAAATCTATTTGGAGATCGATATTGTTTTAACTGGCTTGCTAAAGCAAGATATGAAGGTGTTGAGCTTAGAATGTGTAAGGACACATCAAAAGAAGTATTCCTTGAATCTGATTTCTGGGGGGGGGTTGAGTATACAAGATACTGAAGAATCTGAGAGAGATAATGAGAGTATGCCAGACTATAAGAAAGCAAGCACTTGGTGATTTTTGTTTACAGAGAGTGAAATTGACCTTGCTAATACTTGATTGTTCCATCTTGATTGTACTTTCTAGCTTTTATTGATAGGAAAGCAAAGTTTTAATTATGGGAAAAGGAAAATATACTTAGCAATATTTTGCTTTGCTTGATTTATCCCGAGGAGCCATCTTTTTAATGTATTTTCATAATATGATCAATGTGAAGATCTAGAAAAAGTTATTATAAAAACTAGTGAGTGGTATCTGACTGTAGTGGAAAGTACAAGTTGTGACACTTGCACCATAAAGCTGATAAATTGAAAAAAATGCAAAATGTTTTGAAGTATTAAAGTATCTTGTCAAAAAGGCTTGAAAACAAGAAAAGATTAGAGAAATTGTGTCCATAGCTAGAAAGGAAACTTGGAAATGCATGAAAAAGCTATTGCTTTTTACCAGAGTGATGAAGTCAGTCACGTGTCCTGGAAAAAGATTTTATAAAGCTTAGACATAACAATGAAGTTAAAGAGAAAATTCAGAAGATTTTGTTATTGGGTAATCTGCATGAAATTTGTGTGTCGTTCAAGGAACAGAGAAATAGGAGATTGGATTTTCAAATTTTTGTGAATTACAGCTAAAATGTTGTGTGACTGGTGGTGTTAGTTGTAATCTGTATATGTGAGCATAATTCATCAAAATTACAAGCTCATGCTTGCAGCATTTGACAAGATTTTATGGCGATGAGTGTTTGAGTTGTGATATGATAAAAAGACACTGCAGTTTACATTCACTGAAAGCTGCCCAAATATTTCTCTTGAAAAACTGTCATCACTAAATTGATGCTAAATATTTCAGAAGAGGGATACTATTATTCTCATGCAATGGCAGATCACTTAATGAAGCTTGTTAAAGAAGAAAGAATTGGGTTTTGAAGTTTTAATGGATCACATCAGAAAACTGTCAGTTCATCATTACAGAATCAAATTGAATTCTTGAAATGTAAAAAAAGTGAATAATTTAGTTTCTGTACACTCTGATTATTGTTTACGACTTAGCATCTTGCACAACAAATGAATAGTTTGCTGCAATCTAAGAATTTCACTGGTAAACCGCATAGCTACATTTCATCCTTTGATCAATCAAGAGATGTCTGAACTGGATCATGTCAATGGGATATACCAGCAACCATATGCATCATGACGCAAAATCAAAGCTAGTACATATCAGCAAAGTCATTTAGTTCAGTGATGGATGCAGTAGCCAGTATAAGAATTTTAGGATCTTTGCAAATCTGAGACATCATAACAAAGACTTTGGCATGGATGCTTAATGCTACTTTTTCCTACATCCATGTGAAGAGTGATTGTGATTGCATAGGTGGAACCATCAAAAGATTAGGTGCTGTAAACTTGCGTGTGTTGCTAATCAATAACCAAACTCTAACTCCCAAGCAACTTTATGAAGAAACAATTTTCAACATATAAAACAATACCTGATACATTTGAAAACTAATGCGTTATTTTAATTTTAGAATATATCCTTAGCATTTTGAGTTTGTCAGTTGACAACCAACCAAGTTGAATAACAAGTCATGCACAACAGAGTAGCATGACTTTACAGCACAAGCATGCACTTACAGACTTGATGATATCCACCCTGGTACATATGTAGCTTGCTTGTTTGATTATAGGTCTAGAACAAGATGTATCCACTGAAAATGATGACTAAAACATTCTGTTTTATGCATTCAAACGGACTGGCAAGATATTTCTGGCCAGATAGAAGGATAGATGCTAGGGTCTGGCTAAACTCATTCTTTTAGTACTTGATGCTCCTTATAAAATTGGTTAGGATGCTACTGTTGGATCAGAGAAAATGAGATTAAAGACATTTTAGATATATTCAGTAAATTTTTCATTTAAAGCCATTATTAAGCTGGTAAGTCATGCTTTGCACTCTAGAAGTCTTGATTTTATTTCAGATTGATAATATAAAGTAGTTATTTATGTATAAGATAAGTGGTAAATTTCGAAACATTTTATTGCTTTATTTCAGATCTCAGGATTAGCAGCAACATTTAGGTAGAGAATGTAGATTCCATGACTTCTCAGTCAATGCACTTCATGCGTCCCAGTTTCATATTCTTGATCCACCCAGGTAGAGATTTATCATTTCCTAACAACATTAGATAATTGTATATTTGACCTAATTAATATACACTTTGTACATGTCTACAAAATACCTGCCATCTTGAAGATTTTTTACATCATCATCATCAATGATACACCACATGCCTCCCACTATCACATTTTTATAAGGAATACACCAAATCCATGAAATTGATGAGCTGACAGGATCTGAACAATCGTCAAAATCATATCCTTAATTTTTGTAGCATGGTATAACAGGAGTTTTGTCACCACTCATGATAACTGAGCCATCCCCTCACCCATGCCAGAAAGCATGAGTTTTAAAGCTATAAGACAAAAATGCTTCTAAGCAAATCAAATTATACACTTAAATTAATTATCCCGCATGACTTTCAAAGCTTGTAAAGACCAAAATATTTTGCCATAAAATTTTACTCATTTTCAGGCAGATTAAATTGAAGACTTATTGACGTTATTTTTCGGTGTTAATCCACAAATGAAAGCAACCCAAATTTTAGTTTAATGAAACAATCTGTTTTTTTGTTCCATCTCTATTTTATATCAGAATACTAATGAAAATTTTAAAAATTTGTTGTGGAGGCAAACATTGTGATTTTAATAGTCACACCCTCTGCCCAAGATTAACAAAATTGTACATTTTTGCAGTTTGCATGGTACTTTATGAGTGTATGCAAAGGCAAGGTTCAGAGTCGATGCTTCAAATGTAGTCTTTTGAATGGCTATAAATTTGTAACAGTTTGACATTAAGCAGATAAAATTTCAACATTGGCTTCTCTCTCCTATATCTATCTACTTGTGGTTAAAATTTGAAAATAATTCTGATACAAGTTGTTGGGCATTGGTTGATAGTACCATGAATGATCCACAGTTGTTCCAGGGTTGATGAATTTTTTTTTTTTTAAATAGGATAATTCATTTTACATTTTACATCTTGTTTACAATAATCAGAGATGCTGACACCAGGTGTTGATGATAACTACTTGGTAATATGCCTATTGCATAGGTTACATTTATTGTAAATTCTACTACTATATATTTTAAAATTTAGTATATGCTACTTATTGACTATAAAAGATAGCTATCCAATATTTGACTTAAATATTTCTCTGGGTCAAGCCCTGTTTTTAAAATCTTGCTTGTATTCCACAAATTATTTGCCTAGCCTTTTTTTTTTGTGTGTGTATGCAATTTTTGGACAAACTCTGCCTTTTTTGTTGTTGTTTTTTTTTTTTTTAAATCTAACTTTTTAGGATTTTTTCTAAAAAAATATTTCATTAGTTTTTCTGGCTTTGTTGGTATTTACAGAAACACAAACTTCATGGCTATGATGATGACGACATACTGGTCCAAACCACCATATTTATTTAGCATTTTAGATGTATACTTGCTTCTATGTCAACATTCATGCACATTATTACTCTTTTCTAAGATTTATCTCTGGTGATTGGCCTTCCTTTCAGTTCCTCTTGCTCTTGCTCACACATACTCACTCTTTTATTTATTTTATTATATATATGTACATACGTAGCACCAGTGTTGTTTTTATTTAGTTCCTTTTGTTTTTCTTGGATATATCTGAAACACTTTCAAATTTTTGGTGCACCAGAGATTTTTTCCTTGGAAGCATTTGACTAATATAAGCTATGTTAATGGGTTTATCCGATACTACTACATCTACCATCCATGCTTACTGTCTCTCAATCATCATGGCTCTCATACTAAATTTTTATCTGAGAAACTGCATCTTTTCAACTCTCTCCCTTTTTCATTTAATAAAATTTACAAATTTAAAAAGAAATTGCTGAATTTCAGGTGTTTGTAAGATGACAATTTAGTTTTCATTGCAATAGAAGTGGTTAGATGAGTTCATTTGGAAGAGGAGAGAAGAGAAAATGTGAAATGATAATTAGAAGAATGTTCATCACTAACTTTTACAGTACTGTATCAGAGAGAGGGGTGGTTATTTAAAAAAAATATCTATCTTGCAGTCAGATATATTGGTTGTTTTAAAATATAAATTAATTTATTTAGTATGATTCTTAAAATTTAAGATTTGTGGTAATCAATGAGTATATTTTAATATCTAGAGAAAAAAATTATTTAATCTATACTTAGGCTGTCATCCATAAATTGCATTACTTACTAATTTAAAAAAAAAAGTTTCTGCTGTGGTTTAGTAATGAATTTCCTGAAAAGTCAAATACATATGAAAATAGCACAACTATCATTCTCCCATGTTTTTGAAGTTAAATGTGAAACTTGATTATGGCACACTAGTTTTTCATAGTTATGAAATAAATTTCAGTTGGTTAAAAATAAGTTTTAGCTTATTAAAATTTTTTTTTTTGATTTCTAAAATAGTAGCCATTCCTTTCCCCAGCTATGTATTTCATGACAGCCTACTGTTGGTAGTTACTGTCATTTGTTAATATTAGGATAAAGTAGAATCTTCTGCAGTAGATCTGTAAAAACTAATCATTAGTTAGTAATTAAGGGATATGGACTATCACTGGTATTCTTTTGTCTGATTAGTTTATTATGCTGTACAGATAACTAATTTTTCATGTCAAATTAAGAGTGAGGGATATTTTGATTTATTTATCAAAACTTTTTGGGGGAGAATTATTTTAGACAACAATCTGGCAGTATGTACATAATTAAAAACCAAACTTCTGGTTAGCCTAATAGGCAAGTGTTATTTCTAATATGAAATTGTGTAAACATCTTTAAGAGTTGTGAACAGAGCCATACTATTCTATCATTTTTAAAAAAAAATTATATAGTTACTAGTAGGCATTTGCAACAGACTGACTAAAAATGTGAACAGATTTTTAAACTATTTTCGTATTTCATTGGAAAAAATTAACTATAAAATGTGAAATGCTTTATTGCTAAGCATAAATGGTATAGATGAAATGTAGTTATAAGCAGTACTTACAGACTTACCTTTTACTTTGAAAAAAATTGCTAATCTTGTCCATAAACACCGTTAATCTGATTTGCATGATCACATTACATTCTTATTCTAAAACCTTTTCTGTAACATTCATAGGAGGTGAAATTGTTATTAGCAATGTACTGGTATTTATGTAGTTGAGTTTTTTTTTGTGTTTTTTATCACTGGGTCCAATTGAACTGACCATTGTTTATAGGCTTGTATATTTGCTGCATATCTTTGTACTTTCGTATTGTAATAAAACTATGAGTAACGCATCATCTATAAAAACCACCACCCTCTGGAAAACTGACCATTGTTGTAGACTGGTTGGGGGGGGGGAGACTTCTGTGGTCCAAATTGCATCCCTACATAACAAAAACATTTCTTTTCTTGATACAGTTTGTAGAAACTTAACAAGACATGACCACCATCTGAGAACTGGGAAAGATGGGATTTTAACTCCACTGTGATGAGGTTACAGTATTCTAGAAATCAGGAATCTTTGTTCACACCTCTCCAGGACCATTCAAAATATTGAGTGGTTTGCATTCAGCAGCAGCATTGGTTTTGCCATGAGCTTTGGACATGCATGATTACACTGATGAACATTTAACCCCCTTTTGTTTTTTTTGCAAGATCCATAGCTGATCTCATCTCTTATGTTGGCCTAGTCCAGCAGTACATATAGCAACTGTACTTTTTTGTTGATCTAAAATTGGTCTGTTACTAAGACTTTGGTTGTGGCTTGTTGTTCATCTCTCAAAATTTGGACACATTTATTTTCAGAATCTTGTTTGCATATCACTGTTACGACAGGCTTATTTACACATTAGAAGAATCCTATGTGTGTGTGTGTATTTAAAAAATGTTCATCATTAATGTACCAAAAAAGATTATAATAACACTTCCTACTGACCTTGGCCTTGTGTCTTATTGTGCTGTTTTTTTAATGATTGGAAGCAGTTACTATTATCTGTCTGTATATAAATGTAAAGAAATTTTATTTTGGTTGGTGTGGCTTCAGTCAATTTATGCAATATTGTCATCTTGCTTCAAATACAACCTTATTGCTTATACTCTGTATGTTCTTCCCTTTCCTTTTTCTTCTCTGAGCTTTATAGCGTTAGGTAATGAATTCATAATTTTAAACTGCCAGTTTTTGGCAAGCTAGTATCTTGTCTCAGATTTTCTCCAAAAGTTTACTACCTTTCCATTTCATTATTTGAGTAGGGCTACAATAGAGGATTTATAAAAATTCTTTTATTTTTTGACTCAAATGCCACTTAATCAAAAAGTATTTTGATATTACAACTGAAAATTGTGTGCTATAATATTGTCTCTATTCTGAATTTTACTAAAGATATGATAAGCTTCAGTCTTTGTTCAATTTGGCAGTAGCTTGTGGTTCATTTTAAAATTTTGAAGGGAGGAAGATAATCAAGTATTTTCCAAAATTTTACATTAAAAACAAAGAAAGAAAAACTATAATAACTAAACTTCCTTTTCTAGAAAGATACACTAGTTATCAATAATTCAGTTTTTAAAAAATATTCTTCACATGGTTATTTCTTTACAAAGTGCTGATTTTACTTATAGGGATTTTTCCATAATATTACATTTATTTATTCAAAATTCAGCAAATGCTAGTTTTTTTAAATAGAGTAATACTCAAATTTAATGAAACATACTTGTGTAACTTTCTAAAAACTATGTAAACCTTTCTAGTATAATGATTATTATTATTAATAAATCAGCTTTGTTTTATGAAAGACTTTACCAAAACAAGTTTATTTTTAATTTGTTTTAAATGGCCAATAGGATTTCAGTTATTTGTACAATTTGTCTTTCCTGTTGTATTGTATTTTAATAACAAAAAATAAAAAATATTGGATGAGTTCCAGATTTCAAAATTAGGCAAATTTTTTTTTTTTTTAAATGGTCATCTTCATTACATTTTTTATGAATATCTGTAACTAATTTGTAGAAGTCTTAATAAAAGGTATTATAGGAGTATATGTAATTGCAAGAGATTTTGAAACTTTAGCAACTCATGGTTGCAGTTTGGTGGTACAGACAAAAAAATTTCTGTAATCTTTGCTCGGTAGTTAATAAAAATGAAGTTTTTTACATTTTGGATTTGTAACCAAAATTATACTTTAGTTTTGAATCACTAATTTAAAATAAACTGTGAATAACTTTTTATTTTTTTAAATTTATTTATTTCAAGTAATTGTTTGAATTTAATCTTGACACCTGTGGGGTATACAGGTTGAACCTCTCTAATCTGGCACCCTTAGGACCTGACTGGTGCTGGACCATAGAATTTTCTGAACCACTGGTTGCCAATATATTACTATTTTGATGCACCCTACTGGATCTTTTCATGACATTAAGTGTTAGTTGTTACACAATTTTACTGTTTGGCACTAGGAAATAAGTAGATAAAGCATAAAATAATATGAAAAAGAAATAGATAAATAGTAATACAGGTAAATTATCATTTACTCACATAAAATGATGCCTGAATTTCACTTCTAAAGTCATGTGATAATATAGAGTAACTGCTAACACAAATTACATTTGAGTCAAATCTGGGGTCTCAGTTGTGGTACCATCTGGGATCTCTTCTGTAGGTACATCAAGAGTAGATGAATTGGAAGCAACAGGATTTTTGATTGTAGAGTGCTGCTCACCACTTTTCTTGGCTATCTTGAACCAATTTTCCAGCTTTGCTTGTCTCATGCACTTGGGTTTTTCTTGTATAATGTAGAGATACATGATCTCTTGCTCAGAAATAAAGTTTCTTTGTTCCAGTCTTAAATTTGTGGCCAACTGAAGGCATTTAATAATAGAAATTCGTTCTTGGACATCCTCCTCATTTTCAACATCACTGGCTGCTTCATGCTATTTGATTAATACTGCATCTTTGTCAACATCTATCAAGTCTAGTAAGTCTTCCTCTCCAAATCTTTTGGTCAACTCAACCACTGTAGGGTGAGGCATATTTCAGGCATACTCCATTAATTCACGAACAGTTTTTTTGTCTTGAGACATTTGAAATCCAGTGAATTCAGCCTGCTTATTGATGTTTACTCTTTCCATCATTAAATGATACTAGCAATCTGTGCATAAACTCTGACCTGTACTTACGCTTCAGAGATGATAAAATGCTCTGATCACAAGGCTGAATCAGTGAGGCATAGTTTGGTGGTAAATACAGTCCCACTACATTATCTTTGACAAGTTGCTCTGCTTAAGGGTTGGCAAAGCAGTTGTTGAGAATCAGCACAATTTTGCGCTTCAGATCTAGATCTACCTTGGTGCAATGGACTCTTGCTTCCAGTACAAAATATTTCTCAAATCAAGACACAGCTTAGTGGCAGTCCAATCCTTTTTGTTGTCATGGTATATCACTGGGAATATTTTCACTCCTTTTAAATACCCTTGTGCTCACTCTTTTCCCAATAGCCATAAGCTTGCATTTGTATATACCTGTTGCATTTCTGCAACCAAGTACAGTTATTACCCTGTCCTTTCACTCTTCTATTTCAGTTGGTGGCAGCTCTTCATCAGTTGGCTAACATTTTCTTCAGCATACATCACCAATATAGAGCAGTTGTTTTTCAGCACTGGTATACCTACTCTGGGAATAACTTCTTAGATGCAACAAACTGCAAATTTGTCAATGTAATTGGCTGCTGCTTTGATATCTGCACTTTTTTGCTGCACACAATATAGACTAATGTGTCTTTTTTAATTTATGAAGCCATCCTTGTGGATAGCCACACTCCCGCTGCAGGTTAAGTTCTTTGTGGAATATTTTTGCTTGTGTGCCATTACCATCGTTCTGACGAAGCTTGAACCAATGTATAAATGCACTGTCTAATTATTTCTTTTTGTCCCCTTCACCCCTTCAATGTCTTACGAACACATTTTTTTTCCTTTCACTGTCAGCAAAAAATCATAAGGCTCTGATTCTTTTGTGTCTTCATGTCATATGCTGCAGATGACCATAGATTGTAAAAACTCACAGAAGGTGTGTACTGATGTGGCCTTTTCCAATTTCTGCAACAATTCCACCTTTTTGTTATATTGATATTGGCACATGCTTACATTCAGCAGCTTTACCAACATTTCCACTGTTTGCTGGTCTTTTAGAAGATACATTTAGGGTTAAATTAGAGGTAAATAACAGCACAGAGCCAGGACCACAGGGACTTTGTGCTACCCATGGATGCTGCCAGATTAGAGAGGTTCAACCCGTAATAAATTTTAGCCCAATTAATGTGAAGTAATAAAAGTTCATAATTTTATATTTTTCATGATTGATTCCCTTTAATGTATATATAAAATACTATACATTTGGTATTCGTGTTTTCATATTTATATTTTTAACAATTCTTTTATTTTTTACCAGGAGTTAAAGCTTTGTCTAATGAAATTGTAAACCAGTGGATGAAGAAAATTAGAGAGAAAAGCAATGATGATGGCAGTTCTAGTAGTCATGGTAAGAAAGAATTGCCTATGATGTCATTACTACTACATATTAGCATAAGTTTTTTTCTCATTTTTATTTGACTGACTGACTGACACTGATTCTTCTTAATTTGTAAGCAGTTTTTATGTTTATTTGAAAAAGATATATATTTGCATGTTTGTTCTTGGTGAATGTGGAGCAAACACTTTACATTGATTTACTATTTGCAGATAGATCAAATTAAACTTTAATGAACAATTGCAAATATAATTCCTTTGAAAGTACTTAATTTAGTTTTCAGGTATAACCTGTCATACTAATTGTTGCTTATTTGAAATCAATATCAGTTCATGTGCCTCATCATTCAGTATTATATACTACAGTTTTGGTATCCTGTCTTTCTAATGCATTTTGGATGTACGTGATCTGTTTGGTTATTCTTGATTTTTTATAATTTCTTAAAAAATTCTCTTAATGTTTTGAAAATATTCATGTGAATGGATATAAATTCTGACACATTCCATGTTGTAATAATTAGCTATTCAACTTTTTTTCCACATTCAAAAGAAGCATTAGCGCTTTATAAAATGTGTCCTAGCCAAAAAAAATTTTAATGTGCATGTTTTGACTTTTCTTACCGGATTTTTTTTTTTTTTTTTAAGTATTAAGCTTACATTGAGACAGATAAGAAAACAAACATAGAATTTATTTTCAAACAAAATTTCACTCCTTTTATATTTTTTAGTTTGGTACAAATGCTTATTTTCATAAAGTTAGTATATACATTTTGCTTGATGTAGAAAGTACATTTTATAAAATTTACTTAATCCTATGTTTTAGTAATGAGAATTTTGGCAAATATTGATTTTATAAAAAAAATTGAAACTTTAAAGATAATAATATACATTAGTTTTGTATATTAATGATATTAATTATGAAATTAATTAATAGATTTTGGAAAAATAAAAATCGATTCTAAAAAAATGTATACATTTAGTTTAAGCAAATTGTTGACTATCTGGAATGAAATACTTTTACTGTGTATTGTATATGGCTATTTTCAGGGCCTTTAAAAAAATTTAAAAGATGAGCCAATAAAAGAATAAAATGTTAGTTAAAAACTGTAACAGTTTAGTATTGAAGATATAATAGATTAATAAGAAAAAAAACATTTGCCTGTTTCATTTCACTGTGAAAATACCCACCTTTTGACTCAGTACCTTATAATTTTATGCCAACCTGATTTTAAAAAAGGTGAACAATTTTCATTATCCATGTGCTTGGCTGTCTTCACTAGGCTACACAATTCAAAACATTTGTCTGTTTCTTATATATAAAGTAAATCAGTAGTATATAAATTACTCTTTTCTTTTTTAAAAAAAATTAACTAACATTGGTTGTAAAAATACTTATTTTTATTCCTTATTTCTCGACAATTGATTGGGAATATTTCAATTGTGTTTAATTGGTTTTAGTCAATTTTAATCTTTTAACAAAAAGATTTGATGATGATCATGAATATCTACTAACAATAGCAAGAACATTTTTTATATTTGTATTTTTTGTATTACCTAGCTCCAATATGTTAATGTATTATTCATCCCAGTATTCATAATGTTTTTGTATTGTAATTTTTAAATCTTTTGAATATAAGTTAATTTAATGACTTATTTTTTTCATTAACTTTTCTTTGTAAATGAAAGAAACGTTAATGCATGTTTATCAATGATATTTACTTACATCAAAAAGAAAAAAATGCCCAAATAGAAAGAAGAGGCACATTATTAGCATCTAGTGAAAAAATTAGTTAGATAATGTTGATTAAAGTAATTATCATGAAGTCCTAGATGATCAGAACATTTTAAAGATGCTAGGTAGGAATAATTATAAAGATCATCAATACATAATATATAAAGAAATGTTGGAACAGTTTATATTGTGAAAATGCTGTTTCTGTAGAGTTTTAAACACATTGCATTAATGAAAAGGGTTTAATATAGGATTTAAGCATTTACAGAAAAATTTTGCATGAATTTGAGGACTTGCAGAGAACCAGCATTACACAGACCAATCTTTTGAAGCAGTGACAATCTGAACAAACTTTTTTAAATCTTCATCTGCCACTCCATAACTACCAAATTAACAGCTGTATTTAATATTTGCCAGATCCTTCAAAAGAATAAAATATTTTTTCAGAGTTTCCCCTTTGCATCTGCTGGAGAGAATGCTAATCTTTATGATATACTTCAATAGCTTTTCTCAAATCCTGTCTGACCCACTTTCGCCAGCAGTAAATCATGCAGTCATTCCCACTGTAATACCTTCCTATGCAATTTAAACTACTTATATTCAGGGACCTATAGGGCATTATCTCAAACAATATTGTTTTTGCAGTCATCTGTAAGAAGTGCAACAAAATATGTTGGTAAAAACAGTTGTCTCTCTTGCTGACTGTTTTGCATAATACCTCATATTTGTTTAAAACAGTCACAGTAGTTAGCTGCATCCTTTCAATTTTAACTCCACAGCAACTCTAATATCTTCATTACTGTTTCTGCATGCACTCATAGTAACACTGTACTACTACACTTTGAAAACAAGCTCATTTATCATCCGGGTAGTTATCCCACCTTAATAACTTTTGTCTCTATGTGCAGCCTTTTATTTTAAAAAATTTTATTTATGTATTTGTTTGTTTTTTAGTTCTTGCTTCTATTATAATTTACATCTTGGCACATCATCTCAAGATTGTTTTTGTGTATCATCAAAGGAAGGTATGCTCAATAGATTTGGCAAAAGAAATCTATTTTCTTCAAAATTTTCCCATTGCTTTCTTTCCAATACCTGAATATTAACAAAATTTGCTTATTCTGACTTTTTAATGCTTGCAAATACACTTTATTAACATATGATTTTAGCATTTGCAGATAAAGCTGCATGAATTTGAACAAAATGTGCTTTATTTTCAAAAACTTTTTAAAAAAAAATTTTTTTAAATTTAATTTATTACAATCTTTCTTTTATTGTAAAAGAGAATTTTTGTCAAGAGGTCTAATAATGCAGGAGGGAAAAAGAATCTAATTAGATAATTTTGTATTTTTTTCAATTCATGAATTTTATACTGTAATTAATTAGAATGGTTAAGAAGTTTTTCCTACTTGAATTCATAGACATTTTTGAGCATATATGCAATAATATTTTTTTTTCCTTTTTAGATATTGTCAAAAGTTATTAGAATAATTATATAGTAAATTAATTATGAAAGATATACTTTCTATTATTATATCTTTTGTAATTACTATCAATATTTGTATAATATTAAGTATCAGCCAATTTAATGATGAAAATGCATTTATAAACATCTTGAATTTTATTACTAGCATATGGAAATTCTGTTGATTGACAGTATTATTCACCATTTAGTGGTTGATTATTCAGCCATGGCTATTATCTGTTTGAGAAAATTTTAAATTAAAGTGAAGAAATTTTCTTGAAAGTTTCTTATTGTTTATCAGCTGATCATTATGGTCTGTCTTTCTAACTTTTTATTTCCTCCTAAATTCTTTTATCTAAATGCTATATTTTGTTGGTTTACAGAAAAATTTATCTTGGTATAATCAGAAATAAATCAGTTGATATGCTTTTCTAACTATTATAAATAAATAATAAAGATGAATCTTTTTAGGCTTTGTTTAGTATGCTGAATCATTAAAAAATGTTATGAAATTATTAGCAGGCATTGTTTACCAATATGTTTATGATTCGGAGGTGTTATCATTGGGACAGACAACCTGACTAAATGCAATTCCCTCAGTCCATAAATTTTGAATCATTTACTAAGTGCTCAGTTCTACTCTGGCATTTCTTATTTTGTGAAAAAGTTAATTATCTAAAGTTTTCAAAAAACTATATTTTTTTGTTTATTGAATGAAATATTTTGTGTTTTATCAAGGTATATGCCTTCTTCAACTCAGACCTGTGATGATGGTTCAGCTTTGACTTTCCTCTATGTATTCTTTAGCAACTTTCTTACATTTTTCTAGTCACTGGTATGGTGCCAGTTTTGGATAGAGATTTTTGATACACGTTTAGAGGAGTACCTTTTTTCATAGTGTCTGAACTTTCAAATTTCATGCCTTAGCTGTTCCTTAAGTAGTCTAAAGTCATTCGGTGTCATGTCTGAACTGTGGTAAATTTAGAACCTTTCACCCCATGTCATGTAGTGTTCATTATCACAACGATTTCCATATTGCAACTTCACTAGATCTTGTGCACTAATTGTTCTGTACTCACCAATGTGCAGGACCTTGCATGTGTCCCAGAACAGACTATAATCTTCCATTTTTTTTTTGCAGAGGGTTGCATCTTCAACTTTGCTGGTGGTGGTGATCTGGTATACTACCATTGCATGTTAGCAGGCTTGGATTCTGGGGTGAACCCCCTGTCTCATTGCTTTAATCCAATTCAATCCAGCCAGGCCTAGAAATTCATCACCCTCTTTGTAAAGCATTGCCATTTTAGCAGTAATTGTATCCCAATTTACTCATTAAATTTTTTTCTGTGGCAGATGCATTTGAACAATAGATTCATAATGCTGATGCTGTTTTGCATAGAAGAAGCATTGCTATCTACAAAAAGATTGACAAAATTTTAATGGTTCACACAAATCTGCAAGGCTAATAGAGCAGTGAGAACTTTTGCATTTTTAAATATTTAGTATTTTAGAGGACTATTTCCAAAACCTTTACTCATAATGTTTTGTTTTGATATGGACTATTTCTAAATATAAATTTTTGTATTTTCAATTTATTATTGGCTCTGAATTAAGAGATGCTCATTAAATTATGAATGATCCAAAAATTTTCTCACGCAATAGAAAAGAACTCAATGAGTCTATTTGAATGTTGTTGTGATGGACATATCCTTTGTCCAAAACACTAGCTGGGCAGGAACTGGGTGTGTTTTGGTTTTGGCTGACCTAAAAAAAAACACTAAAAGTTCTTACCAGGACTTTTTATTTTAAGACGTGGGAGGAAACCAGAGTACCTGAAGGAAATCCATGTGGCTGGCCGTTGAAGTAGAGCAAGAGGAAACCATGCCAGGGAGGTTTGCCAAACTAAGCTGTGAAATGAACCATCCTTAGTCTTCAACTTTAGCAGTTCAGCAGCCTAGTCACTGGATTATTGCTCTGCCCATTTATGAAAGCAAATTTATTGGTGTTGAGTAAAAAAAATAAACTGATATGAATTGAGAATTTTCTAAAAGCTACATAGTAACATCTTAATGTGGAATAAGTTATTAGATATTTAACTGGCAAATAAATTCTACTTAAAACCTAAGACATTTAAAGCTTTAGAGTGCCTTGATGTGGTTTTAATGTTCTTGAATACTTTTTCGAGTGTTCCAAGCATTAATCATGTATAACAATTATATAGTGCATTTAGTTTCTATGTTAATCTAAACATGTGGTTTGATGATAGAGCTCTTTCTATTAGAACCAGAGCCCTTTCCTGAATCCATGTATACAGGATGATCAGCTGTTAGCTAGGCCAGTGTGGTATGCACATAGTTAATACATCACCTAGCTATGTGAAAATTTAAATATTATTTATATAAAAACTAAAGAAACAAGTAACTAAATATTTCTGTTCAGTTTTCCAATTTGCATAAACAGTGTTTTTTTTTTGTGCTTTTTTTCTTAATTCCAAAATTTGACTGAAATTCAGGAGCTCAGTAAACTACACAATATAATTACTAGCTTATGTTTTCTTCTTTCAGAAAAAAAGAAAAAATCTAAGAGAAAGCACAGAGAAGACAAGAATAAATCATCATCCCATTCTGATGGCAAAGAGAAAAAAGAGTCTGCTGTCAACAATGATAGCAAACATGGAGATCATTCCAGTGAACGGATTAGCAAAGCTGATAAAATGGACAGTGCACAAGTTCACATGACATTAGAAATGATAAAATAGATAAAAATGAAAAACCTCCAAAAGAAGAACGTAAAAGGCCAATACTGTTTAAATACCCCCCTACCCTTCCAAATTTAGATCAACAGGTGGGTTTATTTGCCAACGAGGATGAATATTACATTCAATACTTGTTGAATAAACAAGTCATTAGGGAGAGTCCTCAAAATTTATGCTCTGATATTGAAAAATCCTGATTTCTAACAGAATCTCTCACTTTAAGAAACTTTTTATTTAATTTTTACAAATTATTGCTAAATTTCATAGACAAGAATTTGAAAATTACATGTAGAATAAGGAAAAAACTGCCAGTGAGTTAAAATTTTAAGAAAAGTTTTTTTAACCTGTAATGCTGCTGCTTTAATAAAATGTAACAACATAAATCAAGTTAACTTTAGAATGAATAGTCAAGAAAGAATTCTGGGTGTGGGAAACTAAGGATGGTGGTGGCTGGCTGTGTCAACCAGGTCAGATTTAAAACCATACCATTGATCATCTCTTTACCCTGAGTACCAAACCCTACTTATGTTGCAGATTAGTACAAAGTATTTTTAGCTGTATAAATATGAATAGATAAAAGTACATTTAAATTTTCTTTTTTAGTTAAAACTACATAGATAAAGGAATGAACTATCTGTTATAAGACAACTGTAATCACAAAACAGTTGCAGATGTTCTAAGATTTAGTGATGCTATTTCAGAACTTTTGAATTTTGCTCATTGCAGAACATACTTATCAGTTTTAAAGAATATATTCCAGTCTGTAAATGAAAAGATTCTCTATTTAATGTCACCTACCTCTATGGAAGAAGAAAGGAAGCAATAAAAAATCTTATAAAATTGCGTAATGCAAATTATAAATAAAATTAGACATTTTTGTTTTATATAACTAATCTGATCTTTGCAGTTAGTTAATGTGTAATCTTTTCCGACAATCATATTTTCAAGTGATTAAAAGAATTACTAGTATCATAATTTTAAAATGCCATGGAAATTGATTTTAATATTGTAGATCTTTTGTTAAATGCATTTAGCAGTTTTCTACAGGAACCAGCATCAGTTCTGTAGTTTATTTACTGTGAAAAGAAAATCAAATTGTATATGCCATTAGTACTAAAACAATTTAATTGAAACTGCTCTAGTTTCAAAGATCCTCCTTTTAATATAGAAATAGATATAACAACACTGATTGAGATACAATTTTTCTTACCATAAATTTTTATAAATAAGAATAGGAAAAGTGAAAGATTTTGTTAGAATCAGGAGGAAATAAATGGTACAGTTTGTATCAAGATCCCTCTGAAAATAATGATTTTGTTGGGCTTTCTACTATGTTTAAGTCTGTGATACATAATGGGTTTGTGTATGTGAAATATGACTGTCATGGAAAATATGTTCTCATGTTGTTTTACTTTAAAAAAAAACAAACTATAAAAATAAGAAAGATTATAAGAATTGAAGATGCAAATTTCTTTTATATTCATATATATTCTTATATTTAAAACTTTCAACCATTTTTTTATTTTCCTGTTTAATGAAATTTCTATATTTTTTCATGGCATATTAGGCTACATGACAGTAGATTTTGTTTAATAGTAATGATATTAAATCGGTAATAAATGAGATGAACTGACTGAGTGTTTATTTAATAGTTTACTTCATGAATGGTGTCAGAATACATGAAGTTAACACATCTGTCAGTCATACAAATACTGATAAAATAACCCTAATACTACAGTTTACTACTATTTGTCTATACCCTGAACAACATCAATCAGTAATAATACAAATGTATTTAAATCTTTGTGGTAATGTTAGACTTAGAGCAAGTGTTTTAATTTTGGGATAAAGGTTTGGTGAAATTATTTTGTGTTGCATTACTACTGCAGACTCTTATTAGCTGTATCATGAACTTTAGATTTCATAAAACCTGTCTACTGTATTCAAAATTTTTTAGACTAACCTATAAAATAGGTTATGCATGGCTAATGAAAAAAAATTTATTTTAGCTGTATAATATCAGACTCATAACTAAAAGTTATGCATAATAATAATTAGCTTATTGTAATGGATAACTGATACCTTAAAGTTTGGAAATTGTTTAAATAAATAAACATTTTGTTTAAAAAAAAGGTAATAATGTAATTTGCAATTTTCATGCATGATACCTGGATTTTTGGTAATTAACACGAGCAATTTCTGCAGTTAGTCTTGTAAATGTTGTATTGAATTATTATTAATTTGTTTGGTGATTTGTTTACTTGGTTTGCAAAATCATCATATCTTAGTCATCTGATTTCAGTATGGCAAACTGAAAACAAATGAAAGTGCAGACAGCATTTATACTATCAATACTATTTTGTATTAAATTGCTTATGATTAGGATATCTAACATTACTGAAATCAAAAGTTTAAATGATACTGAAAATCTGATCAGTGAGACTGGCAGGTGTGTTACTGTTTGTTTTTCTTGTGATCATAAAGAAAATGTGTGTATGTTATGTATATGCATTGCAGACAGAGCCATATTCAAATCTGCATATATATTTTTCTGAATAAACAAAACAAAAAAATGCAATAACAGAATTTGAAATGGAGAGTGCAGTTTGGTGTTCTGATGATTTAAACAGGTAAAGATTTTCTATCATTTTAATGAGAATTTTGATGAAAGACAAAATGAAATTGTCTTCACTACTTTGCCACAAAAATTCACTACAAGCAAAAAGAGAAATCCATTAATTCAATAGTAGAAATGCATTGTACAAATCAAATTTAATTACCTTTCTATACAATTACTCTGTAACATTATGCAAAAAATGAATTGATAACTACCTACCTATTTTCAAATAAAGATTTTATTTACTAATTATATTTACATTATGTTTGTGGATAGCAAGTGTGGTGAACAAAATAGTCTATAAATGCCAAATCTTTAGCTGGTATACATTTAAAATGACAAAATACAGACCTATGAAGTGGAGATTGGGAATCATTTAATAAAATTCAATTTTTCAAAAACATTTTTACTTAAAAAGAAAAATTCAAAGTTTAATAATGAAAAATAATTTGTTTTTGATATTTTTCAAATAGCTTGTAAAATTCTGATTCATTTTTACTGTTTTGATGAGAAATATATGTGGGTTATGCTGTTATAAATCAGCATCTAAACTCGAGAGAATTTAATTGGACTAAAACAATTTCTATAAATTACCTAAACTTTCTGTTCAGATAACACTAGTGAGCTTAATTAGTGCTAGTACTGTATAGAGATTCTCTGGGAACTTTTGAGATAAATTGCTTTACTAGGTACAGGTAAATTGTCTGTTACTACAGATCATTTTTGTGATCTCAGCTTCTCCACAGTTTACAATATTTTAATAGTAGTAATTTTCGTAAACTATTGAAAAAAAACAAGCAAACGTCATTGCTCACAAAAGACTAATTGATATATGTAATCAGAGAATTATAAATTTTTATGAAAAAGAAGTCTTGTACCAAGCTTGTACAGAACTACTGCTCTTAACATCTGAACATGGACATTGTTTCAGTTAGAGCTTTCAAATGATGAAATGTTGGAAGGGTAAGTTAATTGTAGACTTGCCCAAACTGTTGTCAACATTGCAGGACCTGAATAGACTTACAGACAAAAAGAAAGGAACATAATGCACCAAAGTTAGTTTAAAATCATGAATCGGAATGATAGTGTGTAACTTGACAAGAATAGATTTATTCTGGAGGAGACCAATCTTTTCATTGAGGTCAACTGTATTAAAAACTATGAACATACTGGAGCAGTTTAAATCAAAGCTTTCAAAAGGTTAACCTATATATTCTAGAAAGAAAATTCCAAAATCTGGAATTTTCTTTGTAACTAATGCTAGTTATCTTTTCTTGAGCATCGACTCTGAGCCTACGTCACATTGATGTTAAAAACATTATTCCTGCTTGATATATGAATATCGTTTATAATGCTCAATAACATTTTATGTAATCAAGTGCAATATTACACAAGATCTGATCTAAAAACTATTGTTTTGTATTTATGAGTACATTTTTTGGTTGATGCGTTTTAAGTTCTTGAAATAGCCTTAAAATGACACGACTCTGCAAAGTGTATTCAAAACCAATCTTTGAAAGGAAAAAGTTAGATAAGATTGTCGCGTTGTACCTAATAAATTTCGAAAAGTAGTTTTAACAATTGTGAAACCTTGTAGTACATACTGGAAAGAGTATTTCTGGACAGCAACAGCAACAAAATTACTTCACTAGAGACTAATCTCTTTAAAAAGGCTCCATCCATTATTTCAGTTTGAAATTGCATCTTTTAATACTGGCAGTGCTTTTATTTTATACATGACTCTATGCTTACAGTAACATTGACCTCATTAACCAAAAGTTAAATTGGCAGTGTTATAGTATTAAGGAAAGTTTTAAAATATATACCTAAGCATATGACTTTAAAATAGATTGTTACATGCATTTTTAAAATATGAAAGGATTTCTTTCAACTTCATATAACTCATTGAATTTCACAATTTTGAATATGGTTTTGCTCAATGATATTTTGGGATAAGAGTGCTGTGGTGTATGTTGTATAAATAAATTTGTTAGATGTATATATTAACAAATTTGGAATTATTTATTGTAGGTCTTGAGGAAGCTAGTGCTTTACCTCCAAAGAAAAAATCATTTTCCACTGATGCGCCAAAACCAATTCCAAAGCGGCCACATTCGTAAGTAGTATTATTCACATTTTTAAATATTTGTTATTGTTGTTGTTGTTGTTGCATGAATGAAATAGAATTTTTCTCTTTTTAGTTTAAAGGAACACTATAAATTGACAGTTTATATAAATTTCTACAATCTGTTTTCTTCTAGAATTATCAAAAGATCTATCCAGTCTCTGGAATGTTATAAGCAGCAATCTCATTTACAGAAAAAGATCTCTCTATTGTTTGATCTACACACAAGTTTGTAGACTGTGTAGTATGCAAGTTTAACATTTACGTGATTCCATGCAAATTTTAAGTTTCAAGTGCAGCACCCTAATTTTTTATTGCTAAGGTAAGATGTTAATGAAGATAAAAACAATTATCTCATGGTTTTAGTGCCAAGAAAAAGGATAGCATGGTTGTTACCAAGCTAAATATTTTTCTTGCAAGTGTTCTCTTTTGAATTTTTAAAAATGTATTTAAACTGTATATTATCTCGTGATTACGAAAATCAATCCCCGCCCTTTTAATTCTAAAGGGAGGTAACTTTAAATTTTAAAAATATTAAAATAAAATTGAACAATTTTTAACAGATTCTTTTTTGGAAAGAGGGAGAAGTTTAAAATAAAGAATCAGATAATATCTGTAATCTGTACAGTAGTTTTCGACACCGTTTATTGGTTTTAAAACTACTTGTTTTATTCTGGCTAGTACAGAATGTCCACAAAGTTTTGTCAGCCCAATAAGATACTAACTGATTTTCTCTCTTTTCTATCCATGTTTCCTGCTCCAATAGAATGACCTTCCAAGAGTCTTGACCTCTCAGCATGCAAGAATTCTTTATGGGGTTTCATAAAAGAAAAAAAAGTGGCTCAGAGGTGATATAACAAGACTGATGAGCTTAAAGGCTCTATCAGAATGCATTTCATCTTGTGACTTCACAAATGATCAGGACTCAAAACTTGGCGAAGAATCATTCTCTGTTATGAGAATGATGGCACATAAACAGGTCCATTGAATACATGATACTTCTGCATGACACAAGGTTGACAAGACTTTGTGGACATCTTGTACAGTACTAGCAGATCAGTCAAGATTTTATTAGCAGTTTGTTTCACGAATAGTTGATTTCTCATTTTTATTAACCAAGGTTTTGTTTTTTTTTTAAATCAAAATTTAATTGTATTAAAACAGTAGTAACAAAAAAACCCACAACATACTTTATAGATTCAATAATTAGAATCTTCTTACACTTAAAGCTTCTCCTCAGTGAGTAAAGAGCAATTATTTTTAGCTGCAGTGTGTTACCATTGATTGTATTAAATGCATTTGTTCATGACAAGATCTGTAATCAGAAAAAATTTTGTGCACAAGCTTGTGTTATTTTTAAAACAAAATCATTTTACAGCAAAGATGGTTGTTAATAGTTATTGCCTTGAATTATTTTAATGTGCTTTGTATAAACTTATTTTGGAAATAAAAAACTTTATTCATTTATTTGAAATATATGTGTATATATTTCTAGAGAGGAGGGGGGAAAAAAGAAAGAAAGGGGAGATAACTCGTTATAGAACAAATTTTTGAAATTGTAATATTCTAGTATTGGTTTTAAAATAGTTGTTTACTGAATTTTATTTTCATTTCTTTAAAAAAAAATAAAACATTTGTTTACTTTTACTTTTGAACTTTTAAAAACTTTTTATTATACATTGTGGTAAGAGTATATGCATTTCTTGCAAAAATCAAAAGGGATGTGGGTATCTATTTAGAAAGAAATATTTTATTATTAATTTAGAGATGATTTCTTTAATTTGGGTTTATTTGGGAATATATGTATAGATTTTCAGAAAAATTGGAAAATTTTAGTAGAAAATTATGGTTATGAAAGAATTAAAGCAAAGATGCTTTTCAATCTTTTTTTAGGTCAGAGGCAAAATCGTTAGATACTTCATTTGACAAGAAACCTCGGTTAAATTTGCAAACATCTGTGATGTCCAACCTTGGATCTGTATCCTCTGAAAGTGTAAATGCTTCACCTACTGAGGTAATGCATGGGAGGATAAAACTGATACCACCACGACCTAAACGTAAGTAATTCCAGGTTTTATCGTTGTAAAACCAAAAAATTCTTTATCTTACTTCTACTCTGGAAATAAAAATTGCGGTAAGATATATTTTAAAAGTCTTGTAACCATTTCATATAGTCAGGTACTTTCCTTCACCATTTAAAATTTTGGCAAGGGTCAAAACAGTTTATTTTCTGGTCAAATACTTAACACAAATCAGAAAAATCCTTTTCAATTTTTTCATTTCTTAAACAATATTCTTTAGTGTAAACAATACTGTAGTGTGTGTGCACTTATTGAAGTTTATTGTTTTATTACTTAATAGTTGAATCTCTCCTAGAAATTACTACATTGCAGAAGTGGTGTATTTATTCAGACTGTTAAAAATATGTTTTCAAATAATTTTCCGAGTGCAATTTTACAAAATAATTAGCAGCACAGAGGTACTGAGCAAGTCAGTTGATTCCTCATTCTGCTATATCGCAGTTAATGTTTCTGCAGGCTGTATAAAAGATAGTTTGTTATAAGTGCGTGTTTCAAGTATTGTTCTGTCTCCACGGTTTATTTAGTTGTACTCATTAACAAATGTGTTTTGTCATTATAAAGTGAGCACATTTATGCTTTTATTGTAGTTCTGCAAAGATATGATTTATCCAGACATTCTTTGTCATATGCTAGGGACATCAAGTTAAGAATAACTTATGTGATCATTTAAGTTGTTTTCATATACCAGCATCATATTTCTTTTATTTTTAAAATGATATAGAAATACTATACTTTCTGTTTACTTTTTATTCTACAGAACTTAATTTTTTTTCTATGCAATAATTTTTGCAACAGGTCTTAATTAATGCTTCTGTTTCAGCTCCTTTCCATGAGATTCACGACAGCAGTGGTTTTATGGATGCATTAACAAGTGTAGGACCAACTTCTGGGCCAATGAAACGTAGAAAGAAAACAACTGTACAGGGACAGAAATCACCCACTCCTTCATCACCAACAACTGCCCAGAAACTCCCACAACTGCCATCAGTAAGCAGATATCAGTTTCCAGTCAGGGTTAGATAAAAGTCTAAACATTGGGAAAGTAATAGATATGTGTAGTTTACACATCTATCCAAAATTTCTTTTTATCAGTTGCTTTTGTCTTCTTTTAATTTTAGTTGTAATTGCTGATATATTCTGACAGATTATCTATTAAGGATCAACAAATTTAATATTTACTACCCTAAATCAAAGACTTCTGGTTAGGTTTGGGGATTGTTCACTTCTTTTTATACATTAATTTTTATTTATTTATAGAAAAGGCTGGTTGAAGGGTCATGTATATAAAACAACAGAAAATAGAATTCAAATAATTAAATGATAACGATTTAATGACATGAAATGTTTGCAAATCTCCTATACACTGTTCAATCATGTGATAATACCTATAAATCTCTTTGGTTTTTAGGTGGCCAGTCAGGAATCTCTACACAATCATATGACATTTAAACTATGCATAATTGTATTTTCTTTAGTAATAGTGTGTTCGCTGCAGACATGGCTCTTAGAAGAGAAATACCTTGTGGTAAATGTATATAGAATGATATTCTGGTTTTTGAGGGATAATCCATGAAGTTAATTCCAGCTAAACTCTAAGTTTTGCTGTAAGAAAGAATTTAAAGAGATTAGCTGATGTTAACAGTAAAGTAAGGCAGAGGCAGAAGGTCTAAGCTATGCCATAGTGATGCTAAATAATTATGGTAATGTTCTTTGCATGACAGACAGTGATCAAGTGAAGATTTTGCAAATTACCACCCTGTGTAATTTTTTTAACCAAGAACAGTAAGAAATGAATTAGCACAGTGGTCTGGATGGATGTGTTGCAGTTTGGAACCATTTTTGAAAAGAGGAAACAAAGCTAAAAGGATAAAATTGGCATTAGAATGTAAAGAATAGATATTGGAAACAAGATCAAAATTTTAGATATTTGGAAGCAATCAACAGTAGTTTGTCTGATGGTGCAAAAGTTCCTATGGAAAGTATGGAGGCAGGTTGGTTTGTGTCTGGGATTGTATTTCCACAAACAGATTGGAGTTATTCACTTTAAGTGCTGATAAATGTGGGTAGATTTTTATATACCATGCAGTTCATCAGGAACTCTGCTAATTGGAAACAGATTCATTACAGAAAATGTGGTCAAATTATTCTTAGAAAACAAAGATATTGAGGTAGTGATATAAAACCTAACTTGGCCCATGCAAAGTCTCAACATGAATATCATTGAGGCTGTCAGGGCTTATATCATCAATACAGAAAAGGTTAAATAGCAACCAAACAATGTAGCTGAATTATGAGAAGTCATTCAGGACATTTGGGGTAATATTCCTCAATCATACATAAACAAATTGTATTTAACATAACATTAAAGTGCAATGCTTTGTGTAAAGAGCTTTTATACAAAAATACTAATTCTTTTACAATATTTTTTTAAGTATTTTGCTACTTTCTGGTATCTCTTTATATTATTTTTTTACTTGGATGTAATGAAAGAATTTTTTAATTTTCCTTCAGATTTGCACATTTGAAATCTGTTTTCTTAATATTTCCCAATACTTCATCTGGTAGATTTTCTGAAATGTTATACCCATTCTTTGTGCCTGGTAAAAATTCTAGCTGAATTAATGTTTTGGTTGGTGGTAGATGAAAGCAAAACATTTGGAAAAACCCGTGTAGGAAAGATTGTACAAAAGAGTGCATCCACGTGTGTGTGTGTGCATGTGAGAGAGAGAGAGAAGCAACAGAAATTAATACCAGCTAAGTTAGACCTAACCTGGATAGATTCAGAACTCTGGGCTGCAGTAACTCACCTCTTTTCTCACAAGTTACACTTTGTATTTACAGAATTTTTTCCACAAAATATGACAATAGAAAGATATATCGATATAATCTTCAAAACCACCATAAGTTATAGAAAAAAAAGCGGAGCTTATAATGATGCTTTGACAAAGCAATGCAACACAAAGTCAGTAAAAGCTCATTTTTTTCCATAGCTTAGTCTCCAATTTATTTTAAAAATATATTATTGTAGTTTAGTGGTTTTGTAGTGGGTCAGGCAACTGCAGAGAGGTTAAACACTGATTGTTTTGTTTTTCTTAAATACTGTGTGCAAAAGATTTATTTAATAGAGGAAAAAGTAAAAACATTTTCAGCTACTTAGAAGTGTAATACTTGAGATTGAGAGGTACCATGTAGAAAGAATTCAGTCATCAGATTAGCTTCTACTGTGGAAATCTCTGGAGAGCAGGGACTTTTTTGTTAGAAGATGGTCAGTCATGCCATGGAAGTGCAATAAATAATTTTTAAAATATTTTCTGATTTAAAGAAAGGTATAAAGAAGAAAGTTGATTTATGCAAAAATTAAATTAGTGTAAAACCAGCTAACTAAAGGTTTTTACATTTCATTTATTTACTGATAAGCAGCTTCATACCATTTCTTATTTCTCATAGTTTTACCGAGATACACTAGAAACTAATGATGACAACAAAGAAAATCCTGACCAAGAAAACCAGCAAAATGAGAGAGAGATGGAGTGTCAGGATTTCAACACAGAAAAAGCTGAAGAAGGTGAGAAAATTGGTTATATTTATTTTTTAAATCCTTCCCTCATGCTTATGATAAATATCAAAGTAAACAACTTTAAAGAGCTTATTTAAGGTGGTGGTTTATAGAAATAGCAGATTTTATTAAAACAAAATCTGGAGGAGAATAAGCTGAGCTGTCCTTGCGCTGTAATGGATGCTTGACTTGAGTATAAAAGCAAAATGTACACTAACCATTGGCAAGCCAGTGGTATTAAAAAAGATTAACTTTCCATAGGAATTATTGGATAGCAATTCCTGCTTGTTTACAGTATGTGAGCAAAAATTAAAGGCAATGATATCTGCTGCAACAATTTTCAGGCAAGAAGACCTGCAGATTTTAGCTCTGCAGGTGATTAGATAAATAGTGGCTACAGCTATTGAAACAAGGCAACCCAAACAGTTGCCATCATAGTGCTGAGCTTATCCCCAGAACTGCCAACTTTCATGTGGATGGTCATCAAAATCATGCACACCAAAACATGTTGACTTTTATCTGTAGTAATAAAAGTTTCTTTCTTTTGTTTTTTTTGTGTGGCAGATAGATGTGTTTGCCACTTCTGTGATTAAACACCTCGCAGGTGTTTGATATCATTTAGTGGAATAGCTGGGGTTTCCATGGGCTTTGAGGGATACCCTTGCTCCCAGGTCTTTATACAATTATAAATACAAGTTGTTCCCTTTTGGCATTACTGTGAATGATTAATATTAGTCAGTGGAAAAGTTTGATGTTGTTACTTTTGGTCAGGCAAACAGTAATCTGGCATAGATGACAAACAAATTGTAGTTTGATTTTATTTAATTAGAATCAATCTCTCTCTCTCTCTCTCTCACACACACACACAGACACAGACAGACAGAGACACAGAACCACACACACAGACACAGACAGACAGAGACACAGAAAACCACACACACACACACACTCTCTCTCTCTCTCTCTCTCTTGACATACAAACCAAATCATAAGTTCTAAAACTCAGTCACCATAGATGTCTGTCTCATTTGGTTAAAAATTTTTAAAATTTCAATTAATCCTATACTTTTGGATTTACAAACCATACTATCACATTTAAAGTAACATTGACCTCCGTGCAACTCTTTAGCCTTTTAAACTAACAAAAGAAGGGGCTCTCATGTCATTGATAAAAACAAAAATAAAATACGTAATTGTATTCTCATGGAACAAGACCAGAAACTAAAAAAAATTTTTTACATTATACAATTCTTCAACAGCAATAATTACTAATTGTATATATAATAATGTAAAGTATAATCAGGATATTATCATGGAATCTGTTAGAAGTACTCATAATTTTTAGTAAAAGCTGGTTCTTCTGGGCAAATATTTGTTTTTTATATTACTTAAAAACAAATTTGGTTTTCTCTTCAAACTTTTGTAAAATATCAAGGAAAAATTTACAGTTAGCTATAGTGTGGGGATGTTTATTTCGCTACCATATATTGGTGTATATTTTGACTATTGTTTTTCAGCAACCTCAGAATCCTTTGGTAAAGAAGTAATGGAAGTTGATGTTGAAGCTGTTGGAGTCTTACAAGCTCCAGCATCTGCAGCAGCAACAGTACGCAAAAAGGCAAAGAAGCAAGTCACGTGGGCAGATGAAGTTCATGCAGATGAGGGTCAGCTACGGCAGGTGTTTTATTTTGAGCTTGATGAAACGGAAAGAGGTGAGTGAAAAAGCATTTCATTTTAAACAAAATTTGTTTTAAGGTGAGAAAGTGTAAAGAAAACTTTTATCTCCTCACCTTTAGTTTCATTAAAATGATTGGCATTTGTGTACAGGTGCAACTAATCATCTTCATTTTCCTGTATAGAAGCTGAATAATAGCTGTCTAAAGAGTTGCAGTACCAAACAAACAGATGCAACTGTGTTCAGTTTATTAAAGATGTGACAAAACTGGCTGGAATGCTTAAGAAACCATTAACTTTCTTCCCACTGGGATACATTTACTTTTGTATGCGGACAGGATGAAATAAAGAGCCTTTGTGATTAAGGGTACTCAACTCTTTCCTCTCATCTGAAACCACACCGTCTGATATGTAGAAATTCTGTGTTCACCAGATTTTCTTCAGAGAAATTAAAAAATGTACAGCATTAGTGATAAGAAATAAGTCATTTGTCAAAAGTTATTTATTGGCATGTGGACTGAAAGTTCACAGAGCATGTTCTTATCTGGAACAGATTAAATGAGCATCAATAACAGTTTAAATTTTGGCTCTTTATCAGTTTTGGCAAATAAGAAACAGGAAAATATTTCCTGGACTTAAAACTTTAGTTCAACTCTCTTCTCTGAAATTTATTGTCTCTTTACAGTATTTCTCATCTTATATATCTGACAAATATTTACTTTTGCCAGACTAATCTACACTATCAAAGATATCCACCAACCAAGATTTTTTATGTAATTTGTATTTTTTTTAAAAATTCTTTAATACATTTAGTTTTTTTGGGTTTTTTTTTTTTTTTCAGAAAATGTTAACAAACCAAAGGATTTTGATGCAATGAAAAAACAAGAGATGATGATGGATAGACGTGTAAGTGCTTAATTTTGTTGTAATGCAAATATTTTTCATTTATTAAATTAAATTTTTAAGCTGTAAACTGTGAAAGAAAATCTAAGGGAAAGTAGCTTACTATAAGTTACTTTGACTAATTGAATAATGATTCCTATTTCTTTTCTTTTTTTTTTTAACTGAAACTGAATTGGAAAATATTTTTTAAAAAACATCTTTTAGCTTAAATATTATTATAGTTACTGCTCTGTTGTTGTTTTATTTTGGTTGTTTATATATGCTCTGAATGAAGTCTTAAATCATGTATTAGAGTAGAGTTAGTTATGTATTTATTTTTAAGCATTTTATATTTTAGCTTCTTTTACTTTGTATTTTCAGGCTATGGAGACTGTCAAGCGACTGAGTCATGATAACATGGTAGAAGCAATACCAGTAAGTTTATTTGTACGTTTTAAGATACATGTGTTTATTTAATTATTGCAGAGATTTCTCTCTCCACTGGTCAACAAAATTAAATGCATTATACTCATTATGAATGCAAACCAACTTTTTTGGACTAATTTTTCATGCTGATTTCAAAATTTCACTCCATTTGTATGCAGCACGTATCAGTTTTTCAGTAGATACACTGCAAATATTTACATATTTGTATATATGAAATCATTAACGTAATAAATAAGGACATATTATTTTTAGAAAGTAAATGAGTTTATTGAGTTAAAAATCATCACTATCATTCTACAAGAGTGAATACACAAAAATGGGTCAGACAAAGTTAGAACAACAGAGTTAGAAACATTGTGATTTGGATTTCCTGCGGTGTTCCTGATCTGGTTGATCACGGTAAAGTGTCCAGCAGTAGTCAGCCAGCATACTGTCGTTCTAGAAGCCTTGGTACCGTTTCTCCATAGCACTAATGTCCTGGCGAAATCTTTCACCATGTTCATCAGACGCTGCTCCAAGGTTATCTGCAAAGAAATCCAGATGGGAGTCCAAGAAGTGAACTTTCAGTGACATGCGACAACCCATTGCTGAGTAACATTTCAGAAGATTCTTGATGCCATCCTTGTAGTCCATTGCCTTCTTGTTGCCCAAGAAATACTCACAGATCCAATTGAAAGCATTCCAGGCAGGCAGTTCCAGTTCATCCAGTGTTGTCTTGAAGTTGACATCTTTGAGTACTTCTCTAATTTGGGGTCCAACAAAGATACCCTCTTTCAACTTCGCCTGTGTGATTTTGGGAAACTTTTCTACAATTACTCAAACCCTCTGGCATTTCTCTTCCATAGTGTCTTTACAAATGTTGTTCATCAGTCCAAGCTTTATGTGCAAAGGAGGCAATAGGACATTACATGGATCTACAAGAGGTGTATTCTTGATGCTAGACAGTCCTGGCTGGTATGATGTTCTTGTCTGCATGGCAAAAGGCATGGACTTCTTCCTCTTATTGAACCAGTCACGTAAGCCATTTGAGCAAGCTGAGCAGATAAAATGTGGTGCCATAACTTGTCCTGATCTCCAAGAGGACAGTCAAAGTATAGCTTATAAATCTTCTTGATCTCTGCTGTTATTGTACATTTTTGAGCTTTCACAATAAATTGTCCACAGACATAACAAAACATATCAGGAGGATTTATACACTGTCTTGACATTGTTAACACTGTAAAACAAGAAGGAAATAGATACAAACGGTTATACTTATATTGAATTTGAGATGATGAAATATTTCGTCAGACCAATTATGACTGGACAATTTGAGATGTTGAAATACCTATTTCATCAGACAAAACTTGATTGATTAATTTAAGATGATGAAATATCGCATCTGAACTATGCAGCAATGAATAACGTAGTTTATTTTACAGGTATGTTTCCATGATGTAAATGAAATACATGCATACACGTCATTAGTTGGAATTTCTATATAATGCATGAGCTAAAACCAAAAAACTTTCTCATCTTGAAAACTGTACATGATGTCAAAAAAACTAATTGTATATTTTAAATCAGCATTAAAAACTACACTAAGTACACCTTGACATATGCTTGATGAAAAATACTTGTTGACCAGTGTTATTAATACCAGATCTGGCAAATTTAATATTTTTGGATTGTAAAGTTAAACACTGTTAGCAAGTGACTATGCTGCAATCTTAAAAACACATCTTTTTTTAGAAATAATGTTATTACATCATACTGCATGAACATTTATGAATATGTCTAAATGCTTCATGCCTTATATACATTATGTAAATCTTATTGGTAGTTTAAGTATCTATCTAGTGTGAGTGTAAAAAATATTTTTTATTATTTTATCTTAGAAATTTTGTATATGTGTGTGATTGAGAATATGGAAAACCAGAATCAAAAATTGAAATAATTTCGGAAATTTATAAATTCCCCACTGTATTGCATTAACAAATGAAAATTAGGTGAGGAAAATTTGTTTGTTAATCTACTGCTGAATACAGTAATGTTAAAAAAGTTCATGAGAATGCCAGGCAACTATAAAATGCTCTTAAGTCAGTGTAATTGTTACTTCGTAATTTAAGCCATATTGAAGTGTGAAAATCATTATCTATCATGTTCCTATTTAGCACTTAGTTGAAATGTTTATTTACACCTTACTTCCATCATCTGGTATATTTTTCCAAGCAATCTAACACTTTCCAAAGTTCATCCAGGTTTTTTGGACGAGCTGTTAGCTTCTCACCAATCAACGTAATTCCATTCTCCGAATGAACCTTTGCAGGATGTTTAGGTAGACTTTGTTCATGATGCATTTGGGTAAACTGGGGTTATCACACTTCAAAAACTAAATAACACAACACAAGTCTGGATTCATTCGTCCATGCCACTTATTTCACTGTTTGTCAGTCATATTTTTGACGATTCCATGCCCTTATCTTGTTTATAGTTTATGAAATACTTCCTAGCTGCAGCGCATCTGTTTAGTCCGATTTTGATTAACTGCCATCTAAATGATGAAAGACTTTTTTTTTTATATATATAAGCACTGTCTTCATGGCTTTTTGCTAGCTAGTGGCTATCTCATGGATGAGTTTAGAATTCTTCACCCTTCTAGACCTGAGTTTGTCTTTCATATTTTGGGTTGCTGTTACACCATGATAGTTTTTTTTTTGTGTTTTATCTTGGGTGATCTGAACAGGATTCTTTTTTTGCACGTGTTACACACACACACGCACACACACACACACACACACAACACAAAAAAAGCATTCTTTAGTATTTTAAATTAAGCTTACCTTTACTTTCACATCAAGAAAAGTTATATATGTTTGCTCTTTAATTTCAGTGGAGGAGACCAGCAATTACTAGTAATAATCACTGTTTGACAGAACATGGCTGCAACAGTGTAGAAAAAGAAGTGCAGAAACAGCGGGAGCTTGGAGTCCTTCAGGCCATCTTCTTTTCAAAGGACATGTGAGTTTAGCATTTTAAGAATACTTGGAAACCCAAAACAAACCATTTAAAAACACTCCTGTTGTTTTGAAATGTAAAAACTCTCTCATGTGATTGTAATCTTAAAGGACAATAAAGAAAAGATAATAAACTTTAATACATTCACATTGGTTTAATTTCTTATGAGTATTCCCTATTACTACAATTTTTCTTTAAATAAGTATGCATTCAAATTTCAAAGACATAAAAAGATGAAAAACTATTGTAGATGAATAGTAGCAGTACATTAAGCAAGAATGTTGTCTAGATTATATATCATACTACATTGGTTTATTTAAAACATTTCTACCAAACATTACATGAATATGCCATCATTGTTGTTATCCTGTAAATCTTTTGTACAAATGACTATATTGTCTATGTTTAATGGATCCTGAAGTAAATTGGATCAGATAAGAAAATTGAAGTTTTTACTCTAGAATTTGTAGGGTATAATAACATTGAAGCTGTGTGTTTTTTTTTAATTTTATTTTAAATTTCTTTTTAATAGTTTGATTTATCTATAATCTCTACCATAACGTCTTGATCATCTGGCCAATAGTTACTGACTGCTTGTAGGCAAAATTGCATTTGCTGAACTTAATAAATCCATATACATTTTTCAGGCTGCCTGATGGCCCAAGTGGCCACCGAACTTGAGGCAGTAGAACCACAAGATCCAAAAGTAATTCTCTAGAGGATGTAAGTTTTGTCTCATTATTTTTCTGCTTCCTGTATTTAAAAGTAAACACTTCCATAAATGTTTCAAGCAGCTTACTCAGAATACATAGAACAAAGTACATACATACATACATACATACATACATATTGTTTAAAATACATGTTAAGCTTTATCTGTCTCTTGGGCATGGCAAATGCAATGGAATAACAGTTATCATGCATAATTCATCAGAATTAATTGTTGGTAAATGTAAAGTAATTTAAAAAAAAATTATAGTTAAACATAAAAAAATTAATTACATGGTATGAATTTGTAAATTCTTTCTTTAAAGTACAGGTGCACAACATACAGTCCTTAAATCAATTCAGTCCAGTCCCTCTGAATGGTTTCTGAGCAATTGAAAAACCCAAGCTAGGCTTCTTTTGATTAGATCAATACTTAGTGTCATCTCAGGTGTTGCAGCTGTAAGCTTACGATGGAATGAAAACATTCTCCAGTATGAACCATGAAGGCATTTCTTTATTTGCACACACATTATGGTGGCTGTTCTGGACTCCAGCTGCTCCCTCTTGTTGCATGCTATTACCCAAAGTGCATCTGACATTTAGATGACAGGAAGAACATGGTGAGATTGAGTTGTGATATACTTAAAGGATGATAAAAGTGTCTATTTCAAAGCCAAGTATCAGCAAAAAAAGAAAAACCTATCTTAAATATGCACAGGTCAGTCTGGAGTGGACGAAAAACATCTTTGTTGGTTCTGATCCCAGTGTTCTCACTCTAATCCCCGAAAACAGAGCTACTCTGCCAGCAGTGCATTGTTGACATATCTGATAACTACTATGATCGGTTAAAAAGCAAAACTAAAAATTTTGTAGGTTTCTCTGCTGCCCTGGGTGAAAGCATTCACACCAGTGATACATCCAAGCTTTTGATATTTACTTGTGGACTCACAGAAACATTCCGTGTACATCAAAAGCCTGCATCTCTTGTCTCACTGCATGGCAGAACAAACGGATAAGAAATTAAAAATTTTTTTCAAAAAAACTATTGAGGACTTGCAGTAGGATAATTGGTGGCTGTAACTACCGATGGTGCTCCAGCCGTGGTTAGTGAGACAAATGGCTTCATTAGGTGTTTATAGAAGCACAATGAGGACTGGGCTGCATTTTTAATCAATACCACTGCATAATTCACCAGAAAGCATTGTGTTGGAAGTACCTGAATTTTTTTTTAAATTATGGACTTTGTTTATCCTTTGTTAACCTCATTTGTATGTGATTTCTGAATTTCTGAGAATTTTAGTCTTTGAGAGCATCAGTGCTGCATACATTGACATTCTCTATCATACCAAAATGAGATGGCTTAACTGCAGAAACATTTTGAAGAGATTTTTTGCACTGCAAAATTAAATCAAGGCTTTTCTGCAAGCAAAGGGAAGGGGCATGTTCATGAAGGAAGACGGGGACTAGATTGCTGATCTGGCTTTTTTTATTTGACAGACTTAAATAGCCAATTGAATGATCTAAACCTGAAGTTGCAGGGGTGTGAAAAACTCACATGCAATTTGTTTGCGGCAGTGTGTGAATTTGAAATGAAACTGAAGCTGTTCACAAGTCAGCTCAAGAAAGAGTAGCTAACATACTCTGCAACATGCCAGGAAGCCTTTGCACCTGATAAGACCCACAACTGGAACTGTCATGCATGTGCCCTTGAAGAACTACAAAAAAAAATCTTTCAAACAGATTCACACAATTTTGAAGTGAACAAGCCAACTTCAAGCTCTTTTGCCAACCCCTTCTCTGTGGATGCATCCAGTACACCAGGTGATATCCAGTTTGAAGTTATTGAACTGCAGTGGTCCACAGTGTTGAGGTGCATGCAATCACATGAGATTTACCTCCCTCAGAATTATACCAATCACTGAACCACAAGTAGTTTTTAATCTCGGCAAAGAAGTCTGCATGCAGTGCTCAGGGCTGCCACTTCCTTGAGAAGTAATAAAATATACTAAATATGACATTTTGTATGAATAGAAAAGCAAGATTTTACTCTCAATACGAAAGCATAACTGGATTGAGTTTTGTTCTTATGTTTAAACAGACATTGCACATTACTGTAGTTACATTCCCACCAACCATCTATTTCTGCCACTTCATCCATGCTTCATTTAGATATTGCTAAAGTTGTTCATTGTTGATTAGTTGATCCAGGTTTACTAATGTATCTTTGAAATTCTCAATTAGCTCTCTGAAATATGCCATCCATTACATAACAGTAATGCATTTCTTACAAGAGAAGCAATTATTTTGTATATCTTTCAAACATTTTTTTATACTGAAGTATATTTTTTTATCATCCTTCAAAAAAAAAAAAGAGTTTGGCTATGATTTTCATATCTGGCCATTGTTACAACTGCTGAGACAGGCAGATCTATTTTCTGGGAAGTGTAATGTTGACTGTGTATGGTAAGTGAGATATCATTGTTGATAATCTGACAGATTGCACACAGACATCTACATGCTCCACAGTACATGAGGTACTTTTACCAAATAGTGAAAATAACTTTTTGGACAGTTATTTTAGTTTCATTAAAAAATAATGGTAAACATGCAAAACCTATGGTGTTAAAATTATTATGGCAGAATAATTTGTATTTCTGAAAAAATTTTAAATGGTGGTAATTCAAGGCATGGATGTTATTATATCCTTTTGTTCTTTACTTTAATATTATTATTATATAATAGGCTTGAGGCTTTGGATAATATTGTGATACAATCTTTTCTCAGAAAACAAAAGACTGAAAACAATAGTGATTAGCTTTTTAATTATTTCTTATTTACATTTTCCTAGGAGAATTTGGCAGGTGAAGAACATTACTATAATTATGATCACTCAAACGAGCCACCGGTGAAGTTAGATAATCCTATTGGTGCTAATCTGCCCCCAGAATTAGCAAATCTCATGGCTTCCCTTCAAAGCAGTCCAGGAAGTGCCCAGGGTACTGAACACTTGATTAACCCAGTGACTGCTAATGTGCAGAACTTGTTAGCTTCACTCATGGGGGACTCAGCAATACAGGATCCAAGCAAACAGGATGAGATGACGGAAAAGTTAAAACAAATTCTCGAACCTTTGAAAATCAACTTCCAGGTATGTCACAAAAAAAAATATATATATATATATATAAAGCTAATAATTTTCAAAATAATTGTATAAACTAAGAAAAAACAAAAATTTATTTCCTCCAAATCATCAGCAAGGAAGTTGCAGTCTCATGGGTTCTCAGCACTTCAGAATGCACAACATTGCAGGCTTGTCGGGGACAGAATATTTAGATTTCAGCTGGGGTTATTAATTTAAAAGATAAGAAGACTGTATAAAGTATCAATTAACAAAGCACACAAAAAGAGAAAATGTGCACATCGGCACCTTTATTTTCTGTAATGAAGGTTGTCAGTGTTTCTAGACAAAACAGATGATGAATTATCAGCATAATCCATGGCCACTTTATTAGGACCTATACCTAATAAAGGGTGAAGCCCATTTTCTGCCCAAATGACAGCTATGACATGAAATGGCTTAGAATCCACAAGGTGCTGGAAGGCACCTTGAGGTATATTTTTCCATTCGGTCATTAATACTGTACATAATGTAAGGAGTAAGGTAGGCAAAGGATTGTGATTGTGGATGCATCTTTCAAATTCATTGAACACATGCTCAATTGGATTGAAATCCAGGGATTGTGCTGGCCATGGGAGATGTCTGAAATCTCTATAAAGTTCTTCAGACCATGAACACACAATGTGGGTACATTGGATGCAAACACTGTCATCTTGGGGTAGTCTTCCCCATCAGGGTACACATGAAGAATGGCTGGATTCACTTGATCAAAAATATGCTGAGGTAAGCTTTGGCATTAATTCTGCCTTTTAAAGAGACCAAAATGCTCAGGGTATGCCAGCAAAACATGCCCCAAACCATGACTCCTCCTCCAGAGACCTGAACAGTTTGGACCCATCAAGTGGAGTCAAGTGACTTGTGTGGTCTTCTCTCTCTCTCCAATGTGTGCAAAAAAGAGTGATCTCTGTCTTGTTTTGTATGTAACCTTTTGCCAGACCTCCGTATTCTGTCTGCACTTTCTACACCAAATGAGATGTTCTTTCATTTTGGTAACTGTGATAAGTGGTTTACACAATAGTCTTTTACTACCATAGTCCATTCATTACAACATTTTTTATATGGTATGGCTGAAGATGAGTGTGGATTGCCTTGCACTGAATGCCTTTGTTAGTTGGTCTATTGTTTAATGACAGTTGGACTTTGCTATCCTGTCTAACTGACTTTCTCCTCTTTCTGTCACCACGTGTTTGCAGTCACAATTTCCTCTTACAGCAGACATTTTCTTTACCTTTTGCCATTGCTGATAAATTCCAATAACCAATATCTTGGAACAGCCTACCATTGAAAGCCTGAAAGGGTATGTATATAGGTCCTACTAAACTGGCCAGCCAGACCATGAATGTGGGAGATATTTCTAAAGCAGAGATGACTGTTATTTTTTAGAAGTAGCTGGATGATGCAATAATGAAAGACCTGGATTTTGGGTGAGCTTTTATATGCCTGCTCTATAAATCCAGGCTAGTTTTTCCATCTGCAATGTTTTTTTTTAAAAAAACCATGGGTTTCTTTTTGCAGGTATGCTGCAAGCAACAGGAAATCAGCCTGTTGAAGACGAATCAAGAATGCAGATGCCTACTCCATTAGCTGTCCAGATGCGACCTGGACAAGGACTTTTGGGGCCAGCACCACCTGGCTTTGCACCTATTCTTTCTGGACCACGACCAAGATTTCCCCCTCCTGGTAAATATAACCAGTATTCTGTTTACTTGTTAACATTAGAGATGCATATTCAGAATAACAATAGTAGTTAGTTGGGGGATGAGAGTAATACACTGGTCTCATTTGCAAGATATTTTTTATGTGGTTAATTTAGGAGGAAGAACTTTAAACTTCTTTCTGTATTGAGTTGAAATCTTTTCTTATCTCTTTGTTTTGTTGGTGTAACTATATAATTGTATCTGAATGTATTTGCATGAACTACTACTGATTAAGTTCCTTCAACCAGTAGAATATAATTGTGACACAGGTAGGTAGCATAGTAGTAGTGTCATTTAGCTGGTATCACAAGTTGCTGCAATTATTGTTCATTTACAGGGCCCAACCACCCAGGTCCAGGAGATGATTGGTCAGATGGGGTTCGGGGGCCACCCCCACCACTGCCACCCCCACCGCCACCACCGCCACCTGTTGGCCCAATGCGGGGCCGGGCTAGACCTTCTTTTCCTGGTCGAGGGCGGGGCATGCCACATATGGGAATGAGAGGACGGGGTCGAGGAAGGGGCGGTAAGATAGTCAGTCTCTCTCTCTCTCTCTCTCCCTCTCCCTCTCTCCCTCTCCCTCTCTCTCTCTCCCTCTCTCTCCCTCTTCTCTCCCTCTCTCTCTCTCTCTCTCTCCCTCTCTCTCTCTCCCTCTTTCTCCTCTTTCCTCTCCCTCTCTCTCTCCCCCCCTCTCTCCCTCTTTCTCTCCCTCTCCCTCCTTCCCTCCCTCCCTCCCTCTCTCTCTCTCCTCTCTCTCTCCCCCCCTCTCTCAAACAAAGGTTTAAATAAAATCAGTCAAACCCCTTTTATTATTTCAGAAAGACTTCTGGATCCTCTTTTTTTTTTTACTGTAAGAGGTTTTTGCAGGCAGGGTCTCTCCCATACTGAGGAGCAGGTAGCAATTGGAACAAATTACAGTGTTTGTACATTTTACTGTTGCTTTAAAATTATTTTTTACTATATAATGAAACTACATGCAGCCATAAAAATTATTACTAAATTTTACTTGTTAGACTACACATTAATTTGAAAATAACGACCTAAGTTGTTTTTTATAAATTATAGTGGTTCAGTGTAGCTTATTTTTTAAAATTTAGCACAGGTATAAGCGATGCTTTGTTTTTTTCCATTTTACTTATAATGCAAAGCTGTCTTATCCACATTTGGTCTAATCCCTGTTTTTGTCACTTGGTAGAATCTCAGTCTGCTATGCATGTATAGGTTGGTAGCAGTTCAGTTTGCTTGCCACATCAAACTTCCACAAACTGGTTTTCATTCTTTCCATGGCCATTTGGTGTTGGCGTTTTAATCTCTTCTTCACTCTTTTACAAAGCTGCTGTTTCATATTTTTAATAATGTCAGGACTCTAGTTTTTGTAGCTCAGTGTCTAAACGGTTTGGTTGTGTGCTTCTGCAGTTTCACCATTTTTACAACTGTTTAGGTTAGCCAGCATCTTTTTGCAGCATACACCAGAGTATTTACAGTGGATAAGTTCATCATAATAGTTTTGGCTTGACACAGGACTTTTAACCTGTTTTGAAGTGTTTCTATTTTAATAATTTTTGGTGCATAGCATACGATAATATTATAGGCACAAAATTCACATTTTAAATCTTAGTAGACAGAGTGCACATGAACTCTGTGTTGTGTATTTAGCCAGATGTATTATTTTCTTATGTTTAGAGATTATGATTTCTTACACTGACCTGCCATGGATGAGGGTGTGGGTTTGGCTTCTTTTTGACAACCTCTCGCAGCATGATTATTTCTTGCTCTTTTGTACCAGTTCACATGCATGGGCTTTCTATGGGCACTCTGATTTCAGGGAATCTCCAGTAGGGATTTTCCAGGTAAGTGTGGTGGAGGTTCTACCGGTAATTCCTGATTGGTGTGCACTTTGACAACCACTCAAGAGCTCCTGCCTGTACCAAGGTAACTTGTTTGGTCACCAGGGCTGATGTCCCACACCTACTCTCTATAGCTCGCCGCTGGGGGCTATCCATCAGACACTGAAGTTAGGACAGGGGTTTGCATTGAAGGAAGGGATTTCTAAGTAATGTTTAGAGTATCTCATGGAATTACCAATGGATTTGGATAACTTACATCATTCTTACATTATTGATAGTTTTCCACTAATATTACAAGTGTATTTTTAGTATTAAAGAGAAAGACACTCCGCTTTTATTTTTGTTTCACTGTTTCTCTTATTGATTGTTTACAGGTCCTGACAGGCCGGTGTGCAGACATTTTACAGCTCCAAATGGCTGTCGCTTTGGAAACTCGTGTGTATTTCTTCATCCTGGAATTAATGGACCACCATTATACCAAGAACACTGATTTTTCTAGACATGTACATAGCAAATTCATCTCTCATCATGAACAATTTTCATGCTTTCTGGAAGTGCCATCATTTAAATCATTATCTGTAAAGACATACAAGTACATGGTATATTTCTTGTTCATGTACATTTTACCTGTCTCACCAGAGTAAACATTTTCTACAACTAGTGTTTGTGTTGTTTTGTATTTCCCCCAATTATTAAAACTTGTAAAAAGCCTGTTATTAATAGTATTTTCAAATAAGGCAGTTAATAAATGATCATTTATTCTACAATAAAGTTTCTAATGTGTGTTTTTGTGATTTTTTAAAATATTACTTCCTGTTAAATCATATCAATTAAAACTTTGCCCTAAATATGTAACTTTAGGCTACAAAAGTTAGTTGTTCAGTTTGTCAGGCTTGTGTATATTATGTTAATTAATTAAAGAATTGGCTAAACAGGTTGGGTACTTAGTTAAAATCTCCAGGGTTACTTATATATATGAAAAACATTCCATAATAAAAATATAAGGTTTAATGATTGGAGGGAAGAAGAACTTTAAATTATAAATTTTGTTAATGCTTAAATATTTTAAATGTTCTTTAAAATGTAGTTATATTAAACAGACATTAATAAAAATGCACTTAGATCTAACCTTTTTAATTGCCTTTACTGCCCCTTTGGTCATGATTCTTGGTTTATTTTAGGACTGAAATCAATCTGTTTTAAGATTTTGAATGTGAATTGAAAGTTAATATGGTGACATACATGAGTTGCAAGAGTAAAAAAAAAAAACTATTTAAGGAACACTGCAGGATTTTCAATTTACAAGTACTTGAAGGTGAGTCATAATAAGACTAAGCATAAGTATTTCCACCCTGCATAGAGGTGTCAGGGGTATATTTGGTGAAATGTTTTGTTTATATTACTCTATCTGAAAACATTGAACAAAGTGATCACACGGACTGCAGTCGGTCAGGAGTTTCGAAACACCAAATGACTTGTGGACAATGTGAAATCAAATGCCAGTAGATGTAGCCTTTGAAATTTCCCCTGTATGCATAATCACAAGAGGGTTGTAGTTTTATTATCATGTATTACCTGAAGTAATTTTTATTTTTAGTCATGAAAACATGCAGCAGGGACAAGGAAAGTAATCATGACATTTAAAAACAGTACAAGCCCCAAATAGTGCACTGGGAAATTTGCAGTAGATCTCATCTGTATGCTTCAAAGAAACAAACAATCCATCACTGATGCAGTATCAGAAAATTAACTCAAAAGATGACTCAGGGTGGCACTGGACCTTTCGCTGACAGGACTGTTGACCTACAACATTGAACTCCAGAAATCTTTTTTAGACAATGGGTATGCATAATGTATTACAGGAAATACATGAAATTGCTAAAGTTATCTATTTTGCATCCACATCCACTTTGATAAGCAATGAACAGATCCGCACTTGATCTGTATCTGTAAAACGGATTTAAACAAAAGATACTTTAATGCAATTCATTTATTATTATTTGATTAAAAAGCATTTGCTGCCCCGAGTGCCAATATTGTCATAGGCTTTATTTTGTTTCTCAATTTTGCTAACGTAAGTGATGATCGAGAAAAATGCCTCTCGCATTCACTGCTAAAAGCAGGTATTGAGTATATCTTGATTGCAGCAAGTTTTGAAAATCTCCAGAAATCTATGGGTTTGACTATTGCTTCAAGGTTTTCAGATTGAAATAGCTCTCAAATTCATCCTTTATTTTTGAAGAAGAATTCTGTTAAAGTTGAATCTTGTCCACTTAGAAATCAAAAGCTATCAGTGTTAGCAAAGTTTTGTTGATGAACCATTTTTCCATCTTTTTTAATCACAGAAGTATTTCTAAGCTTTCAAGCATTTCAATCTTTAAGAGAGAGGAATCAAAATGGGATGAGTTATAAATTCTGAGTCAAAGATTTGGATGCAAAAAAACTGCTAATAATATGTGACAGCCCTGAAAAAATTTCAAATCTGTATTTGCCATTGTCCGTAACTTGTAAAATTGTTGTTTTAAAAATAAAATATTTCAAAATTTTTGTAAAAGAATACACAATATTGTTATAAATGAAAGAAAATCAATTTTATTTAATATATTCTAATAATAGTTCATTTTCATTGTTATTGGTCAACAGTCCTGTCAGCAAAAGGTTCTGCCATGACTCAGGATGGTGAAAATTTATGCTCAACCAGCAAAATTCAAAGAAAGAAAACTTGTTTCAAATGTGTTATTTTCTCGAGGACAACGTGTCAAATATATTATTTTTTATGTTCTGAATGTTTAACATGTTGCTGATTATCGCATGGGAATACTAAAGACCATCTTAATTCCAAGTTGAAAAATTATTGATTTATACTTTTGTTTGCAGGGTGATGAGCAGAAACAATCATTCATACTCATTTCAACCTATGATATAGAAAATTACAGAATACAATGTGCTGCTGATGTAATGAACCGTTTAATCCAAAGTCAAGAACCAGAAATAAATTTCAAGTTCAAGCAGTACAAAAACAAAAGAAGCAAGAATGGATATATAAACACATGCTGTTGTTGAGACTGATTTAAGAAGTTTGAGTCTGCTTGCTATTAAAAAAAATGCTGATGGGTTATTGTTTGGCATGTGTTTCTTTTCCAGACACTTCATGTTGCCACCCCCAAAAGTTAATCACATTAACCTTACCAAGATTGGGAGATTGTTCTTGAACATCCTAAGAGCCGCGTAACATGTGAATACTGCATCAATTCAATGGAAAAACTGAGATGCCTTTTGAAAACGCATCTGGTAGAATAGATGTGATCATTGCAGATGAAAGCATCAGAAAAGTAAAGCAGAACAAAGAAGTATTGAGGTCTCTGGTAAATTGACTAGAATTTTGTGAAAGGCAGGGTATTTTTCTTAGAGGTCACAAGAGTAATGACATTGGAAGTAGCTTCACAAATGGTAAATTTAATTCACGATACTTCTGACAAAGCATTAGAATACTATTTGAACCAGAAAGAATGCTACATGCATGTCAAAAATTTCTCTGAACAACTTGCTGTGCATTGAGCAGTTTATTCAGGTAATTGTGCAGGAAGCAAAGGCAAGGCCATTGGGTCTTGCTATAGCTTTCAGCTTAATGAAGTGAGAAACAGCCACAACTGGGAGTTGTTAGGTCTAGCTTTATTTTACACAATTAATATCAGGTCGTTACAAATGTTTTGTCAGTTTTTATATTATGTTAATTTGGGGTCCATTTTTTGCTTGCTTGTGAAGGTGTATGTAGATAAATTACACAGGCCTGCAGAATTTGGGTCATTGAAATTGTCTGCAATGTTACAACTGATTGTTATGTTGTTCTGTGTGCTGATTTCAAAAGTGACCACCATTTTTCTCTATCACGTAAGGATTTTTCACAAAGTGAATCTGAAAATATGGGAAAAGAGATTATTAATATGTATTCTGGTTGAAACATTTATTTGCAAAAAAAATTAAAAAATAGTTTCATTTACAAAATTATTGATGGAAAACCGTTCTCAACACTTACCTCTAAGTCCTTATACTGCCTTTTCCGTTTTCCTTCAAAGCTCCTTTTGGTACTTTTTCTCTTGTAGGCTGCTTGCGGCTCTTCTCTGTGCAGCATCCAACAGTAGTCCACAATCGTGTTGACGTTCCACCTACCCTGGTATCTGCGTTCCATCTCCTCGATATCTTCATGAAATCTTTCCCCCTGCTTTTCACTAACAGCACCAAGATTTTCGGAGAAGTAGTTTAAATGAGAATTTAGGAAGTGCACCTTCAAGCTCATCGAGCAACCAAAGTCTTTGAATTTCATCAGCATGTTTTCCACAATACACTTAAAGTTGGGGTCCTTATAGTTTCCAAGAAATTTCTGTACAACTTCTTTGAAAGCTTTCCAGGCCTCTTTTTCAACTGTTTCCATTTTTGTTTCAAACACATCATGATCATCTTTCAGAGGTTTCCGAATATCTGGACCGACGAAAACTCCTTTCACTTTTGCTTCTGACAGTCCCAGAAACTTGTGCAGGTAATTAAAACACTCTCCTTCTTTTGACAGAGGATTTACAAATTGTTTCATCAGTTCAAGCTTGATATGAAGTGGAGGCAGGAGGACTTTTCTTGGGTCAACCAAACTTTCCCGTACTACATTTTTACTTCCAGGTTCTAATTCTACCTTATACGGCCACTCCTTTTTGATCCAGTGTTGGCCCTTATGCCAGCTGTCCCATTCACACAAGAAGCAGGGGTACTTGGTGTATCCTCCCTGCTGTCCAAGAAGCATGGAACTTACTTTTAGATCGCCGCATATCGTCCATCCATGATCCTTGTATTTCAGTTCGGTGAGAATTAAGGCTAAATTCTTGTAGCATTCTTTCAGATACACAGAATGCCCTACTGGTACTGAAGCGTACTCGCTGCCATTGTGGAGAAGCACTGCTTTGAGGCTTCTATTTGACGAGTCAATAAAGAGCCTCCACCCCACGTCATACTGTATGTTAAACCTCTCCATCAGTCCTGGGACATCGCTACAGTAAACCAGGTCACCTTCTTTAGAAAAGTATGGAATGAAATATTTTTCTCTATTTCTAAACCGTGAGAAAGAGGTATCAGGGGCCAACAAGTTCTTTTCTTTTAACCTAGAGCCTAAGTTCTGCTGCATCTTTAAGAAGACCCAAGTCTCTGACTAAATCATTCAATTCAAGCTGGGAAAAAATTGGGGGCTTCGCTTCTGCCTGAAACATCGTGAAAGTCCTCATCAGAATCCTGGCCTTTTTCAGAGTCTTCAGCCGTGTCTTCTAGTTTTTCTGGAGGTAGAGGTACTGGTATATCTGGGCCATGAGGTACAGGGCGTATTGCCGGCGAGAGGTTTGGATAGAAAATTTCTTTCTTATTTTTTTAGATTGAACCCCTGTACGGCACACGAACAAAAGTAAGTCATCACTGTGAGTTCGGGGTTCCCTCCAGATCATAGGGATCCCAAAACGGAAAGACTTTCTTACCTTGAGACCACTGCCGGAGTTCTTCCACACCAATAGAACACTTTATATGGGGTCTGGTCACCAAGTTTCACACCGAAATACGCATAATACACTTTATTAACAAAGTTTTAATGTCTCTGCACTACAAAGTTCCCACAAATGTAACAAAAGTCATCAGGTGCATTAAGACGACCCCCTTGCAGCCATTTAGTACACTTATAAACAGAAGAAAACCACTAAGGAAAAAGGATAGAAAAAGTAAACTTCTGCAGAGATGACAGGTCTGGAAAAGTACACTGGCTTTGACAGAACCTCACACAAAGATCTAATTGCAACTGAGTCCAAGTAGGGAGCGTGGAGAGGGGCAAGCATATAGGAGTGAGTCATCAGCTCAGCTTATCTCGCTATCTGGCACTGTCTGGAGAGGGGGAAACAGAAAAGGGTAGAAAAAAAGAGAAAAACTAATTATAATTAATTTTTTGTTTAGAAGCTTAATACAGTGATTCTGGAGATATTGAAATCGAAAATTTGAGTTTGTGGAAAAATGGTACGTGATGGAATTTTAAAACTATTTTTTACTGAAAACAGCACCCAAAATCTATAAGAATCAGCTGTTAGTTTTTGGAGAATTTTTCCATTACAGGCCTGTGTTATATATAGTTTTGTAGCCTGAGCTTTGGCATACATTATGCTAAACCCACCTTTTCAAAAATCATCAAATGGATATTTGTTTCAGAGTTCTAACTGAAGCTGGGATAGAAATGTTTTTTGTGCGATTTTGCTTCACGAGATCAAACCAGGCCACAAAGTGAGTGAGGCAACTCGTGACATTAAGCAAGCACGGGGCGAGGACACAGCAAATGAGCAGACAGTACAGCGATGGTTTGCAAAGTTTTGATCAGGAGACGAGAGCCTGGGTCCTTCCAGCTGTGATGACGACCATCTGAAAGCCTCAGTTGAAGCCGATCTAAGAAAGCGCGAGAAATTGCTGGGGAGCTTGACGTAAGCACCGCAACTGTGACCTGGCATCTTGATGCAATCAGAGAGGTGGAAAGGCTTGACAAGTGGGTGCCTCACGAGTTGAATGAACAACAAAATCATCGATTAGAGATCTGCTCTTCGCTTGTCACAAGAAACAAAAAAAACGACTCATTTCTTGACTGAATCATTACATGTAATGAAAAATGTATCCTTTAGGACAATCACAAACGATCAGCGCAGTGGCTCGACAGAGACAAGGTGCCTAACCACATTCCAAAACCCAGCCTCCACCCAGAGAAGGTCATGGTCACTGTCTGGTGGACTGCAGCTGGTGTCATCCACTATAACTTATTGCAACCTGGCGAAACCATCGCAGCTGAAAGGTACTGTCATGAATTAGACATCGTTCATCAGAAACTCTCCCAAGGTCAGCCAGCATCAATGAATCAAAGAGGCCCAATCCTGGTCCACGACAATGCTCGTCCTCATGTTGCAAAACTGACTCTTCAGAAACTGCACACGTTGGGGTACGAAGTTCTCCCTCACCCAGCCTATTCAACAGACCGTTCTCTCACAGACCACAAATTTTTCAAACACCTGACAGCTTCCTCCGTATGAAATCTTTCTCCAACCAAGCAGCAATTGAAACTGCCTTACAACAGTTTCTCGACTCCAAAAATCTAGATTTTTTTCAAAATGGTATAAATATGCACTTGTCCCTCATTGGCAGAAGGGTATTGATTGTAACAGAACTTACTTTGGTTAATAAACTTCACGTTCAGCAGCGATATATGAAGTCTCGTTGTTGTGGTAAAAAAACCCACAAAACCTTTGTAACAACCTGATAGAAAACCAGTTGAAGACTGCTTGAATTTATTCTATGTGAAAGGACTATTTGAAAGTCAGTATGCCTAAACATCATTGAATCCTTGACTATCGCTGGCCTAAATGTTCAACTTGCCAATTTGTGACCATAGATGGACTTGATAATATGGCAGGACACCAGTATCACTATTGTTCTAGCCATTACCAAAACCTGGTGCTGTGTAAGAATTTCTGATTGAAGGAAGTTAACATCATGTTAGGCACTCTTAAACAACTTTGATTATTTTAAAATATTCTCTCAGAAGCAGGCAATTATAAAATGCCATACAAGTGGTAAGTATGCACATGAGCAAGACAGCATATCAAATAAAACAAGATTTTAATTATTCTGTAAGATGAAAAGGATTGAGAAACACAGAACCATACACAACTTTGATGAGCTATATGGGCTTTTACTTAATTGTCTTGATGCCATAGCCTTTTGGGAATCTGGCTGGGACAGCAAGATAGTTTATGGAGCATACAGACTAATAAAATGTATAACTGATCCTATCTTCATAGCATGTTTCCAGACAGTTCTCCACTTCCTTGTTGAAAGTTTTTCGATGATGTACTATGTGTAGTGTCTGTTATCTGCCATTGGGGATGATGAAGATGAGTTCACAAATGGCAGAGGTAAAGCTTATATGCCTTGAACTTCCAACACAAAGTGGCAGGCAGATACAAAGAAACAGCATTCCTGTACATAACCCAAGAGATTATCTCAGTGTGCTCTTTCCATTTTATTTTTGGACTCACTTGTTCAACAGTTCAGCATAAGATTTTGGACTCTTGCAAGCCAAGTCGTTCAGGCCCTGTACCTGATTTCATCATCACTTACACTGCTAATGCTGTCCTGAAGTTTAATAAAGATTTTCCATCTCAACTTTCATTCCAACAAGTAGTCAGTCTCTGGAAATGTATGTGTGGAAAAGTCGGAACAACAAGCTTGATACCCTCTCTCGAGCTAAAGCAGTTAGAAGGGCATTTTTTTAATGTATGAAAACAACAAAATTCCTCAATCTCCTCACATCAGTCACAGGTAGAGAGAGAGAGAGAGAGAAAATCTGTTTCTGAAACCAATGAAGAACTCATTGTGAAGCTGTATTGGAGAGAAGCATTTCAATACACTCATCCTGATGTATATGCATGAAGATATTGTACAAGATATTGACAAAATTAGGATTCTCTTATCAAACCCCTGGCCCAATAATAAAATTGTTTAAACTGTATTAAATTATATTTTAGTTTGCAATCTTATTTTTTTCCTCCAAGGCTACTACGCACATAAAATAGCACAAAAATATAATGTCTTCTTTATTGAGGGTGTTTGCTCAAAATTTTTAAAACATAATGCTATAAAGTTTACAGTCCCAGACTGAAAGTGCCAATCTATCTAAGGTTTTCTCATGTTGGTGATTTTTCACCTCCCCAACATCAAACAGGTGTTGTGCGTCATTTAAGTTTTGCATACATCAGAATAATAAAATAATGTATTATTAATCACAATTTTTTGAAATACAGTTTTTTAATGAATGAAGTGTTCTTTTAACAATAAATTTCACTGAAGAATTAGAGGAAGAAACCTACTGTAGAAGTCTGATTATAAACTGGTAGCAGTAAGAACTGTTAAAACGTTTACATTGCAAGAGTTAAATTACAAAAGTCTAGGAGCCATTATTTCAGCAGCCAGTGCTGATGGTATTGAAGGAAACTTTCCCTTTAATCTCTGGGTAATTTGATTGCAATACAGTAACAAAATATAAAGGAGAAACTGATCATTTCTCTAAAAGAAAAAAAAAGTTGAAAATAATGTCTCCTATGGTTTCTGAAAAAAATATTCTAATACAATTTTTTAAAAGTTTGATCTTTTCTAAGACTTAATGTATGCAATAAAAATACTGTAGTGCAGAAATGATAGGAAGCAAAAAATTCCATAAAAATTGTCTTGCAAGGGGAATATGTAGTTATTTTTTTGCTCCTTAATAAGTTTACTTTATCACAATGGAGAATAATTAGTGGTGTAATAGATTATATAATAAATCTGTATTCTGTCGACATTTATGTTACAGTTATATAGTTATTTACTGAACAAATGGAAAATGGAGGCAGTCGTTACAGTGTAATTTCTGTCTTAGAACACAGTAATTTAGGTTCTATCACTGGGTAATGGAGGAATGATGGATTATTAGTGTGTGCTGCCACAATTTCCATTTCAGAAGGGAAAACAGCTGTTAAAAGCTGATAGAACCATTTCTAAGCTGAAAGATGTAGTTGCAAAGTAGCAAAACTATGTAGACATGTTTTATAGATTGCGACCCAACTAACACAAGATGGTTTCCACTCGGTATCAGTATTGCTAGTCATGAGCCAGATACTCCCTCAACCGATCAGAGAAATTTTGCACAAATAGACGCCGCCTGATGTTTTGATAGGGTAGAGTGTGGTTATTTGTTTAGGGTTAGTAAAATCCAACTACTGACTTTTATCATTAACCTAACAGTCATGGCATATATAATGGCATGGGAGGAACTGACTGCAAGTCAGAAATATCTGTTGAATAAACTTACCTTTACCAGCTCCTCATTGGTATAAATATTATACAGAAAGTAACGTTGGTGATCATTTAATACAAACTATATTAGATAGCATTGATCATAGCATAAAATGGCAAATTCTTTTTTTAGGGAGGATTTAAAACTCATCCAAACCAATAGTCTTGCTTCACAAATAAGCTACACATCGTTTTCACAGCCGCACTATAAATTAATTGAGACAATTGGAGAAATAGATAAACACCTTCTCTGGAATTCAGTTAAACTTAGTGACAACATGAAGCCACTTTCGATCTACATAATTTTTGAAAAATTTTTTAAAAAAATATTTTGGCTATTAAAAAGTAAATAAATTTTTCTAAATACATAATTTTAAAAAGAAAAACTATAGAAAGCAAATGTATTTTAAAATACATAATATAAAAAAAAACTGAAATAATTACAATATTAGGATCATCAGAAACCAAATAAATTTTTGCATATGATGAATATTTTAAAAAGTGAAATAGATTGCAATATTTAAATCAACAGAAAATAAATGAATTTTGCATATTGTAAAATCTTAGAGAGTAAAAGGATTGCAATCTGTGTCATCAGAATCCAAATGAATCTTTACATATATTACATTTTTAAAAGTGAAAGAAACAACATTTGGATCACCTGAAAACGTGAATTTTTTCATAGTGCATAACTGTTAAAAGTGAAAGGATAGCAACATTTCGGGTCATCAGAAAATGAATGAATATTTTAATGCTACATAATTTTAAAGATTGAAAGAATTACTACATCTGGGTCATCAGAAAGCAAGTGAATTTTTACTTACACTGCATAATTTTAACAGGTGAAAAAATTGCATCATATCATCAGAAAACATAATTTTGCATACCTCATAATTTTTTTAAGTAATATTTGGTTCATTAGAAACAAATTTTTTACAGTATAAATTAAAAAATGAAAAGCACGTACCATTTGGATTATTAAATAAGGAACTAATTTTTATATGCACTGTTTAATTTTAAAACAATGTAGAATTACATTATTTGAATTTTCAGAAAGGATATGAATTTTTATATTTTTAAGAAATTAAAGAATTGTATGATTTGGGTCCTCATTGTCATGGTGGCGAGTTGTTCCCTGATAGGCAAGTCTGTTGCCCAGAGCCATGCTGAAGAAGTGAACATATAGGGTGGTTGCCTGTTGCCCTCTACTACATTTCCCCATCTTTAGATGTGGCAGGAAACTTGAGAGCTGAAGTAAAACCATGTGACTGGCTGGCAACAAAGAAAGCAATGAGCTGACCGACCTCTACTTAGACTCAAACTTGGCCCCTTAATCCTGCGATCCAGTAGTTCGCCGCTGTACTACTCTTCCAGGGCGCTCATTGCCCAAATTTTTGTCCCTTCACTACTTAGAAAATGTAGCTGAAACGTAAGATGCTTGTAAGTTCACTTTTTTCCTTTAATTCAGTAACAATTTGGGAATCAGTGCTACTTTATTGTTGATTGTGTTGTACATTTAAAGGTACACTTCACTAATTACACACACCACTAATGCTTATGATGATTGTAATGCATACCAAAACAGATTAGTAAAGTCAGGTATAAATAAGTGGCATCTAATCCCCGCCAAGCCATTTGTAAATTTCTTTCTTATTTAAATTATTCCCCGATTGACTGCTGTGCGTTTACTTGTTTTTGCTTAAAAAGAGCTAATCTTTGCAGGACATTTACTGATAAAGATAGACTTTATATTTGAAAAAAAAGAGAGAATATATGTATATGTACAGTATATAAACAAATATAGTGAGTCTGTTTTAGTGCTAGATTTTGTAAAGTGGCTGTCAACAGTTTCACTCTCTATACCAACAACAACAATGATACAGTTCTCCCACAGAATAAGTAATCAGGCAGTTGGCATGACACAAAGTTACTGTCGGTTCATCAGTGGTGATCTTAAAGCATAAACTGAATCTCTTTTGATCGCAGCACAAGATAAAGCTGTTACAATGAAATACTTTGAATAGATTCCAGAAATAGTCGATTGTATTGTATCTGCGTGTCCAGTTCTAGCACAAACTGAGTACTTGGAAAGACATCAATGTTACTAAGTACCTGCATCAGACAGTATATAAACATTACAACATGGGTACTGTAGGAGGTAATTGGTATGAACATAACCCTCCAGGCTTTAATATCCAACATTGTTATTAAAAATAAAGAAACTAAAACGTGTCAGCTGATAGATGTTACCATTTCATGTGATTGCAATAAACGTATCAAAGAAAAGAAAGATGCAGAAAGATGTTGACCTGCAAATAGAAACAATAGACTGTAGTAGATGAAAGTAGGTGTATTAACATCCACTGTAATTGGGACTACATAAATATGAATAAGACAATTAAAAAAATGACTTGAAAAGATTCCAGGTGACCAAAATGTTCATCTCTGGCATAGGTAGCCACTATGGAAACCTTAAGAATATTGCAGAGGGTCACTTCCAACAAAGGACTAATATGATGTCAATAGAATTTTTCTGATCATCACTTTTTGAGTGGCGATTTGAGATTGGAATAATAATAATAATACTACTACTACTACTACCTCATTAGTAGACTACCCTGCCATCCTGCTTATTATAACCTGGTAGGTGGTAGGTCAACAGGAAGAAGAAACAAAAGGTTTGGGGCACTCCATCTCAAAAAGAAGAAAAAGAAACCATGACTTTTCTCTATTATTTTTGTTTTGGAAACTCAAAAAAAAGAAAAGATGTTAATAAAAATGTTGACAGAGTCTTAGACAGAGAACATAGGTATAATGAGAGGTTGTAAGCAGGCATGCTATCAAAGGGGTTTTTTAAAATCTTGGCCAAAATATGGGAGCTCAGACCAACCTTCTTATTTGCTACTCATGAAAATTGTTCCATTGCTTATTTCGAGTTCTGATTCCCTTTTCACTTGTTTTCATTATTTTCTCTATTATTCCGAACATGGCTCTGAGAGTTAAGTTTCCCCAGAGCATACATTCTGACCATCACTACACCATCTAATTCGTATAGTAAATTTTAACATCACATCAATACTTAAAAAAAAATACTTTTGACTTACATAGAAGGAGAATGCCAAGAAATCGTTTAGGATTTTTAAAAGAAACAGAGAATGTTTTAAGTTCTGTCCAAAAGTTTGAGCTATTTCGAGGCTGTTAATTGACAGAAATTGTTGTAATATCCATTAGCTGTCTACTATAAGAATATGTCTCCACCCACCCTTTCCCCATGTCTCTTTCTGCGTTCCAGTCGAGGAAGATGGAACAGAAGCGTTCTGCTGCAGTGATTCCAAACTTTGGGGCACGGCTCAAATCGGGGGTCGACCGGAGAGGTGATGGGGTCTCCGTACGGTCGCAAAGGGTCGTCGGGACAAGCCTTTCTTCTCTCCTTACCCAGGTATAAAAATACTAAATCTAAAGGAAGACACTTTTCGCGTGAGTCTGGCTTTTACCAAGAATTTCCAAACGAGAATGGTTTCTGCGCTCTCCATTCATGGGTATTAAAGACCATGCTGGAGATTTTGGCTGGTCCGCAAAAGGGGCCTTGGAGGAATTCTGCAGTCCTTTGTTTCATGTAGGTTTCACTTCCTAATAAGTTCAAATGAATATTTCGTTTATATCTGATTAAATGTCCATCGTCAGAACTTCAACGAGCATTTAAGTGTATCAGGACATTCGATAAACATTGTTCGAACCCTAATCTACGCAAGATTTCTTTTAATTTCAAATAATTAGACAATGGAAATAAATAAATAATAAAATAAAGATAGTTAAGCAAGAGGATTGAAAGGATCAGAGAAAAGGCAAATTTAGGGTCCGCAGCAAAAAATGAAGGGCAAGTGGGACACTACGGTTTAATTTCTAGAGGCTGTCAATTACATCGCAATGATTATCAAAGGAGGGGATTAGGACAAGCGAGACTAAAACACGATCACTTTGGAAAGTGACAACTATAGTCATAACAATCAAAGTTTCCAATTAAAATAACTATATAATTTTCATGATAAATTAGAATTAACACAACTTAATTTACATATTGATATCACATTTAAGTCTTGACGTTCTATCAGAGGTGTAATTAACAGTGCAACTGATGGAAAGATAGGCAGGTTTGAGAAATTAGACAATTCGAAATCTATCATGAGAATAAGAGGAAACGAAATCTTCCATGATGCCATAATTTTTTCATTTCATGATTATTTTGAATTACCCGTTCTTATTTTATATAATGACGTCACATGTAATTATTGAAATGCTTGCTGTCCGTTGTTATGCACCGTGAAACTGATGGAAAGATCGGCAGGTTTGAGAAATTAGACAATTCGAAATCTATCATGAGATAAGAGGAAACAAAATATTCCTTGATGCCATAATTTTATAATTTCATGATTATTTTGAATTAACCGTTCTTATTTTATATAATGACGTCTCATGTAATTATGAAATGCTGGCTGTTGTGCTATGCACCGTGAAATTGATGGAATGATAGGCAGGTTTTGAGAAATTAGACAATTCGAAATCTATCATGAGAATAAGAGGAAACGAAATCTTCCATGATGCCATAATTTTTTCATTTCATGATTATTTTGAATTAACCGTTCTTATTTTATATAATGACGTCACATGTAATTATTGAAATGCTGGCCGTTGTGCTATGCACCGTGAAATTGATGGAATGATAGGCAGGTTTGAGAAATTAGACAATTCGAAATCTATCATGAGAATAAGAGGAAACAAAATATTCCATGATGCCATAATTTTATAATTTCATGATTATTTTGAATTAACCGTTCTTATTTTATATAATGACGTCACATGTAATTATTGAAATGCTTGCTGTCCGTTGTTATGCACCGTGAAACTGATGGAAAGATCGGCAGGTTTGAGAAATTAGACAATTCGAAATCTATCATGAGAATAAGAGGAAACAAAATATTCCTTGATGCCATAATTTTATAATTTCATGATTATTTTGAATTAACCGTTCTTATTTTATATAATGACGTCACATGTAATTATTGAAATGCTGGCCGTTGTGCTATGCACCGTGAAATTGATGGAATGATAGGCAGGTTTGAGAAATTAGACAATTCGAAATCTATCATGAGAATAAGAGGAAACAAAATATTCCATGATGCCATAATTTTTTTTCATTCATGATTATTTTTGAATTAACCGTTCTTATTTTATATAATGACGTCACATGTAATTATTGAAATGCTGGCCGTTGTGCTATGCACCGTGAAATTGATGGAATGATAGGCAGGTTTGAGAAATTAGACAATTCGAAATCTATCATGAGAATAAGAGGAAACGAAATCTTCCATGATGCCATAATTTTTTCATTTCATGATTATTTTGAATTACCCGTTCTTATTTTATATAATGACGTCACATGTAATTATTGAAATGCTTGCTGTCCGTTGTTATGCACCGTGAAACTGATGGAAAGATCGGCAGGTTTGAGAAATTAGACAATTCGAAATCTATCATGAGAATAAGAGGAAACAAAATATTCCTTGATGCCATAATTTTATAATTTCATGATTATTTTGAATTAACCGTTCTTATTTTATATAATGACGTCTCATGTAATTATTGAAATGCTGGCTGTTGTGCTATGCACCGTGAAATTGATGGAATGATAGGCAGGTTTGAGAAATTAGACAATTCGAAATCTATCATGAGAATAAGAGGAAACGAAATCTTCCATGATGCCATAATTTTTTCATTTCATGATTATTTTGAATTACCCGTTCTTATTTTATATAATGACGTCACATGTAATTATTGAAATGCTTGCTGTCCGTTGTTATGCACCGTGAAACTGATGGAAAGATCGGCAGGTTTGAGAAATTAGACAATTCGAAATCTATCATGAGAATAAGAGGAAACAAAATATTACATGATGCCATAATTTTATAATTTCATGATTATTTTGAATTAACCGTTGTTATTTTATATAATGACGTCACATGTAATTCTTGAAATGCTGGCCGTTGTTATGCACCGTGAAACTGATGGAATGATAGGCAGGTTTGAGATATTAGACAATTCGAAATCTATCATGAGAATAAGAGGAAACAAAATATTCCTTGATGCCATAATTTTATAATTTCATGATTATTTTGAATTAACCGTTCTTATTTTATATAATGACGTCACATGTAATTATTGAAATGCTGGCTGTTGTGCTATGCACCGTGAAATTGAGGATGATAGGCAGGTTTGAGAAATTAGACAATTCGAAATCTATCATGAGAATAAGAGGAAACGAAATCTTCCATGATGCCATAATTTTTTCATTTCATGATTATTTTGAATTACCCGTTCTTATTTTATATAATGACGTCACATGTAATTATTGAAATGCTTGCTGTCCGTTGTTATGCACCGTGAAACTGATGGAAAGATCGGCAGGTTTGAGAAATTAGACAATTCGAAATCTATCATGAGAATAAGAGGAAACAAAATATTCCTTGATGCCATAATTTTATAATTTCATGATTATTTTGAATTAACCGTTCTTATTTTATATAATGACGTCTCATGTAATTATTGAAATGCTGGCTGTTGTGCTATGCACCGTGAAATTGATGGAATGATAGGCAGGTTTGAGAAATTAGACAATTCGAAATCTATCATGAGAATAAGAGGAAACAAAATATTCCATGATGCCATATTTTTTCATTTCATGATTATTTTGAATTACCCGTTCTTATTTTTATATATGACGTCACATGTAATTATTGAAATGCTTGCTGTCCGTTGTTATGCACCGTGAAACTGATGGAAAGATAGGCAGGTTTGAGAAATTAGACAATTCGAAATCTATCATGAGAATAAGAGGAAACAAAATATTCCATGATGCCATAATTTTATAATTTCATGATTATTTTGAATTAACCGTTCTTATTTTATATAATGACGTCACATGTAATTCTTGAAATGCTGGCCGTTGTGCTATGCACCGTGAAATTGATGGAATGATAGGCAGGTTTGAGAAATTAGACAATTCGAAATCTATCATGAGAATAAGAGGAAACAAAATATTCCTTGATGCCATAATTTTATAATTTCATGATTATTTTGAATTAACCGTTCTTATTTTATATAATGACGTCACATGTAATTATTGAAATGCTGGCCGTTGTGCTATGCACCGTGAAATTGATGGAATGATAGGCAGGTTTGAGAAATTAGACAATTCGAAATCTATCATGAGAATAAGAGGAAACGAAATCTTCCATGATGCCATAATTTTTTCATTTCATGATTATTTTGAATTACCCGTTCTTATTTTATATAATGACGTCACATGTAATTATTGAAATGCTTGCTGTCCGTTGTTATGCACCGTGAAACTGATGAAAGATCGGCAGGTTTGAGAAATTAGACAATTCGAAATCTATCATGAGAATAAGAGGAAACGAAATCTTCCATGATGCCATAATTTTTTTTTTTTCATGATTATTTTGAATTACCCGTTCTTATTTTATATAATGACGTCACATGTAATTATTGAAATGCTTGCTGTCCGTTTGTTATGCACCGTGAAACTGATGGAAGATCGGCAGGTTTGAGAAATTAGACAATTCGAAATCTATCATGAGAATAAGAGGAAACAAAATATTCCTTGATGCCATAATTTTATAATTTCATGATTATTTTGAATTAACCGTTCTTATTTTATATAATGACGTCTCATGTAATTATTGAAATGCTGGCTGTGTGCTATGCACCGTGAAATGATGGAATGATAGGCAGGTTTGAGAAATTAGACAATTCGAAATCTATCATGAGAATAAGAGGAAACAAAATCTTCCATGATGCCATAATTTTTTCATTTCATGATTATTTTGAATTACCCGTTCTTATTTTATATAATGACGTCACATGTAATTATTGAAATGCTTGCTGTCCGTTGTTATGCACCGTGAACTGATGGAAAGATCGGCAGGTTTGAGAATTAGACAATTCGAAATCTATCATGAGAATAAGAGGAAACAAAATATTACATGATGCCATAATTTATAATTTCATGATTATTTTGAATTAACCGTTGTTATTTTATATAATGACGTCACATGTAATTATTGAAATGCTGGCCGTTGTGCTATGCACCGTGAAACTGATGGAATGATAGGCAGGTTTGAGAAATTAGACAATTCGAAATCTATCATGAGAATAAGAGGAAACAAAATATTCCTTGATGCCATAATTTTTATAATTCATGATTATTTTGAATTAACCGTTCTTATTTTATATAATGACGTCACATGTAATTATTGAAATGCTGGCCGTTGTGCTATGCACCGTGAAATTGATGGAATGATAGGCAGGTTTGAGAAATTAGACAATTCGAAATCTATCATGAGAATAAGAGGAAACGAAATCTTCCATGATGCCATAATTTTTTTCATTTCATGATTATTTTGAATTAACCCGTTCTTATTTTATATAATGACGTCACATGTAATTATTGAAATGCTTGCTGTCCGTTGTTATGCACCGTGAAACTGATGGAAAGATAGGCAGGTTTGAGAAATTAGACAATTCGAAATCTATCATGAGAATAAGAGGAAACAAATTATTCCTTGATGCTATAATTTTATAATTTCATGATTATTTTGAATTAACCGTTCTTATTTTATATAATGACGTCTCATGTAATTATTGAAATGCTGGCTGTTGTGCTATGCACCGTGAAATTGATGGAATGATAGGCAGGTTTGAGAAATTAGACAATTCGAAATCTATCATGAGAATAAGAGGAAACGAAATCTTCCATGATGCCATAATTTTTTCATTTCATGATTATTTTGAATTACCCGTTCTTATTTTATATAATGACGTCACATGTAATTATTGAAATGCTTGCTGTCCGTTGTTATGCACCGTGAAACTGATGGAAAGATCGGCAGGTTTGAGAAATTAGACAATTCGAAATCTATCATGAGAATAAGAGGAAACAAAATATTACATGATGCCATATTTTATAATTTCATATTTCATGATTATTTTGAATTAACCGTTTGTTATTTTATATAATGACGTCACATGTAATTCTTGAAATGCTGGCCGTTGTGCTATGCACCGTGAAATTGATGGAATGATAGGCAGGTTTGAGAAATTAGACAATTCGAAATCTATCATGAGAATAAGAGGAAACAAAATATTCCTTGATGCTATAATTTTATAATTTCATGATTATTTTGAATTAACCGTTCTTATTTTATATAATGACGTCACATGTAATTATTGAAATGCTGGCCGTTGTGCTATGCACCGTGAAATTGATGGAATGATAGGCAGGTTTGAGAAAATTAGACAATTCGAAATCTATCATGAGAATAAGAGGAAACGAAATCTTCCATGATGCCATAATTTTTTCATTTCATGATTATTTTGAATTACCCGTTCTTATTTTATATAATGACGTCACATGTAATTATTGAAATGCTTGCTGTCCGTTGTTATGCACCGTGAAACTGATGGAAAGATCGGCAGGTTTGAAATTAGACAATTCGAAATCTATCATGAGAATAAGAGGAAACAAAATATTACATGATGCCATAATTTTATAATTTCATGATTATTTTGAATTAACCGTTGTTATTTTATATAATGACGTCACATGTAATTCTTGAAATGCTGGCCGTTGTTATGCACCCGTGAAACTGATGGAATGATAGGCAGTTTGAGATATTAGACAATTCGAAATCTATCATGAGAATAAGAGGAAACAAAATATTCCATAATGCAATAATTTTATAATTTCATGATTATTTTGAATTAACCGTTCTTATTTTATATAATGACGTCACACGTCACATGTAATTCCTGAAATGCTGTCCGTTGTTATGCACCGTGAAACTGATGGAATGATAGGCAGGTTTGAGAAATTAGACAATTCGAAATCTATCATGAGAATAAGAGGAAACAAAATATTACATGATGCCATAATTTTATAATTTCATGATTATTTTGAATTAACCGTTCTTATTTTATATAATGAAGTCACATGTTATTATTGAAATGCTTGCTGTCCGTTGTTATGCACCGTGAAACTGATGGAAAGATCGGCAGGTTTGAGAAATTAGACAATTCGAAATCTATCATGAGAATAAGAGGAAACAAAATATTCCTTGATGCTATAATTTTATAATTTCATGATTATTTTGAATTAACCGTTCTTATTTTATATAATGACGTCACATGTAATTCTTGAAATGCTGGCCGTTGTTATGCACCGTGAAACTGATGGAATGATAGGCAGGTTTGAGATATTAGACAATTCGAAATCTATCATGAGAATAAGAGGAAACAAAATATTCCATAATGCAATAATTTTATAATTTCAAGATTATTTTGAATTAACCGTTCTTATTTTATATAATGACGTCACATGTAATTCTTGAAATGCTGGCCGTTGTTATGCACCGTGAAACTGATGGAATGATAGGCAGGTTTGAGATATTAGACAATTCGAAATCTATCATGAGAATAAGAGGAAACAAAATATTCCATAATGCAATAATTTTATAATTTCATGATTATTTTGAATTAACCGTTCTTATTTTATATAATGACGTCACATGTAATTCTTGAAATGCTGTCAGTTGTTATGCACCGTGAAACTGATGGAATGATAGGCAGGTTTGAGATATTAGACAATTCGAAATCTATCATGAGAATAAGAGGAAACAAAATATTACATGATGCCATAATTTTATAATTTCATGATTATTTTGAATTAACCGTTCTTATTTTATATAATGACGTCACATGTAATTCTTGAAATGCTGGCCGTTGTTATGCACCGTGAAACTGATGGAATGATAGGCAGGTTTGAGATATTAGACAATTCGAAATCTATCATGAGAATAAGAGGAAACAAAATATTCCATAATGCAATAATTTTATAATTTCATGATTATTTTGAATTAACCGTTCTTATTTTATATAATGACGTCACATGTAATTCCTGAAATGCTGTCCGTTGTTATGCACCGTGAAACTGATGGAATGATAGGCAGGTTTGAGAAATTAGACAATTCGAAATCTATCATGAGAATAAGAGGAAACAAAATATTACATGATGCCATAATTTTATAATTTCATGATTATTTTGAATTAACCGTTCTTATTTTATATAATGAAGTCACATGTTATTATTGAAATGCTGGCCGTTGTTATGCACCGTGAAACTGAGGGAAAGATAGGCAGGTTTGAGAAATTAGACAATTCGAAATCTATCATGAGAATAAGAGGAAACAAAATATTACATGATGCCATAATTTTATAATTTCATGATTATTTTGAATTAACCGTTCTTATTTTATATAATGACGTCACATGTAATTCTTGAAATGCTGGCCGTTGTTACGCACCGTGAAACTGATGGAATGATAGGCAGGTTTGAGAAATTAGACAATTCGAAATCTATCATGAGAATAAGAGGAAACAAAATATTACATGAGGCCATAATTTTATAATTTCATGATTATTTTGAATTAACCGTTCTTATTTTATATAATGACGTCACATGTAATTCTTGAAATGCTGGCCGTTGTTATGCACCGTGAAACTGATGGAAAGATCGGCAGGTTTGAGAAATTAGACAATTCGAAATCTATCATGAGAATAAGAGGAAACAAAATATTCGATGATGCCATAATTTTGTAATTTCATGATTATTTTGAATTAATCGTTCTTATTTTATATAATGACGTCACATTTAATAATTGAAATGCTGTCCGTTATTATGCACCGTGCAACTGATGGAAAGATAGGCAGGTTTGAGAAATTAGACAATTAGAAATCTATCATGAGAATAAGAGGAAACAAAATATTACATGAATGCCATAATTTTATAATTTCATGATTATTTTGAATTAACCGTTCTTATTTTATATAATGACGTCACATGTAATTCTTGAAATGCTGGCCGTTGTGCTATGCACCGTGAAATTGATGGAATGATTGGCAGGTTTGAGAAATTAGACAATTCGAAATCTATCATGAGAATAAGAGGAAACATAATATTACATGATGCCATAATTTTATAATTTCATGATTATTTTGAATTAATCGTTCTTATTTTATATAATGACGTCACATTTAATTATTGAAATGCTGTCCGTTGTTATGCACCGTGCAACTGATGGAAAGATAGGCAGGTTTGATAAATTAGACAATTAGAAATCTATCATGAGAATAAGAGGAAAGAAAATATTCCATGATGCCATAATTTTTTCATTTCATGATTATTTTGAATTACCCGTTCTTATTTTATATAATGACGTCACATGTAATTATTGAAATGCTTGCTGTCCGTTGTTATGCACCGTGAAACTGATGGAAAGATCGGCAGGTTTGAGAAATTAGACAATTCGAAATCTATCATGAGAATAAGAGGAAACAAAATATTACATGATGCCATAATTTTATAATTTCATGATTATTTTGAATTAACCGTTCTTATTTTATATAATGACGTCACATGTAATTCTTGAAATGCTGGCCGTTGTTATGCACCGTGAAACTGATGGAATGATAGGCAGGTTTGAGAAATTAGACAATTCGAATCTATCATGAGAATAAGAGGAAACAAAATATTACATGATGCCATAATTTTATAATTTCATGATTATTTTGAATTAACCGTTCTTATTTTATATAATGACGTCACATGTAATTCTTGAAATGCTGGCCGTTGTTATGCACCGTGAAACTGATGGAATGATAGGCAGGTTTGAGATATTAGACAATTCGAAATCTATCATGAGAATAAGAGGAAACAAAATATTCCATAATGCAATAATTTTATAATTTCATGATTATTTTGAATTAACCGTTCTTATTTTATATATAATGACGTCACATAAATTCCTGAAATGCTGTCCGTTGTTATGCACCGTGAACTGATGGAATGATAGGCAGGTTTGAGAAATAGACAATTCGAAATCTATCATGAGAATAGAGGAAACAAAATATTACATGATGAAATAATTTTAATAATTTCATGATTTTTTGAATTAAACCGTTTCTATTTTATATAATGAAGTCACTTTATTATTGAAATGCTGGCCCGTTGTTATGCACCGTGAAACTGAGGGAAAGATAGGCAGGTTTGAGAAATTAGACAATTCGAAATCTATCATGAGAATAAGAGGAAACAAAATATTACATGATGGCCATAATTTTAATAATTTCATGATTATTTGAATTAACCCGTTCTTATTTTATATAATGAGGTCACAGTAATTCTTGAATGCTGGCCGTTGTTACGCACCGTGAAACTGATGGAAAGATAGGCAGGTTAGAAATTAGACAATTCGAAATCTATCATGAAAATAAGAGGAAAACAAAATATTACATGAGGCCATAATTTTATAATTTCATGATTAGTTTGAATTAACCGTTCTTATTTTAATATAATGGACTCACATTGTAAATTCTTGAAATGGCTGGCCGTTGTTAATGGCACCGTGAAACTATGGAAAGATCGGCGGTTTGAGAAATTAGACAATTCGAAATCTATCATGAGAATAAGAGGAAACAAAATATTCGATGATGCCATAATTTTGTAATTTCATGATTATTTTGAATTAATCGTTCTTATTTTATATAATGACGTCACATTTAATAATTGAAATGCTGTCCGTTATTATGCACCGTGCAACTGATGGAAAGATAGGCAGGTTTGATAAATTAGACAATTAGAAATCTATCATGAGAATAAGAGGAAACAAAATATTACATGATGCCATAATTTTATAATTTCATGATTATTTTGAATTAACCGTTCTTATTTTATATAATGACGTCACATGTAATTCTTGAAAGGGGGCCGTTGTGCTATGCACCGTGAAATTGATGGAATG